>OY856409.1:1984674758-1985274758 GCA_963693085.1 Alisma plantago-aquatica
AGTAGAAACTGAAAATGCAAGCGAGAAATTAGCATTGTATTAATGTGAGTACATTCAAACAAGAGATTTATATACATATTATAGAAATAGGAGGATAAAGAAGAAAAAAACCATTGTAGTATATAATAAATCAGTAAGTGGAGCAATTGTAAATGGATAATATCATAATAGTGCAGCAACAGTAACTCAACATAGCAGCAATTTGCTGCTTAGCAATGCAAAAATAAGAAACAAAAATAATGAGGGAATATAGTAAATTACAACAACTGTGCTGCGTGATGGAGCTGCAAAGAATAAGACAAAACAAGAGGAAAGATTGAGGAAGAATAAATATAAAATAGAAATTGAAAAAAGATAAGCACAAATTTTAGGCCTAGTGGGACCGCCCAAGCTGCTCGCTAGGCGACCGCCCAACGACCTAGTTAGGTTGGGCCGCCCAGGTTTTGGAGGTCAGATGGCTGCCTAGGCGCCGCCCAGGCGGGCGCCGTACAACAATGATAGGAACCACAGGCGCCGTACTACTTCAGTGTATTTTGCTCCGGACAGATTCGAGTGTATTCTAGTTTGACTCTCTCTCTCTCTCTCTCTATTATAGCCGGCTTATTCTTGACCGAACATTGACCAGAATTTATTGATCTTTCCTGATTTTTCCAAAATTCAATTTTTTCTGGCCAGCCTAAAAATTGCCGAATCCCAAATGTCACTAAGGTCTTCACCTCATAAATTATCAAAAAACCAATTTTCAGCCCATTTAGAAACTTTTAGCCATCTGTCTAATATATACAAAAATTCACATTTTAAATAGTTCTAGGCAATTGGTTTTGTATGTTTAGATGGAAGGGTTATATGTAAGGAAGCATGGACACGTTTCTAGACACGGATACGGATACGGACACGAGACACGGCAAATTTCTAAAATATAGGACACAGCCAAGACATTGGATGAGGGATTTTTTTTTTAATATATACATATAAGTATACTGGACGAATTGAAATTCTTTAAAAGAACGGAATTATATATTTATGTACAAAAGTATAATATCATATGAATATCAAAGTATGTGTTTGTGAGTGTAATGGAAACACTATGAAGTAAAAAAATGAAACATCACACTTTTTTCCAGTAATTACAGTGATTTTCAGAGTATATACATGAGTTCTCATTACTCAACTAACCAATTAAACAGGCTTTAATATGTTTCGTGATATATAATTCAGCTTAGATTTTACATTTTGATTCTTTTAAATAGATCTATTTGCATCTTTAATCAGATCTCAACTTAACGTTACATTTCCTCAATGACGACAAAAACAAAGACGAGCATAGGAAAAAAACAGTGGCTATATATTCAGAATCTGTACTCTAAAAAGGAAATTGCAGCAGCTGCTGCTGCACTAAGGTGTCCAGGGAGTGTCCGGGCAGTGTCCAGTTGTGTCCGGGCTGCAAAAAATGACCAAAATGGTCAGGACACGTCTTGGCTGTGTCCAAAACGTTTTGGGCCGTGTCCGAGAAGTGTCCCTGTCCAAAACATGTCCGACACGGACACGGGGGCTTCCTAGAAGTGTCCGTGCTTCCTAGGTTATATGTATCCAATGAGCTCAATTTTTTTGTGTTGCTAGTTCACTAATATAGATTAAGTCTCCATTTATTCTTCTCATTACATGTTTGTTGTGATAGTTATTAGCGTTTGAAAAAATGATCATTATACGAAATTGATTCTATTCTGGTTTTATTTTATATACACATGTATATTGGCACATACTTATAGCCATTTATACATATAGATACATATACCTATACTATTATTAATGCACTCATAGACATAGTAACAAATTCGGGATTGAGTAACTTTTCGGCTGGCCAGGAAAAAAACCAGAATTCGAAATTTTTTTGAGAAAATTCTGGAAAAATTGAAAACTCTCAGTCGAAGTTTGGTCAACTATTTGAAAATAATAGAGAATAAGTCGGCTCTGTGTGTGTGTATATATATATATATATATATATATATATATATATATATATATGTATGTGTGTGTATATATATGTATATGTGTGTGTGTGTGTGTGTATATATATATATATATATATATATATATATATATATATATATATATATATATCAATATCATACATGCAAGTATGGAGCTATTAAGGTCACTAGACATACGATATTATTAAGGGAAAAAAGTCAGAAAATAATTAAAGAAAAGTTGAACGATAACAATGTATCAAGCAGTTTGAGAGAACATGTGAAACAATAGTAATTATTAATGAAACATTGAGCATGCATAGTACTGGTAATGACAAATAGGAGGCAAATGAGAAAACAATATGAAATTATGAGGAGGATTGCATGTTTGCTGATTGAAGAGAAGAATATGAAGTTGAGGATGCAGACACAACATCAACAAAGAAGGGGACGAAAGGGGGTTGGGGGGCAAATGATGCAACAACATGGGCTGTTAAGAGAGTGGGGGTTGAGGGTTTAGTGTATATCCAAAGCTTTTTCGTAAGTGTTTTTGTTAAACAAAGGTGCTAGTGACTAGAAAGAGAAGCATTGTGAAAAGTTACCAAAAATCATGAAAAATCATATAAATCGCGAAAAAATGTGAAAAATCAGGAGAAGTCGCGAAAAGTTGGCAACCAACATATTAATTGCGTTGAATATTTGGAAGCCTATTACGTCATGAAAATTGCCGATCTTTGTAGAAGTTCGAGACTTTTGTTACAAAGCTCATAGATCTATTTGATCCATACAATCATAGTTATACATATTCGCATTTGTGCATACACAGAGTATGTGTATGCATACATACTGTTAAAATACACGCACACAATTTCAGATCTGTAGGGTGATCTAGGTTTATTTAGACAAACTGAGGCTTATGCCTCACAAAAGCTTTGGCACCTTAAAATGCCTTGTACAAACTGAAGCACACATTTCGCAAACACAGACTGAGGCGTACTGGATGCTGCCTTGCCTCGAGGCTTATGTTGGACCTGTGATTCTAGCACCATGATTCAGATGAGCATCACACCAGTCTAAGGAGCATGGAAAGTGCTGCCTCTTGCTCTGTGCAGCAATTGTTTGTCTCCAAATCTTTGAGAATCCCCACCGGTATGAGGGGTTGGAAATCAGTGCCAGCAGATATACCTGGGTTCAGTTGGAAACTGGATGATTGTCTGAAAGTACATCATCAGTTCATATCTATAATGTTTTTTAGGCCTAAACCACCTTTATTAGAAGGGAGCGCCATGCCAGTTGCTAGTTACATAAAGATTCAGTTACCATGCTCGAAGTTGATCACAATACATACATATTAGAGAAGATCGACGTTTTGTAAATCTAGGGTTATTGTTGGTTGAAGGAAAAATAAATTATGTTGGTTTCGATTTAGAAAATGGACTATCCCCCCAAAAAAGGAAGATCAACTATGATCTATTTTCAGGCTGTTGGTTTTACAATTTTTTTCTGCATAAAACAAGATGAGAATGGACTTCTTATGATGCATGTTGTTTTCACACTTGGCTTTCAATTTAAAGTCACTTAGTGACTAAAGTTGAAATGAAGACGTAACCGTAGTGTTGTTTTTTTATATCAGCCCAACTAAACAGACCCTTTTTAAGGACATTAACAGAAAAAGAGAAAAGAGCACATAATGAAAAAAAATCGTGTCACAATCTCAAATATTACACAATCCTGGTTTATAGTTGCTTTTGATGATTTTGGCTATCTATGGGGATGCTACTTGTTTGCATGCGGCTTTAATTTGCGCACTACTTATGTGTTGCGTATATTGTTTTGGGTCTTTACCTCTGAAGTATCAATGTCTGTATATTATTAACACAGTATTCTAAATTGTAGGCTTTAGATGCTAAAGTAATTATCTTCAAGAAGAAGAGAAGAAAAAACTATCGTAGAACCAAAGGGCACCGCCAGGTAACTAGCTATCTTTCAAAATTACTACTCATCATTGCGTGTGCACTGATTGACCTTTTCTGCATTTTGAACCCATGAATTTTTCTTGTATAGGAATTGACAAAGCTGAGAATCACTGACGTCCAAGGAATTGACAAACCAGTGAGCGTTGCAGTGGCGGCATAATGCCCACCAATTTTAACAATTACTTCTTGCGGCCGTTCAGCGTATACTTAAATGGATAAGATAAAGCATACATGACTAACGACCGCTTCAGGTTTTGGGTGCTGAATGCTTTGCCCGTGTAAGCAGCCTGCTTCAAGTGGGCTGAAGATGCCCTAGGCTAGTTTCAATTGATTATATGTTTGTTCGTTAGTTCCGTCAAGTAGCAGACTGGCACTCCTGATGTGATGGCCATGCGAATTTGTTAAGACAATCTTATTTTCCTATTCTTGCCTGGTAGAGAATCGGTAAGGATTCAATAAACTGTCTTAACTATATACTGCATCGACATGGAATATTCCAGGCGGCTGATGACCTCTCGGATTCTCTTGTAAACTATGTTATTGGTTTTGGGCGAGACCTAGTATTCCGTGAGTTTATTCTACTAGGGATTGCACGCATTATATGTTCAATTTGATTAAACCATTTCTATAGGTATGATGTAGCTCAATTAAACAATGGTGATACGGACTAGGCAGTCGATATATCATCAATCCCTTTAAACGCAGCTACGATATGGGTAATGAGGTTGATTTTCATTGTATCCCTTTACCAAGATTGACACTCAAACATATTTCTAGTACGTCTTTCCTCCCTTCCTCAGTGGCTCTTGTGAATTTTTTAATCTGATTTTCTGCTTTCAAACCTTGGGACCTTGTCGCACACCTTGTGCAAACAAATGTACATTCGGACGGCACGTCTAACGGAGCTAGGTCGTGCTGAGCAAATAAACCACCTTAACTTGATCCGTTGTCCAAAATCTGGGAACCTCCCTTCCGCTCCTTGTTGAGGTCAATGTGAATTTTCTCTTTTACTGAGAACTTGGTCAGAAAAAGGAAAAACAAATCGGCAAGTGTAGCTGTGGCGATAAGTCGTTGTTATGTTTAGCGACTCTAGCCAACGTTTGACGGTATTAGGCTTATGTCAGGGCAGATAGGTATTCCTGGACTGTAGAACTTATCGACCCTTTCTTGTTGAATACTTTACTGACTTCCGGAAGCAGTCAGGGGATCCTTTTCTTCCCAGGAGGAAGTCGGATAAGCAGCAAACTGTTCTCCCGACAAATCAAGGAACCCAAGAATACAATGGGCGTGTGTCCGCTGTATATGGATCCGAGGGGTCCAAAGACGGGATCATTGAAGAGTGAGGAACTGTCTTTCTGCGGAAAGTGGTGGCTTAACGAAGAACCGCGACAGTTAAAGTCTCAATCAGCGACGGTACTGAATACTATCACTGTCTACGGTAGCAAGCTACCTCAACAGAAGTAGTGCAAACGTTTTAATATTGTGTCACGTGGGATATGTATGTGTTGCTATCCTCTTTGTGTGCTAGTGCAAAGAACTTTGGTTTTGCTAATAACGTCCACAAATTTATGTTTCTTTTTGTGTTTAATATACGTTCTGTAAAAGTGAAATCACGAAAAATATCATCCTCAGGTTTGGAACTTTCTATGCAAAGGACTTAGAAGAAAATAAGAACAAAACAGATCAAGATGTATTCTACCAAAATTTGATCGCCTCTGCTTAATAACATGATTGATCATTGGTTTATTCCACGACTTGATATGTGTCAAGAAGAACTAACATCCACGAGACCTCTCACGAACAAGCCCAACAGAGGTAGTCAGAGTACTTAGATTCAAGATGCCTAGTTTTGAACTCAACACAAAGATTGGCAAATGAGGTCAAGCTCCATTAAATGATCAAGCGTCAAGTTTGAGAAACAAGCAGGCTCCATATTGTCCATCTACTTGAATGGCCTCACTTTGAATCAAACACACTGCCAATAGAACAAGAACTTGAGATCTCAATGTAACGGATCATCCACAACCAGAAGGAGGTCAACCACTCGAATATTGCAGCTGAATGACAACATCTTGGTGATGTCATATTGGTCAAATTTGACTACACTCCATTGAAATAAAGGCCTTCTATTGATCATATGTGACTACAGAAAAATTGAAATCACATGCCTACCCATCCTTTTAACTCACCCATGTTTAAATACGGACCCCTTGCCACCAAGATTACTATTTACTTATTGTTGATTCACTCCCCTCACTCCCACTCTTTGCTTTAGACATAGACTCATCTCGTCATAAACCATACATCCACCTTGCTCAAATTTTGTAGACTAATTTCCTCATAAACCATAAACCCACCTTGCTCAGATTTTGTTTTGTTGCGATCTCACACTATCCATCTAGATGCCTAGATTAAGCTTAGAACACCACGACAATGGGCGACATCGAAGTTCGAGCTTCAAAATAAATGACTCCTTGGAGATGTCATCCTCTTTGGAGATTTCATTCTCCTTTTTATCATTCTTATGATTTATTCCTCACATAACTATGAACTGCCCAATTGTTGTTTGTAGATCCATCTAAACCATGGGTGAAATTTTTTCCTTTCATATTGAAGAATACTCCCCTAATGTTATATATCAATTGTCATTACTATATTATATATAATTTTATCACTCTCTTGTACTTGAGTTCATTATATATTATGGCTTTGTACGTTTACTTTGAGAGCAACAACTTAAGGGAAATTTCTAGTGGAAGAAAACCTAATCTATACTTGACAGAGCCAGACTCGGTTGGGCTTATCTTGTTATCTTACTTGAACATACAATATCAACTACCTCAAGAGGGGGGCTTGATCACTAAATATGAACGCCTCAATGATCATGATAGTACGAGGGAATTGTTATTTTTGAGAACTTCTTAATATATCTAGATATGTCAATCATAGTTATTCATTTCTAGGTTGTCTAATTGGAGTGGTGATTCTCACTATAGTCATTTCTCATATGAACTGCGATTATCTCATTCCATTTTAGTTCCAACTTGTTAGCTTATTTCTATACTTAGCTGATAATCATAATCTTTTTAGCTGATAATCATAATCTTTTACTAGCTTGATGCCAATAAGTTAGTGATAGTTAAGAGTTCTAAAGGACTACTGTGCTCCTTGCACATGATCATGACTTACTATAGTTAATTCAGTACATTTGTGACAATGAGTATAGTAGTTAGGCCTACAAAATATAGAACTCATCATAGTCTTGTTCTGGAGCAATTGTAGTTATCACTTAGACAGTGATTTTGGCAAGTTTTTGACGCCTTTTTTTTGGGGGAGGGGGAGCACCTGGGAGGCACTGGGTATTCTTATATTAGTTCATCTAAATGGGTTTCCTTTTCTCCCTTAACTGTATTCGACCTACACCTTTTATGGCCTTTGTTCTTATGCCTATAGAAAATAACACACTAGACATAGTTTTAGTCCCTTAGGTTGAGTCTTTCGCTCCTCATCCTGCTAGAAGACCCGTGTGACTTCACAACAAGGTGAGTCTATATTTTAGAATATGCATAGAAGTTAATGTACTAGGGTTTTAGGGTTGCTGTGAGTTTTTTTACTGAAGGTTGTATTGTGTAACTAAATGTGAAATTGTTTATGTTCCTAAAGCAATATTATGGTTTTTGAATGGGTCTAAAGATGGTATATCTTGCCATTTGGAATATGTGTGGAAGCAATCTAAATGTCATTTTTAATCATTTCTAAAAGCCAAATTTTAGTTTTTGTCTGATTTTGGTCTAATTATTTTAGGATGATGTTTGGGTTAGTTTCATATCACCTAATGTACACCCTTAACAATGGTATTAGGATGGTTATTAGGAACGATGCTAAAAAACATGGTCTTATATCTTATATTCGAAGAAATACAAAAAGTTATTATATGTTAAATATTATTCTTATGCCACAACTCATATATCTATATCTTCTCTTAGAAAAGGTGTATGATAGAGAAGAACAAGATGAGAACCAAAACCATAGTGAAAAGAGATCCAATAGATATATGACAAGATGAACATCCAATGTACCTCCTCCTCCTCCATATTTAGTGCAGTAGCAAATATGTGAGATGAGTACACACTCAAAGATGAAGAAGTAGTGGCTGAGCCTCCAAATCAACCACACACACCATGCTATCAGTTGAGCTCTAAGATGCAAGCTATGACTCAAGGCATGATGGATTCCATCACCTAGATGGAGAATGATATGAGACCGCTAGCACCCCATCTAGATCCAGTGAGGGATTTGATAATCTTACAAGAAACCCTAGAGGATTGAAACTTTTGACTTCACATGGCATTCTGATCTTGATAAAGCAGACACACGAATATCTGAGACAAATAAGATCTTCACATTTAGCTCATGTTCTTAATGGAAATGAGGTTGAGCATGCAACATGTCTTATGAATGTGATTGCTAATGAGAGGTGGGAAGTGGAGCATATGAGAAGAGATGAAAGATCATCACATGGATTGAGTTCAAGAGGAAGTTTGTGTCAGAGTACTACCTTGAAACCTATGTGATTGACAAGCTATGCTAGTTTGAGACATTGAAATAATGAACCATGTTAGTTTGTAAGTCAGAATTCTTGTTTCTAGATCATATGATATTTTTTTCACAACTTTGTGTGGAAGATTTTGACAAGAAAAAAAACATTTGAAGAGGGGCTAGTCCTTGAGATTCAAGTAACGGTGGCCATCGTAGAATGTCACATCAACTTATATGTGTTTTTGATGCTGTTAGAAGAGTCGAAAGGGTCACCATTTGGCCTATAAGGAGGCTCACTTAAATAAGAAACCTAGAGCTAAACTATCTAGACATGATTGTAGTTCTAAACCAATGATACATAGACCTCCACCATACCCAATTCAAAGGTTTAGTTCATCATTCAATATGCCTTGTAGACCACAACATATCAAGGGTAAGGTAAGAGGCAATGGAGACAATAGAATAGGCCACTAACCTTAGAAGCAACAAATTCTAGTTCATCAACGTGATGAGTCCATAGAATCCAATAACACATACTTATGCGTAAATACCTTAAAAGTGCACAAATGGTGGACAAACCACTAAGTCTAGTTGGGGTCCATATACTCTGAGATGCTATACATGTGGACAACTAGGAAACTAATCTAGGGATTGTCTTTAGAAGCTACTGCAACAGTCTCATGGATAGAGACTAAAAGGACAATTTGATCACTTTCATCAACCACCGTAGAAAAGAAACAGAAGGGTAGTGTCAAAAACATGGTCGAGTATACATGGAGTGACACTATACACCAATACATGTAAATGTAGAGGGAAAGTGACAATGACATGGAGAGTCTATGCTATGGACCGTCTGGAAGGAGGTTCATCACGAGTAGTGAAATGTCAGATGCAATTAATTGCGGATGCCATTTCTCATTTAATGTTTTAATAGATATGTGTGTGAGACACTCTTTATGACTAGGGCTATGATAAAAAATAATAATTTGCTAATGTACTTTCGTTGAAAATCAAGGAATTGAGTCAAAACCTTAACAAATTAGCATAAAATAAAGGAAAACTATGAGAGATAATTCAAAAGGAAAAAGTGAAATATAAATGAAAAACAGACTAAAAATATGACTAAAACTAGGATGAATATGCATCCATAAAATTGAATAGCAGGCTTTGAAGAAAATTCAAAGTGCAGTTGTAATGTCAAGTATGTCACTTGGGGATTTATATTTGAGAAGTTGTGTCTTGGGACTTGGATCAAATCAAGATTGATTCTTGGGGGAAATATGAGGGTCTCTCATATTGATTTATATATTCCTACAAATAGAAGAACACAAATCAAAGAAAAATAAATTGAAAAAACTTTAAAAACCTAAATAAGGTGAAACATGAGAAAGATATATAGATTATAATGCCACAAAAGCTAGGATGAATACGAAAATATCAAACAAACATGAACTTAAACGTTGCTTGTCCTTAAGCAACACAAAATCATAAATAGTTTCTATACATATACTATTAACCAATGCAACTATATCACTTTCACATCATGTATCCCTACCTCTTATATGGCCAAGAGACCCAACTTCCATAGACACAAAGATCACCAAGATATGTCATTGCTCGTGAATTTCATTCCTAAAATAATTTCCTTACCATGATCCTTGAGATGAAATTGACTTTTGTTTACCTCAAGTTCAGTAGGAAATCATGGATTATACCTTACTATCATAGCATACTTAAGGATCATACCCAAATGACGACATTTTAAGAATTTATTTGATCAATTTAACTGAAAAGAAATTGCAGCTATCAATTTTTTTTAATTTTTGGTTTATTAACTAAATCACAAGAATAAAAAGGCTCAATTGAAGCTAAGATTATCAAATGGATGGTAACACCAGGGTGGATGAGCTTCTTCAGTGCTACATATGTTTCACTCTCTCACTACATCATACGTGAGCACAAAAAAACAAACACTAAGGTTGGGTAAACCCAATTCTTTCAAAATGAGTATTCAACCCATTTCTTACACAAAGTTCATATACCCATCACCTAAAAAAACCAATTTGAAGTTCTCATCAATGGTTTAACATGATACAATTGATATGCTAGATCCTGGATTCAAAACTCTCTACATACAAGATCTAATAAACATGCAAAAATACTAATCAAAATATTTCAATCATTAAACAATTGATCTAAAGTGAAGCAAGGTTCATACATGCCTAGATGCAAGTAAAAAACCGGGTAGAAGATCTACTCACAACATCCTAGCAAAGGAACTACTCACTCTTCATGCAGTGATGAAATAAACAACGAGAAGGACAAAGATGCCATCATCACCAAGGTAGAATAAATGCAGCCATGGTTTACAAAGACCCATCTTCGAGCTCGATGACATGACCGATGTAACATAGAAGTAGGACAACACCCTACATATTTGTCAGAAGGCACTTTTTCATTGTCATCCTTGCTTGGTTGGTTCTGAACCCATGGTAGATGAGTAAATGGGAGACCTTGATAATGGTTGAGGCAAAGAGTAACATAAAAAATCTCAAATCTCTCAAAAATGGGACTTCCAGCCTTGGTGGCATCATGGAGATGGCGATCGACGTCTTGCTTGGATCTCCTACTTGGAAATTGAGTATAGAGTATGAAAGAAATTCAGTGTCGAGAAGATGCCCCTTCTTGGAGGCTAGAAATCTTGTGTTTAAAAGTGACCACTCTAAGATTTTAGGGATTCACATGTCAGTCTCCTACATTCATTGCATTAGCAGAGTCATGGAAAACCAAGCATCCATGCACTGTTTGATGTTGAGTGGGGTCTATGGGTGTGTTGCTGGGAGGCATCAATAGCACATTCAATGGGCACATTGATGTTCATATTTTATATCATCTTTTGGACCACTTTTCATCACATTTACAAATTAATTTCACCCAAAAACCACTCTCAATCATGCTAGATTTGTCACCTTTTTTGTTCCTTACTCATTCCATTATCTGTATTGCGGGTACTATAATTAGACACCAAAATGGGGATGAATTTATAATAACTTGACCTTCATCACATTTCCCAAGAATTCCCTAAAGTTTGAAGCGAATTCTTGGAAAATCTGACTACAATACGCCGTGTTGATCAAACAACATGGCATGTCCATAACAGGAAAAGTGCAATCTACAACAAGCAAATCACACACTGTGTTGGACAACCAACACCTTGTGGCACCTCAGATACAGAGAAGTCTAAAATCACTTACTTGCAACAATACACCGTGTTCCCTCACTCCAGAATTTTCAAGAGATCCTGGCTAACCAACACATCATGTCATCTTCGATCGAGGTAGTTCCACATTAGAAACCACAAGTAACATACCATGTTGACTTGTCAACACGCTATGCTACCTTCTATTTCAATTCAAATCAGAAGAAAACCGTCCCACACTTTTTATATACAAACATAACAAATTTCGGACGATTACCAAAGATCATTTAGCGCAAAGCAAAACCAGGATAGAGCCCAGAGGAGTTTGAGGCAATTTTGGAGAAGACAAAGTGGTTACTTGAGAGAGAATCATCTTCTTCCCTAATTCTTCTTGATCAATTGTGGAAGAGATCTCCGTTCTCCTTTCAAGCCACTTGAGAGAGAAGGTTGCTGGATAAAGCGATGTAGCAAGGATGAAACTGTGACCTCTAGTCAAATTCATCTTCGTTCTACTACTTTGGAGATTTTTGTTCTTTCCTCCCTCTCACCATGTGCTGTGCCATATATTACTGCTTGTTTCTGCATCTCATAGCCATGGATGAGTAGAACTCTTGTTCTTGAGCGTGAGAGAGTAACTCCCATGTCATAACTCTATTGAACACAAATATCCTATATAATGTTAATTTTTCACTGTTCTAAGGTTCATCATGTCACAGATGGACTCCTTTGGTTAGGATGTTTTTTCACACATCATAGGTTTGTTATGGGGTGCCTCCTCTTCTGTCTTAGACTCTATATTATCTTGTCTTTTTAAGTGTGGTTACATTACTTCGAGTAAATTTATGACATACTGTTTCAGTACCCTGTGTGGAACTGATTTCGTGATATCAGCTTAATAAATATAAGAGCTACTTATAAAAAGAAATAGACATCAAACACCATAAATCAATTTCCAATAAAGTATTGATAACGAATCACGGGTGAGGGGGTGGGTGAGAAGGAAAAAACTTACTATATGACCGATCCTATAATAACTTGGTAGGATCCAATAGAAATCCGTTATAATGTATAATATGTATTTCTCTCTCCTTATTTTTTTAGGGGGTGGGGTTTGAATAGGAGAGAGAAGGAAATACTGTATTGTAATTGGCTGTCCTATAAAATTAGTATAAGACCGGTCCTATACTACACTTTGCCGGTGAGAAGCGGTGAAGAAATCGGTTACTTCTATTCTTTATTGGCTCAGGCGCCAAATCAAATGACGTATCCCAACACGGGGACCAACGTTTTGTCATATGTTAGGCGAGCGACCCCAAGGAAATAGCTCAATGAATCGGTCCAAGAGAGGGATAAGGCCATGCGAGTCCGAGACGTCAGTTGGGCAAGGCAGGAAGCAAAGTATACAATAACAAACAAAAACCTGCTGCGGTCCGTCCACGCCGGTCAAGGATGCCAAAACCTAACTACTCGGGTTGGGATTGGTCACGTTTGTTTGATCTCCTCAAGTCCAGCGCTACAAAATATTCAAGTTTGACCTGCCCATGTTCAAGGAAAGAACTGAATATAACACAGTTGCAAGCATATGTTATTTGATGATACAACTTCAAGTCTTCGATATAACTTTACAGGGCCAAAAAAGGGAACCCCAGTCTAAGATCTGAACTGATTACTTACAAAGGAAACAAGAAAGAACATGCTAGGATTCTGATTTCTGACTAGTTAGATAACTTTCCACAAAAGAATGTTCAACACGAAACGTGAAGAATGATGCCGTCATCTCCTTGTCTTGTTGCGATATGTTGGCTTCGAGCCCTACTCTGCGATCTCCCTTGTTCCGTGATGCATCTAACCTTCGAGAATAACTGCTAATATCTGGTGTGGCGTCAAAAATACCGGAACAAGGCAGATCCCAATCCATTATGGTCGTGCCTGGATAGTGCTTTGGAAAATATTGCTAGTTCATGCATTACAATTTTAGGAAATGGTAGTCAGCGCCTCAGCGGCAGCTGCCTCCTTTAGGCGGGATGAGTCCGCCTGCCC
Source organism: Alisma plantago-aquatica (assembly GCA_963693085.1). Classification (NCBI taxonomy): domain Eukaryota; kingdom Viridiplantae; phylum Streptophyta; class Magnoliopsida; order Alismatales; family Alismataceae; genus Alisma; species Alisma plantago-aquatica. Next base: position 1,984,688,483 of record OY856409.1, read on the forward strand.
TTTTGCATGGCAACGATGTTGGCACTTATAAAGTCTGTCAATTCTGACGTAATGAGTGCCACTTTTGTGGTGATAAAATGCTCGGGGGCACCCATTACTGGTAACTTGTATCACATTTAACAGATGAATTACATGGATTCTGAATCACGGAGCCAAACGGGGTATATGGATCATTTGGCCAAAACCATTTTAAATACGGAGTTATATGCATGATTGGTGTTCAAGCTTAGTAAGATGTGGCTGAGCTTGGCTAGGGACTGTGCAAAAGAAACATACGATAAGTATGGATAGTGTGAGTTGTCACTACACCCAAACTTGGAGTGCTTTGTAAGTCATAAATATGTCAAGTTAAGATAGTAGATCGTTGTTTGGTGTAAGACTTGAATTTAGATTCAAATTGAGCCATGTATGTCTTTTGTTAAAAAATGCAATAAATTAGGTTGTGGTTTGGTACAAGACCAAACTGGATCCAAATTAGAGTGGGGTCTATCTTTTGTTTGTCGGTGCAATAGAAAACTGAGTTGAAACTGAACTAACGTGGTATATAGTCTAATTTTAGTCCCCTAGTTTAGGGATTCACCCCAGATAATAAAATATTGCTTTGATGAGGATTTTGTAGTTCAATCAAGGCAAGTCTCTCAATTTTAATGTTGATGTGGTCGAAGATTCTAACAAGAGCTATGTTGAATCCGAACCAAATTATCAAACAACATGTTATTAGGAGCCCAACTATGTCACATCAACCTTACTAACCATGCCCTAATGTTGAATTCCAATGTATTACCAAGTAGGGGCTAGGTTACATGAAAATCATAGTGAAATAATTTAACTTTGTTTTACACATATGACATTGCGAATATAGATGATATGAACTAAAGAACCCGTCAATGATGTGATGGTGCTACCTTTACAAGAATGAAGAAGTCTATATAGACTAATTATGACTTTTATGCCTAGATAATGAAATGACATTGACTTATAATTTACGAAATGGCAATATTTCCTTGTCGTGATAATATGTGCTTGGACATGCCTATTTAAGTTAGTTGGACTTATATATGACTAAAGGATAACTAGAAACTAATTTTGGAGTTTCTTTGGGTGCATGAATATCTACTTCAAATAAGGTTGATATCGACTCAATGATGAACATAAACAAAGTCAGAAAATTGGATGACAATTGGGTTTATAAATGTTTGCTTTGATGTATTGGATCCATCTAAGCTAAATAATTCTCTTGACCCTAAATTGGATCACTTAGAGATACATGATGTAATTGATGGAATAATATATATGTGTTGAAATCTCATTTTTGGTCACTTGATCAAGGATCAAAGTCGAAGAAACGCTCTATCTAATGATGGAATTCAGCCCATTAATTTCACATATTCCTCATATTTTACAATGGTTAAATCCAACTTTTTCAACTTTTCTCACAGAGGGGGTTCATAGGTAAAAGAAATCCTACTTTTAGGCATCATTGCAATTTAGATTTTAATTGAGCTCTCTACATTATTTTGTAGTAAGTTTCCCAATTGGATTTTCAATGGATAAGACACTTGGTTCCCATATCAATTGAAAATTCAACTACTTTTTTAATCTTCTTAAAATTCATTGACATCGTTTGAAAATGAAATGAATATTTATTTCAATTCTATATCTTGTTTGAAATCCCAATTTTGTTTGGATGTAGTTACCTAATTTTTTATCAACAAAGAGAAAAAGGGAAGGCCTTCCCATCAAGTTTTCACCTCTCTCCTCAAATTTACTTTTTCATTTCAAATAATTGGGTCTCTAGACACATCCTTACAGTCAAACACAAGATTGCAATACAATATTTACTCAAAAGCTTCCAGAAAGTCAGAATAGTTATAAGGGAAAACAAAATCTACTATCTAAGTACAATGTATGCAAATTTTTGTGTTCTTCAAGGAATGCCACATGAAGGAACCACATGTTCTGCACAAGTATCTCTTCATAGAACATAGAAATGTGTGGGATCCAAGGAGTAAATCTCAGTTTTATCATGCAAAATCATCCCAAAATGATTCCCTATTCTCATATTTTTTTGTCGACGCTTCCCTTGGCTCTCAAAACAACTATATATACTTCCATATACAAAACTAACCTTTTTTACCTTTTGACTCTCTATAGAAAACTATCCTTCTTTTGCAATCTCGTAACCACTTTCTTTCTAGAAGATCCTTCTTCTAGAACATCAATTTGATATGACATAAGAGGCTGCAAAATTATAAGGAATCACAAAGGGACCATAGATATAATTGTATATTGTAATTGCTCATTAACTTCTAGATCTAGATTATAATATTCTCATTTAACTAACTAGCTCTTGAATTTTAGGTGAATTTGTAGACTAATTACTCATTGTTTAACAACTTCTCATGTCAAGACAACTATATCTCATTTTTGAAATAATACATTATGCTTGTGAAGTTATTTTAACTATGTAATTACTCTATAACATTGATGTTGATTGCTCTACTAGATCTAGAAATTCTTTTCAAATAAAGTATCATTCCTAATCTTATATTTTCATTGATTTATACTAGATATTGCTTGTGTGACCAAACCATTTGTTTGTCTAGTTAGTATAATAAACATTGTTTATAACTACTTTCATGCCTACATTGTTCAATCTTACTTCAAAAATATCAAGCAAACTTGGTTGTATTTATTTTGATATCTTTCTCGTAATTGAATAATGTCTTTAATGCATCTTTACCATACCATGTTTACTTGATAACATTAATATCATTAGTTGTCTATATCTTGATTTTGCTTGATCTATCAATTTCACTCTCTATTCTCTCTCTATTCCCACATCTCACCTCTTTCACATGGGATGGATTTCTACTATGGGAGGTTTTGAGGCAATGGCAATCTTAATCCATGATTCCTAAAAACATCAATGTAAAGTGATATGGTCATATGAAGGCCGTAAAAATGTTTAGTTTTACGCCTTGTTTTGTTTTCTTAATTTGATACCCTAATCCTAGGTAGAATATATTTGAATCTCAATTTAACACAAGAAATACAAATTATTCAGACGACAGGGGGTGTCTGACATATTTTTTGGTCGTAATAGCACTATGACTTGTACACTACAATATATTAAGTATGATGTTCTAGATATACCAATATTTTCATGGGGTCCTTGACTTATTTTCACTTTTTCACCTAAGAAAGGAAACCCATCACATCCATCTATTTTAACAATGTTGAATTAAAAAAGGAAACTAGGTAATTGTGTTAGAAAATCATGAGTGGTTACAAATTACTGAGCTAAAATGTGTTTGTCTAGTAATCGCATATATAAACATAAAATGCATAAATTTTATCCTACTAAACTACAAAGATATCTAGGAAATGGAACACAGAGGAGGGCTAGGTGAGAAGCAATATAAACAACACAATTTTTAGATTTTTTTAAAAAATATATTTGAATTATATCCATACCATTCTGTTGTAGGCTACAAAAAGGCATCACAGCTATGGTGTCTAGACTCTATGTGACAACATAATTTTAAAATATATGAAACCTAATATGATACCAAAGTTCAACAACATCAACAATATAGAAACATAGTGTTTGCCTTCTCTGCAAGAACACAAATAAAGGAAAGCGGGTTTTTCAACTAAAGGGACTAGCTCAACATGTTGTGAAAGAAAATAAAGATAAAATGGACACACAAAGAGAACCTCGACATGCTCTGATCTTTTCCTTAGTAATACACACAAAGAATCTAGATGAGCATGTCCTATTGTCAATGTAATATCCCATTGAGATTCATCAATGACATGGACCAAAGAGAAACAGTAGGTCATCGAAGTTGGTACTATATCCTATTATTGAGCTATTTAACAAAGTAAGGTTTAGATGCAAAATTGAATTTAGGAAGGGACTATTTGGTGGACTTTTGAGTTGAAAAAGAAATATTTTCAATCATTCAATACCAAAATGGTAGTTCTCACTAATTGTTTAATGATGTAATACTTTTCAATATTCAAGGTATCCAAATTTGCAAGATTAAAAAGATTAACATCAAATATTAAAATTTAAGCACGATTATATCATATCTTTTTCTAGGTCTAGGAGCCTTAATGTCCTCACAATCTTTGAGGGAAAAACACTTTTGCCTAACTTCTATGTTAACCAATATACTGAGGGCAACTATTTTGTTACAAGCCACTGTGTAGGATAGTGGGAAGTTACCCAACCTCTAGTGAGCCAAAGATGTAGGGTCCAAATCCCAAGGGACCAAAGTCTAAAAGAGTTCCAAAACCCAAATGAGTAAAAAATCTGAGAGATCAACTTCATAGCTTATCTTAATATTCACAACATTTCAACTTCATCAAAAAATGGACAGTGACATTCAATACATAATTGCATTTTAGGTTCTCAAGTTTCAAGATATTCAACATGTTGTATAATGTTCACAAGAATTTATCAATAAAGGTTTTCAAACCTCTGAGAGTTATGTATAAGTAGCTCAAAATTAGATTTGGTAGTAAAATTTGGCAGGTTACACTCTACGAAAGTCAAAACAACCTAGAAGACTCAATACTATGCTAAACCTACTCTAATTCTATATCACATTGTCTTTATGTATTGTTTACTTTCATGGTGCAGGATAGATCTGTGATGTCAATTCTATAAACTCCTCTCATTGGTGGTGTCATCTTGACCAATCATGAAAAGAAATACATGCTCATGAGAATGACCCCATACTCTGTAAGCTGATGCACCATCATATTTGCTTCTCCATATGTCAATGTATAACTCCAACTAGAAGTGTGAAAAAATATCAAAATCTTAAACACTTTTATACATCTGAGGGGGGAGTTCCACGCCCTCTAGGATCCTAACAATCATAGAAAAATCACTCTCATCTAGTAGCCCACCCTCCCTTTGACATGTACAAATCTCAAACCCTACACATAAATATTCCATCATGAACTCTAGACTATTCAACATATAGGTCTGTAAGAGTGTCAATGCAAGTGTATAATTTTAGCATTTTCAAAAGCAAGCCCATAAAATATGAAAACATGTCATATGCAAATAAAGAAATGATAAGAATATTTTTCAAGGAAGGTCGGATCTTGTTTCCAACCTACATATGTTATTGTTCAAGTAAGACTGAATCTCGAAACCCAAAAAACATGAAAAAGAAGGAAAATGAAAAAATTCTTTTAAAGGGGCAAAGAGGAAGAAAAATTGTCAGACTACCAAAGGGCAACATGATAGTGGGCCTGACACGTTACCTCAATCTGTAAATAGAGGCTAGTAGATCAGGGTGATGCGTGGCTTTGTCCCAAAAAATGAAAAAAATCAAGAAAAAGGAGAACAAAGATAGAACCAGAAAAAATATAACAGTCTTGAAAATGCTTAATCTTTATAAAAGCAAGGGGGATTTGATTCAAATCATCTTGGCATCCACAATGGGTCTCCACTTTGTCACACCTATCCAAAAACAATATTGTCTAATCTCCATCCTGTTGCTAGTGAAATTCAATTCGACAGTTGCATGGAAAATAAATACAAGTGCCAGGCTTGCCACCACGTTATATATGAAAAAAATGAGAAAAAATATAATGCAACATTATAAGTCCATGGTGGAAAGATGAGTCATCTTCTGAGTTATATAAGAAAATTAAAGAATAAAACATACCTAGAGAAATCAAGTTAAACAGTCTTATTACGAGTGGGGAAGGATTAGTGCCCCAATCTCACCCAATAAATCAGTATCTTGTCATTTTTATGTAATCACGAAGAAAAGATGATTTCAGGATGATAATAAAAGGAAAACAAGGTGATTGTAAACAATATTTTTATGAGTGGGCTTTTAAGACTGGAGATATCCACATACTTCCCACCATTGCCCTAAAAGTCCCCTTTTTAGGTATATTGACGTCCTGGTCACCTTAGATGATTCAAAGTCTAATTGACTCTTAAAGTCTAATTTACTGAACCCTTGTTTTGATGATGGATATGTTGGTATGTATGCCCAGAGAGCCAATCATATGATGATTGGATTGGCATATGTTTTAATTGATTTGATAAATATCAAAGGCAAGGTTCCAATTTATTCTGGTTCAATCAATTATGAGATAAATGATGGAGCAGAATGAATGTCTAAAGAATTCCAATACTCAATAACTTATGTCTTCGAGTTAAGGACCTAAACTATGAGATCATACAGATGCTAAGAGTATGTACATTCTTGTTATGTCCCTAGTCGAATGTCATTATGGAAGGTTGATAGACAATAATGACACATCATGACTAGAGTGTGTGTTGGTTGATGACAGCGTCTCATTAATCATGATATATGATATCGAACCAAGCACACAAATACATGTTGGAGAACAGTGTATCGGACAAACCCACCATGAGTAACACATGGAACCATGACATGATAGTCAGAATCATCTCTCATAGTGATGGTGGTGATTGTGATTCTTAGACCTGAGATCACTGCACTCGTTGAATGTAATTGGGTACACTTTAACATCATCAAACAGAGTCCTGAAACATGGGTTGTTATAAAGGTGATGATTGAGTGGCTTTGATGCATGAGATAGACTGTGAGTGATAGATTATGGGATTTGTCCCTCCTAAGGGAGTATGATGTCCAGGCTACTTGATAAGAGAGACTGAGAATAGCATGCACATGCACGTGTGAATCAATATATGATATTGAGTTCACATATATCTCAGACAGTCTGCTCTAGTTCAAGAAACATGAATGAACATTGAAAGGATGACAACTCCATGCCTTGAGTTCATTCAAGTTATCAGAGACAAATGAATTATACATTCACTAGAACACCAATCACAAACTGTAGGATTGAAAGTTGTTCTCCAACTTTCCATATCACTTAGGTAGCACTGACGTGTGACTATGCACCTGTCTTTGCTTGTGATGTCATAAGCTAGTTATGGACATTCACTGCCAACGTGATATGGGACCTATAGGATCACACACATAGGATTAACTTGGAAGAGGAGTTTATCCATGAATGATGTTTGGATTGATTACTAAAGTATTTAGGTACTCAATCAAACATTCAATCAATAGACTTGACTCAGAATCATCAAGTTCAAGTGTTAAACTAACTAATCAGAGTGTCAGATTGATTGAGAACTGAATTGACCGAGTTTTGCACAATCTAGACCACTAACCAATCAGTTCATTGGTTGAACCAATCGGCTCATGGTCAGTGAGATGACCGGTTCACTTGGACCAAATGAGCAATTTTGGATTTTCCCGATCCGTGAGAAAAGTTTCTTGTTTCACTTGTTCAATTCGATTGGAACAAAAACTAATCTTTGCATTAATTAGAAATGAATAGCAGGCTTGGTTTGTGAACCACCTGATTCACTAAGTGAACTGATCGGTTCACTATGCCAACCGACCAGTTCCCTAGTGAACCGATCGGTTCGGCTACCACAGTATAAATTATTCATGGAAAATCTGGATCCTTCTACTCCCGCACAGACTGGGAACCCTGATCCTGTCCTCTACTATAAATAGAGAGGTACAGGGGGCTTCTCCAGACACACAACAGACACAACTCATAACATCAGTTGCTCTACAAAGTTGTTGTCCTCTTTGGTTTTGGTAATCGAGAGAGCCCAAGCAAGTTCTGCCCGTCCAGAGAGGAATAGTGAGGGAAATACAACTGTAGAAATGTAATTAGTTGTGGGAGAGTGTGTTGGTGACTGGTACACCAATAGAAGGGGACAAATCCTTCTAGTCCATTCTTTAGGACAACTAGAGTTCCCAGAAGTCTATGTGGACTATCTATAGAGGTGAGAGACTTCTACCGCTCAGGAGGTCGACAGTCAACCACTATTTGGGTCAAGACCAGGAGCTACACAGATGCCATCGAAGATAAGTGGTTGAAGACCACACTTGGTGTGAGGTATAGTAGTTGAGAAAGCCTTAGGACAATGTATAACTCACTAAAACCATCCTTCCCATTAAATAGATGTTGATGCAATCTGCTGGTTATGGATTTATGATCAAGTAAATTTTTTGTTTCCGCTGCCTACTCCGACCAAGAAAAACCCAACAGTGGTATCAGATCCACGTCAATACTCTATGTTTTGGGATAATTGATATGATTAGATTTTGGTTTTACCGTCTTTTATTTATTGCATACAATGTGAATATTTAAATGACTAATGTGAATATCCGATTAATACTACATGATCCCAAACTAATATATACATATATGATATGGTATATATGCAATCGACACACGTCGCCCTAAAATGGTTTTTATGGTAGATGTGTAGTATGATTATGGCCTATAAACCTTATGTGTATGTGTGTGGTTGGTTGTGGTTGTTTTTATCTCAGTCTACACACCGAACCCTCTTCTTTTATTCTAAATGTAACTTGAGATAACTTGAGATTCTCTTCTACCTTTGCTCCCCTCGAATGTAACTCAAGATTTCACAAAGATTATGTAAAATAAGATTAGTTTTATTTCTTGTTATGATGAATATTGAAGATGACTGCTTGATGAACCGAAATGACTGATTGAGGAGCAGTTGGTGGACCGACGAGAAACCCCAACGACCAGATGAGCTAACCATATGGAGGAGCCAGATGACCAGATGGAGGAGCCAGATGACTGACTGGAGGAGACCAACCGACCGACCAAGAGGTGAGTCGACCGTTCAAAGGTTGAACCAGTCAACCCAGATTGGAAAGCATAGATCTTCATCAATAACAGGTTGCTTGTGATGTAGACCTTAGATGACTATAGTTCCTTGTGGCTCCAAGGAACTATAATAGGATGGCCATAATCATTGCTTTATCGTTATTGCATATTTTCATTTGTGGGATATAACATGTATATGATACATACTATATATGTGGTGATTGGATACATATATGAATATATAATCATATTAAAACCCCTCAAAAACATATTAAGTTGAAGATGCCTTCCAAAAGCAGCACACATGAAAAGCTTGATCGATGAAGTGTGGACATACCTTTGCGTGGTGCACTATCTATCTTGTGGAAGTGTGACGGTGAATATGTGGGTCTACCTTCGCAGGGTGCATATTCATTGTGTTGGATTTTGAGTTGGACTTAACAAGGTAACCTTGATCGGATCAAGGTAACCTGGATCGAATCAAGGTAGCCTTGATCGGATCAAACACCTTGAGGCTTAAAGATGAATATGGCAAGGAGTTGCGCATGACATCTATCAATAGTTGCATATGATGCAATTGGCAAAGGTTGCCTACCTAAAAGACTCTAGTTGTGGATGACAACCCTAGTTGGTCCATGGCTTAGATGAAAATAGGATCTTGCTCACTAGAAGGTTGTATGCTGAAATCTTTTGAATTGATAATGGGGGTTATCAATTTGAGATAAAATAGTGAGAAGAGAACATTAATTAAAGACCTAATTAAACATCGAAAATTTTCAAATCAAATCAAATCAAAAGAATTATGGACTAAAATTGCAAATTTGCTTCTTGTAAAATAAATGACTACCAACAACAATCACTTTTCATTGCGATCGGTCCTTGAGAAGGACAAGCTAAATGGGAACAACTTCCATGACTGGTTTAGGACATTGAGAATTGTTCTCAATCAAGAGCGAAAGCTCCATGTCCTAGATACACTAGAACCAGAAGAACCCGCTCCCACCGCACCAAAGGCTGAAAGGGATGCTTACAGGAAGCATACTAAGGATGCCACTGATGTGAAGTGCTTGATGTTGTTCTCAATGAACTATGAGTTGCAGAGACAACATGAGAACATGGACGTCATTGAGATGGTTCAACATCTCAAGAACATGTATCAAGATCAGGTATGAAAAGAGAGATATGATGTCTCCAATGCACTGTTCAACTGCATCATGATAGAAGGAGACCCAGTAGGCCCTCACACACTCAAGATGATTGGGTATGTGGAGAGCCTAACTCGAGTGGGATTCCCTCTAAGCCAAGAGTTGGCTACTTATGTGATACTACAATCGTTGCTAGAATCCTACAGTCAGTTTGTGATGAACTACAATATGAACAACTTTGATAGGTCACTGACAGAGTTGTTGGGAATGTTGAGGACAATAGAGGCACAAATGAAGAAAGACAAACCCAAATCTATGATGATGATCAACAAAAAGAAGGGAAAGTCTAAAGGCAAGGGCAAGGGTAAAGCAAAGAAAGGTTCAAATGCTAGCCAACATCCCAAGTCATCTTCAACAATCAAAGCCAAGGGAGGGGTGAACAAGGGAGATAAATATCACCATTGTCATGAGCCAGGACATTGGAAGAGAAATTGCCCTCTCTACATAGATGAATTAAAGAAGAAGAAGGAGGGGATGGAAGTCTCCACCTCATGTATCATGAAATAAACTTAAAATGCTTCTTTATCTTAGGTATATGATACCAAGATATAGATCTGACATATATGATGCACATGATATGAAAAGAAGTGATGGCCTTTCTGAAAGGACCAAGAAGGAACACTCATAAACATTGGAGCAAGTGTTGCTGCCATAGATAGTAGTACCTTTAGTTTATTTCAGCCCAAGAGGCATGTAATAGAGTTATGAACTGCTATTTCATTTTTCCAATAGAAATATTTCTTTTATTTCTGCATCTTGTAATGACAAGGATATTTATCAATAAAATTCATGTTTGAATTTCAAAGATATGATCTTTTATGGCGATGCCTTATTTATCTTGTGGTACTTGGTATGAATGGGTTAAAATAATAATACCTAAAAGTTATTGATGACTCAAACAATAAATTAACATTATCATCTAAACAAATGAATGAGACATTCATCTCTAGGTTCCATGTTGATGGATAAACTAGACTCTCTTGGTTAATGAACCATTAAGAGATATGAATGTCTTATTTATTGGGCATGATGACAAGTCAATCTTCACTAGATGTAGTGGGAGAATGACTACTCTATTAGGTATAATACATATTGATGTATATACATACCTATTGGAATAAATGCTTATACTTCAGATATGGTATTTAATGAAATATAAATATGAATATTTTGAAGTGTTCAAGAATATCATAAATGAAGAACAAACTTGGTAAAAGTATTAATTCTTTGATATGATCAATGTATGAGATACTTAAACCAAATGTTTGAGGACCTTATGAGTAACTATGATAGTGTATCATAGAGAACTCATGATTAAGGCATAATAATGTCTAAATCAAAGAAGGAATCGTACTCTAAATAGTAAGAGCATGGCCATCAAACAAATAACTAATCTTCTAGAATTCTTCTAAAGAACATGCTTTATACTAAATAAATGTACCATTCAAAAGGTATAAAAGACACCATATGCGATATGGTATTGGAAATGTTCCAATATGTATTTTAGTGATTGAATGCTCATATAAGAAACCTAGTTTCTCAAAAAGAACTTCATTCACATAATGTTAGTTGAATGCTAATCTCAATCCAATAACAAAGTGTTTGTTATAAGGATATCTGAATTCTAAAAGAATCAGTGGGAGAGAAGTAGAACTTGAAATGTTCGAGATTGACATAATAACATTGAAACCTGATGAGGTACAAAAGGAGATTAAGAATCACAAGTGTTGTGGAATCTCAAATTCCTTATGTAACAGATACACATCATATATCTAGTAGAAAACACCTTGAGATTGATGGATAATGATATCCTACAAACTCATAGGTGATGAATTGGTCATATGATGATGAGCCAATAATCTATCTACATGATGATGAAGAACCGGATTTTGAGTTATGGCTTGAATCCATAAGATCCAAAATAACTTCCATGTGAACCAAATAAGGTATGACCTTAATGGTAGCACTTATAGGGATAAAACCCATAAGTGAAATTGGGTCTTAAGAGTTAAGACTGACATGGATGACATTTGAAGAGCTGATTGGTTGAGATGAATTCAAGTGAGTTCAAGGTGTTGAATATGATGAATTTATTTAACCAATTGCAGTGGCTATAGGCCATAAAGGATCGTGCTTGCCATTTGAACTTGAAGACTATGAAATTTGGCATATGGATATTAAAACCACATTTCTAGAAGGAATAACATGAGGTTGTGTGCGTGACAACCTAAAGGGTTTTATAATTCCATTAATGCAAATAAAAGTCTCTAAGTTACATAAATTAATCAATATGATTGATTAAATATAAGCACCTTAGAACTGGAGTCTTTACTTTGATTATATAGTCAAAAGGTTTGACTGATATATCGAAATAAAGAAGGGATATGCGATTACAAAGATTTAGTGGGAGTGTATTCATATTCCACATGATGATGAGGAATGAAATGTTCTAAAAATAGAAACTGGTATGGAAATACCTTCTTTAAGGAATAAAGAGGAATGTCCTATGTGATAGGAATAGAGACCTATATAGATAGTTCTCGAAAACCTATTAACTTGATAAAAGAGAACATACATTGGGAGTCTATGCTGTAAAGATTAACTGGGAGAAAACTTGTCCATGTTGCATGGAGTTAGTTTCTCAGATGCTTAGTGTCCCAAATTCTTATGAAGAATAGGAACACATAGATAGATCTATGCATTCACAATTGGATCTATCATGTATATAATCATCCCATTATATTGTATGTATCAGACATGACAAGAAAATATATATGCATTTATCATCTTGTATGTATTGGACATGACAATATAATATGCTCATCCAGTTATCTCGTATGTAATGGACATGACGAGTGGATGTATGTCTACTTCCAGTGAGAGTCACTGGAATGCCATAAAGAACTTATTTAAGTACTTATGAAGTATTAAAGGATTAGTTCTATGGTAATAAAAGGAAGAGTTGAATGTAAATTAGTTACACTAGTGCAAGCTTCTGAAATGGCAGAAATTGATCGCCAAATACAAAAGTGAATATATGTTGATAAATGGAAATGTTCGAAGTAAAATTAAAAAGGCTATTTAATTCTAAAAGGAATGCTGGGTATCCTTGTGTTTTGAAAACCAGAGGATACTATATGGATCTAGAAGTTCATACATATGAACTTATAGATATTCCAACTATTGATGACAAAGTAGAAATACTAAGTCAAACTATGGAGCTAATTGTTAGGCAAGGAATATTAGATAGCATATTACATCAACTCCATCTCATACGAAATGTCGTACTTCAAGGAAATGTGAAACATGCAATATAATGACTAAAGCAAAATGTTGCTAACTCATTGGATTAGCACTAGCGTAACAGAAACATGTTGGACATGTTTAGAGATCACTACAAATATTATTCAAAGGTGATTGGCTCTAAGTGCAAGTGGGAGTCTGTTGGTATGTATGCCCAGAGAGCCAATCATATGATGATTGATTGACATATGTTCTGATTGACATACTTAATAACGTATGTCTTTGGGTTAAGGACCTTAACAATTTATTCTAGTTCAATCAATTATGAGATAAATGATGGAGGATAATGAATGTCTAAAGAATGACATACTCAATAACATATGTCTTTGGGTTAAGGACATGGACAATGAGATCATACATATGATAAGAATATGTAAATTCTTGTTATGTCCCTAGTCATATGTCATTGTGGAAGGTTGATAGACAACAAAGACACATCAAGACTAGAGTGTGTGTTGGTTGATGACAATGTCTCATTAATCATGATATATGATATTGAACCAAGCACATAGATACATGTTAGAGAACAATGTATCAGACTGACCAACTGTGAGAGTGACACATGGAACTATGATATGATAGTCACAGTTAGCTCTTACAGTGATGGTGGTGATTGTGATTCTTAGACCAGAAATTAGTGCACTCATCACATGTCGTTGGGTACACTTTGACATCATCAAACACGATCCTGAAATATGGATTGTTATAAAGGTGATGATTGGGTGACTTTGACACATGGGCTTTTGACTTTGAGTTATAGCTATGGGATTTGTCCCTCATGAGGGAGTATGATGTCCATTCCACTTGATAAGTGAGACTGAGAATATCATACACATGCACATGTGAATCAATATATGATATTGAGTTCACATATATCTCAGACAGCCTGCTCTGGTTCAAGAAATATGAATGAACATTGAAAGGATGACAACTCCATGCCTTAAGTTCATTCAGGATATCAGAGACAAAGAAATTTTACATTCACTGGAACACCAATCACAGACTCTAGGATTGAAAGTTGTTCTCTAACTTTCCATATCACTTGGGTAGTGAAGAGGTGTGACTAGGCACCTATCTTTGCTTGTGATGTCATAAGCTAGTTATTGACATTCACTGCCAATGTGATATGGGACCTATAGGGTCACACACATAGGGTTAACCTGGAAGAGGAGTTTATCCATGAATGAAGTTTGGATTAATTACCAAAGTATTTAGGTACTCAATCAAACATTCAATCAATAGACTTGACTCAGAATCATAAAGCTCAAGTGTTGAACCAACTGATTAGAGTGTCAGATTGATTGAGAACTGAATTGACTGAGTTCTGCGCATTCTGGACCACCAACCGACTGGTTCACTGGATGAACTGATTGGCTCATGGTCAGTGGATGACTGGTTCACTCTGGTGAACCGATCAGTTCACTCAGACCAAATGAGCAGTGTTGGGTTTCCCAATTTGTGAGAAAAGTTTATTGTTTCACTTGTTCAATTCGATTGGGACAAGAATTAATCTTTGCATTAATTAGAAATGAATAAGGAAAGTCAATTGCAAGCAGGTCTGGCTTCTGAACCGCCCGGTTCACTAAGTGAACTGACTGATTTACTATGCCAACTGATCGGTTCACTAGTGAAACAGTCGGTTCGCCTGCCACAGTGCAAATAATTCATGGAAAATCCAGACCCTTCTACTCCTGCATAGACTGGGAACTCTGACCCTACCCTCTACTATAAATAGAGGGGTACATGGGGCTTCTCCAGAAACACAACCGACACAAATCAGAACATCAATTGCTCTACAAAGTTGTTGTCCTCTCTGGTTTTGGTAACTGAGATAGCCCAAGCAAATTCTACTTGTCTAGGGAGGAACAATGAGGGAAAGACAATTGTAGAAAAATAATTGGTTGTAGGAGAGTGTGTTGGTGACTAGTACGACAATAGAAGGAGACAACTCCTTCTATTCCGTTCTTCAAGATGACTGGAGTTCCCAATAGTCTTTGTGGACTATCTATAGAGGCGGGAGACTTCTGCCGCTCAGGAGGATGACAATCAACCGCAGTTCAGGTCAAGACCAGGAGCTGCATAGATGCCGTCAGAGACAGGTGGTTGAAGACTGCACTTACTATGAGGTATAGTCTCTGAGAAAACTTAAGGACCATGTATAACTCACTAAAACCATCCATCTTATTACATAGATGTTGATGCGATCTGCTGGTTATGGGTTTATGGTCAAGTAAATTTTTTGTTTCTGCTGCCTACTTCGACCAAGTAAAACCCAACAGGATAACCATTCCACTTATTTGTGTCTAGTGTTTCTACTTGAGTGATTTCAAATTAGGTATAGACACACTCCAAATTCCCTAACTTGCGCATCCTAACTTGGAGAAAGACAACTCAAAATCAATGCAAGTGTACTTTTATGGAAAATGCATCAAATCAATTAGAATCATGTTTTAAATCACTTGTAATGATTGTATGACCTCTAAATAAGCTTAGAAAAAATTGGGATCATTTAAATCGAATATTTAAGCACTTTTATGGAGCTATCCAAAATTCATCACATGCACTTTTGTCGGCTAAGATTCACTCACATGAAACACGACCGACAACCATGTGTGGTCTTGGTAACTACCAGGATCTGCTAAGTTTCCCTAAGACAAACTCGATCGGCACCCCTGCACAAGTAAACTAATTTTAAGCCATCAGCTGAGTTCTATCTAGGATAAACTTGATCGACAACTCAAAGTTGCTTGGTCGAATAGTGTCATCATTCGAATTACCTTTATATAAACTCGACCGACAACACTGTACAAAGTGTGCTGAAAAAGTATTTCTAATCATTGGAGGGTTGGAAAACTTATAAAAAATATTTGTTGCAACACTCTAAATGGTTAGAATTCATCCTTAAGTGCTTCTACTTTCTAGTAGGCATCCTCAACTATAAATAGGACCCTTTGGTATTAATCTCATGGTTAGCCAAACACCATAAAGGTCTCTATATTATAATCGAGTGCTTCTAAGAGCCTCCTTCCACTCTTAAGATTAATCACTTGCTACATCTATTAGAGTGAGTAGGAGATTTGTAAGAGAGCTAGTCCTACATGTATATCTTGTGAGGCTGTCACTTTCTCTACGTCCCAATTTATCTTTGTACAATAAAGATGAAGGTTCTCTCTCTTGGCTAAGAGAGGTGAAAAATAAGGGAAGGAGTCCCTTAGTAAAAGCTCTCCTTGGTGAAGGTGAAGTCAAAGGAGGAAGATCCAAGTCAAGAGTGGGTAAATCCTTGAAGGCGTAAGACTTATTGTAAGAGTTGGTAAGTACTTGGTGAAGGCAGAAGACTCGTTGCAAAAGTGGGTAACTCTTGGGCAAGGTAGAAGACTCTTATTCTTCGACAAGTAAGTATTTTGTAAGGTTATTGTATCCCTTTTCTTCAAAGGGAAAGCTAGGAATCCTTGTCTTGGAAAAAGAAGGTCATATGTTGTAACTCTTATAATGGAATATAAGGAGTGAGACATGTTTGAAAAATCCTAGAGGTTGACCTCTCTAGGCAGTGGACGTACACTCTCGTAGTTTGGAGTTTGAAACCACCATACATAGCTTGTGTTCTTGTTCTTATTCAATCTCTCTCATCCTTGCTATGTATGTTTACTTACACTCAAATTCCATATATGCAACCACATATCTTGATACAATTTGAAGTCTAATGAATTTGGCTTAAGTGTTTTAACTCTATTCACCCCCCTCGAGATCCAATTGCCTGATTTAACACTCAGGACCTCCCGCGGTGGAAATCCCTCATGGGTGGGTAGGATTGAGGCATAGGATAAGAGGACTATTAGCTGGTGTGTGCTAAAAATAAGATCCCATTTTAGATAGACATAAGAAACTAAGTAGAATAATAGAACAATGAAGGTAGAATAACTGAGAAGTTAAGGCAAACAACAGTTAAAATTACTATATTAATGACCTACCGATGCTAACAAAGCAGGTGGTGCCATAGAAAGGACCTTCTTATCACAAGTAATGCAAACGTAAAAAGAGAGATATTTTGATCCTCTGGCTTTAGGAGGTTTGAAAGGGGCCCAAGTTACGATGGATATGGGGGATATTCATAGGTGGCTATTAGGATTCAAGATTCTAGACATAACATTCTAGAATAGATGACAAATCACTACAAAACTCCATGTATGTGTGACACATGAAACAAGGTGATCTGCCACATGACGCATGACAGATAGATCAGATCTGTCAGGTGTCCAGTTGGATAAATATGTATTTTTTGATTTCTAGTAATTCATGAATGATTTATATAAAATCAAAGAAAAATGTGGAGAGAAATAATTTGGGATTATCCCTTAGATATATCATGAAAAAGACAATTGAATATCCATAAGTAAAAAGAAATATCTTATTGAGGATAATTTGACCATTAAATTTATGGAAAAGAACTTATAATAAGAAAAATTTGAAGATAAAATTGTACTTTACATTTAAAAAGAAGGTTCCTGTGGCACCTCATCACGCTAAACGAGATTACTCAAAACACAAAACACGATCAACTACTAATTAATCACATAGTAAAAAATGTGGAATAATTAAAACCAATTCCAACCATGTAAATATACACTAGAACATTTACAAAAAGTCCATCATTCCATTCTCATTTACTATAATAAGTATTTAGATATGGGTCCAAAGACCTCAGTCACATCATGCATATAAAAGATATTTCACATATACATGCCATATATTTACAAACATTGGCATACCACCAAAATCTCGTGTCGATACGAGTATATCATCTAGAAAACACATCCCATACCCAGACCTGAGAGTACATGGATGACACTAGGACTCTACTACTAACATCTACAAATAACCAACCTTCTGAATCTATTGATCACCAGATTGGTTCTCTTCCACAGCGTGACCTTGACCTCGTTGCCCGCGACCACCTAAAAAAATATGTGGTGACCCACGGGTGAAACCCAGTCCCAACAAGAGATTTAACTCTCTCCAACATATATTGATTATAACATATTAATTAATAGTAAATACATTGAGCAGTTAGGATATTGAACAAGCAATATGAACAGATTGAACATTTTAAGCATACTAAGAAGTTAAGCAAATAAGTTGTAACATCAAGTAGAATTACACAATTTTCATAAGCCTGCATCATGTAAGAACTATGTAATGTAAAGACAAGATAAGGGTTAATCAACCAATGTGATACGTATTAAACCCTAGCAATTATACTACATAGATGGTATTATATCTTTTATTATTATGCCCTGGGGAGTTTGAGTCATACCACTCAAAATCCAACTGAACACTACGAAGTTCTATTCAGTTCCGTATAAGATCTAGGAGTGCCAGTATCCTAAGATCTCTTCCCCTCGGTCAGTACGAGTAAACTGCAGTGACATACCAGTCAAACTGCCAACAGTGACATATAGTCAACTAATAACAACTAGTTCATACTTGGTACAAGTTACGACACTAAAAAACAAGGTATACAAAACCCTCTAATCTGAGGTACAACCACAACTGTCCTCAATCACATCAAATGTCATAGGCATGACCATAGCCGTCCTCCATAACCTGCAATTGTGGATGACAAGGATATATCCTCAACTTGCCACCCCCACATACTCAACAGTATGCGCTCCGAGTTTCCCTTGGGAATACTCATTTCACCATCCAGTAAGTTCTGACACTGAAGATGGCTCTATGGTATAGGGCTCTACATGATTAAGGTTACACTTGATTAATTACTACCAATTGAATGCATTAATGATTTATCATACAAGTGGACATTTAAACCCTAATTCTTTTCTAACAAGAGTATATGTATAACAACTTCAAAGGATATAAACCATTTGAGATATAAATCTTAATCACATTACCACATTCTATCATTCATTGCAAATTAATGGACCACACTTATCATCGTACTATTACAAGATACCAATATCTTATCATAAGTTCTAGGGTTTTAACCCTTATTGGAACGTGAAGAGGATTTCACCTCAATAATGGCTTCAAACATGCCCAAAGGTCGTTAAGACCATCACATTATTCATAGTAAGGTTATCATCATCATTCCATGCCTTAAACAAGGCTCAAAAGAACATTAGCACATATGTGTCCATAGATATTAACATGGCAAGGCACTATGATATTCAAATAGTACTACATTGTGGTATTAACACAAGAAGAATGTAATTCATTATCACATTAATCATTCAATAGGTATGATTACAACCAATCATCATATAATTACATCAAGGTTAGGTATAACAAGCTAGATCACATGGGAGTTACACATCCACTTATTATAGCGATTTATCAAATATAACTATATAATGGCAAAGGTAAAGCTACAAATTAATGGTATTGAAACATAGAATTATCATCACTAGGACCCACATATAATACCATGTGATTTATTCTAATACGTTGGATGTTAAACCATCCAATATTATTCATTGGATCAGGTTCATTGTTCAAGGTTATCAATTGCAGTATAAGTCTAACCATTCAATTGAACCAAGGAACCATTGGTTTAAGGTTTAGTCAAATCTACAATTACATTCCTAATTCATCATATATGGTGATGACCTGATCCACCATTAATTGTGATAATTATGTCACCATTGGTTGCTAGATCAATAATACATTCAGTTAACACCATCAGATATTAAACCAATATCATCATCGATTGATAACATTATTAGAATACTTAGTGGATGATAATTAAACATCTAATTGAGCCAAAACCTGACCTAAGGGGGTGACCATAGGTTGTCACCATACATTTGATACCCTTGATCATGAACATCAGTTGCCAAGATAGAAACACCATTGGTTGTTTTATGGTATGTCCATCGGTTGTGTGATAGAGAAGGAAATAGCTTGAAAACCCTAATTTGAACCATCAATTATTTTGTGCTTAACACCATAGGTTGATGCTATCAACCTGTCCCAGATCATGTTACACCTTAGAAAGGTTGTACACATGTTTACACATTCATATAGAACTGGAAAAAAATAGGGAACACCACAAAAATTCGTAATTCTAAACAAGCATGGTTTCTCTATGCTTAGATCCTCACATTCAAGCATAAACATGAACTAACAAGCTTCTAATTAGCAATATAAGTGAAGAATCTTATATAACTCACCTCTATAGAGTAGGTAAGATATCAAACAACAAGAATCTTGAGCAAATAAGTCAAGGAATCCCTAGATTCAGATTTGAACTTGGCCAAATAGGCACTTCTGTCCACAAAGAAGCAAAACCCTAGAAAAAGAAACAAGAAGGAAGGATTTTTGAGTTCTAGAATCATTTTCACCATGGAATAACAGGGTTCTGACCTAGAGAGATATAGGAGGAAGAAGAGAAAATAAATAAAGGGAGTAAATAAGGTAATACTTCCACTTTTAGGTCAATATCACTAGGAAGGAGCTTTAGGAACCCCTAAATGAAGTCAATTTCAACCTTAATTCCTTTCTCTAAGAATATCCCCACTTTATTCTTCCTTGGGCAGAAAAATTCACAGCTGAACATAGGGAGAATGAGGGTGGGATAAGGACGGAAGTGGTGGAGAGAAAGTGACTCGTTTTGGTTCTTGGAGATAAGTATATGAACTTTAAGATAAAGCAAAAAAAAGAAAAAGTTGAAGTTCTAGTATCTATCCAAGTGTCCATGGCTTTAAATTATTATGAATATACAAGCACATACACAAGCAGCTCTCCCACTAACTATATAGACATTATTAGATTTCCTTTGTCGAATTTCCTATCCAATCACATAATTCCTTAGTTGATAGCTACTAAAGGTAGCTCATCCATGAAGGGGTAAACCCTAAAATACTCTTAATGAAAACACCTTCAAATCATGGCTCAAATAGGAGCCCCATGGCTCAAAAATCTCAAGAATGATAATATAACATATAATGAACATAATGTATGTGATAAATTTCAAAGAAAACCCCTCAATTTGGTAAATTGTAGAAAAGTCCAAAATGTTTAGAAAATTACATAACTTGCTCGAACAATGTCCAAATTGGACCAAATTTGAAACTTAAGCTTGTATTATGATTTCAAAACATATAAAAGGTTATATTATGGTTATAAGCATTCAATTATGGTAATTAAGCTCATTCAACTCATTAAGCAAGTTTAGGGGCCTCACAGTTCCTTCACAAAATTGTGAACATGGTAAAAGTGGGTGAAAATAGACATACTAAATATGCTAAAAAAATATGGGGAAATGTGAGAAAAATGATAAATGTGGAAAATATGTTTAATGTGGAATGCAATCCATAATTAGCCAGGGAACTAACAATGATCATGAATTTCTGATGAGTTGGCAAAAATGAGGTGTCAGTAGTAGGTACCTTTGTAAAGACACAATAATCAGGGTAAGTTCACCAACTTTATTTATAAAATCCTTCAAGAGGCCAAATGATGAGATACATTATCAAAAATTGGTTTCCAAATCATTTAGGGGAGTTTTTAAGGTGGTAATGGGAGTATGAAATATTTCAAGGGAAATTGTTCCAATTTGCAATTTATCACAATACTTTTGTATGTAGTTATTTCACAGTTTGTCATACTTACTTACGTAGATTTTTCAAAATTTATTTGGAGACTAGATATGTGTTGGAATATACTCAAAATTCTCAAAATTTTTTGAATTGGATAATATTACTATCATTTAAGTTGTGATTTTGGTAATCAAATTATTATTCAAACCTGATATAAGCATCTAAGTTAGAATGAATGAAATAATGAAAAAAGATATGGTGAGAGAGGGTCGACTTGAAGAAGACTATTTGAGCTCTTGAAGTACCTGAAAGGAGAATCATTTATAATTATCACATAACTTGTAATGATGATACATTGATAGATCCACTTATTATACTTATCAAGAAAGTTGTATCCTTTAAAGAAATTACATCAAAAAAATTATATTGTCAATTGCTTTTTTGAAACCTTATCAGGAGGGGTTCATTGGATGAATAACCTTAATGAGTCAGTTCATCAACCGTGATATTCACAACATGAATGTGGGTTCCTTCTAGAAAGACAATTTTCTCAACACTGATAATGTTGTTCATGGATGAAGCGGTGGGGTTGGTTCGATCACCAGGCCTCAACAATCGGTAGAGACATGAGAAGGCAAGGAAGACAATGGGGATGCAATCAATAGTAGTGCATCACGATCATCTTTTTTGTAAAAGAAGAGTTAAATTATAATTTAACACCAATGAAATCAAAGTTGTTCTCGCCAGTGATGCCTTTCGCTGAAGGTTTAGGTCAAAAGTTTGGCAACAACATGAAAATGGATTTGGCTTTTCTATACTTAATGAGATTGAATTCCTAAAAGAGGGGGGATAAATGGAAGTATTTCCTCTTGTTGTAAAACAAGAAGCTACACAACATAATGAAAAATCAAACAATGAATATTAGAAGGCGGCTGCTCCAAATAACATATCACAAAAGTGACTTAAAAAAGGGAATGGTGAATATCATGTGAAGGTATTAAAGAAAATCTTATGGGTAGGTGGTGTTAGCTATGAATTGCAAGAAATATGAAATTGGCAATTCAGTTGACAATGATTTTGATGGATACGATCTTGGGAAGGAGTGTGTTATTTGCCTTTTGGAAACACAAGATATAACTACTTTAACTTGAAGACATATGTGTATGTGCAGTGGTTGTATAAAGCTTCTGAGATTGCAAACAAATAGGTGCCCAATCTGTTGGCAACCTGTGGAGAGTACATCAGAGAAAAAGTTTAACAACAAACGAGATGAACAACAAGGAGAGCATTCTGAGGAGTAACTTGGTTTGCTAGAAATCTCTGAGTTTATGACTTTAATAAGCATAAGAAATTTATATTTTCTAGCTTCCGATGATTGTAGAAAGTGGGGTTGGGTAATCTACCTTCAGATGTGCATGGTGTATTACATGTGTTAACGATGGTATCGAGGTTTGTGCTGTCAGTATATGCATATGCATAATGGAATGAAGTGCAAGATGTATTATTATCTACTTAGGTTTTAGATGCTTGAAGTCCTACAAAACTGATATAGTATTTGTAAGGACCCTGACCTCCATTTAGGGCTTATCCTGTTTTCTTACTTAACCCTGGTGCTTAGTTGCTTGCTAATCACTTTTAGTGGTGATTAGGGTTTGTTTGTGCTTTGTTGAGAGTTGGAGGTGCTACTTGCAATTTACACAGGCCCGGGGTTGATGAGCAAGTTTGTCACCTTGATAGGTGTTCCTCTCTCTCTTTGCTTCCTCTAGTATTGAGAGGAAGGGTTGGGCTTGTTGCTTGAGTTGCTTTGGGCTTGGATGAGCTTTTTGGGCCTTGAGATGCCTTGCTTGAACCTTGCTCTTGCTTTGCTTGACCTTGTGTCAGCCTAGGTGTGTCGCCCAGGGAGTGATGTCGGGCATGGGATGGGGTGTGTCGCCCATGGACCCATTTGACCTCTTTGACCTCATTTGTGTCACCACTAGTGGACACTTGGCGCTTGATGCTTGCATGTGGCAATGGCCTTGGACATGTGTTTAAGGCAAGTTAGAGTGGTGGCATTGCCAATGGACAAGTGTCCCTAGGTGGGCGACACCTTGCCTTGTCTTACCTTGGTTTCTCTTCCATCCTCTCCTATATATGTGTTCCCTTTCTCTTGCTAAGGATCCCTTTAGTTCCTTAGTTTCCCTCTCCCTTGGTTACACGACACCTCTTCCTTTGCAAGCTTGGTGGCCGATCCTTCTCCTTGGAGTCTACTTCTTCCTCTAGTGGTGGTCGAACCCTAGAGTGCCTTGTTCTCCTTCTTATGGTGGAGCTTGCTTAAGGCGGGTCACATAACTCCTAACCCTAATCATATTACCTCCTTCTATGTTCTTGTATGTTTTCTTATGATCATAATCAGCCATGTATGTTGCTAGTTAAATTTCTTGCTTAGTTGTACCCTAGTTGACCGAACCATGTTTTAGGGTTTCCTTGTTGAACAACACTCCTTTCCATCCTTGATCTACATAAGTGAGCTTGAGCTCTAGTGATATGGGAAATACCCCTCTCTCGTTTAAGTTGAGAGGTGAGATTGTGTCCTAGTTGCTTGTGCAACACCCTTCCCTCACCATGGATTCGAGAGGTGAGCTTTTTGGTAGATGTAGACCTATGTTGAGGTTGATCTTTGGGGTTACCCGAGTTGTGATAGAGGTTGTGCAAAACCCCTCTCTCTTGGTTGTTGAGAGGTGAGCTGATCCTCTTGATCAATCTAGGGTTTGGAGCCCTTGTGCTTGAGGTTGATGATGATCTTGTTGGGCTGTATCTTGCACGATATGGCTTTGAGTTGGTGCTACCCGATACCCTCTCTTGATATAGAGTCTTGGGTTGAGATGTTGAGGTTGTGTTGGGCAATACACCTTGGCCTTTGCCTTGTGTGTTGGCCGATAGGATGAACTAGCTTGGTTGGATGATAGGCTTCCTTTGGTGCCCGTTTGAGTTGTACCTTTGGGCGTTATACCTTGTTGAGTACCCTGCTCGATACACCTAGCTTGGGTAGTGGCTTGGTACCCGATATACCTTGATGTTATGGAGCTGTGTGCTATCTTTGTGTTGGGCATCATGGGTTGGTGGTGATGCCCAATATAGTGATAGATGGTAACCCTAACCCCGGTTGCACGACACATAGGTGCACGATACACATGGATGCACGATACCTATAGTTGCACGACATGCCTTGAGATGGTAACTGACACCCTTCCTATGATGGGCCGATATGCTGCCCGATACTGCTTCTAGTGAGGGTGCCCTACCTGTCACACTTCTTGTAAGGGTAGTGGTCACTTCTAGTGAGGGTCATGTTCCACCCAGAAGCTCATCTGTTGGTTCCTTATCATGCGATCACATCTTTGTTGATTAAGAGTTATGGTTTATGGTTCATGAACTTTTGACATGTTTGGTAATGGTAAGGTGGTTGATATAGTGGAACACATATATGTAAGCATGACATATCTGAAGCTCTAATGACATGATATTACATGTGTTTATGGTCATCTTAAATCATGTATATATAATGATGAGTAAATGATAAGCTTGGAAGTATATGAGCTACTTCACATGATGATGTAACCCATGTCTTTGGCCACAGGGTTGAGGCATGAATGATGAAGCATATAATCATCAATGTTGCCCTATGTTTGATAATATGATACTTATGTTAATCCATGATAATTGTGTATATTAACCATGCAGGTGTTTCATACAGACGCATAGCCAGGTAAAGGTCTATGAGGTATATATGTTTGAATAACACTGCTTTGATGGTCACTCTTGATGATGAGATGACATGCATGATGTGTTTTGGTCTGAGGACCTGAGTTTGGCTAAAATGCCTAAGTTGAGGTGTTATCCTCTGATGATGGTCTGGGATTGTTGTCCCAAGTGATGAGAATGCCTTATGAGGCAGTGGTTTCTTGTGATGAGGGATTGAGATCTCAGAATAACATGATGGTGGTAACAATAATGTAGCCTTATGTTATGCATGTGTTACAACCTGGTTGCCTCAACAATCCACTTAAAATATACTAACTAATCACAGTGGAACATATCATGTAGTTGCCCTGTCCATAGATCCATCATCGTTAGTAGCTGGTGATGGTGAAACAGGTTCTCATGCGGGTTAACCCAGAGTGCATATTGTTGAATATGCGAGGTTTCTCCTAGCCTAAAATAGAGAGGATTCGAGTGCAGCTGCAGTTGCAGACTTGGGATAGATAGAGCATGGTGAACAGGCCCACGGCTCAGTGTGATAGAGCATGAATGCGTTCATGGCTCAGGGAGCACAGTGAACTGACCCGTGGCTCAAATATACTAGCGTCGAGAACTGTACCAAGGCGGGCTAGAGGAAGGGTAGCCTACGTGAGCTGACCCTGTGGCTGAGGCCACTTAAGCATGAGACTGCGGTCCTGCTTTGGTTCTCGTGCACTAACCACGAGGTGGGAGGTCGTGGAGTCTGACTCTTCCATTGACCTTGTATGGCACCGACTCCGGGTTTCGCAGCCGTCGGTTGGATTTGAGTGGTGCGACTCACTTCCTCAGGGCATAATAACATGTAATCCAGCCGAATAGTATTTATTGCTTAAGGCAAAACACGAAACATTGGTTGAGGCCTTGCTTTTGTAGTTGATCTTGTTATACGTTTCAGTTACTTATACATTCCTTATATTATGTGGTAAGATCTTATAAATCTTATCTTGTCAATCATGTTCCATAAAGAAATACTTAGTTATATGCCTTCCGTACATCTTGGTAAGCTTGATAGTATGAATAACTTTGCTTAGTATGCTGCTCTTATTCTACGCGTTATCAATTATCTGTTGTTATTGCTTTAATTTTCCTGAGGTTTTATGGTTTTAGCGGGGAGTTATGTTTCTCGTTGGGACTGTGTGTCTCAACCTGTTAGTTTACAACCTTTTTAGGTGTTCGCGCTAGACGTGGTGGTGGTCACGGGGTTGCGGCCGAGCAGCAAGACGAGCAGTAGAAGATAAGAGATGGATATGCTATTGTTTTGTAGTAGAGTCTTAGAGTTATCCCTGTACTCTCAGGTCCTTGGAGGTGTTTTGACGTTGTTTTATGATAAAGCTTTGTATATCCTACTGCTGGCCGGATATGGCCCGTTATGTATATAAACAGGTGATGCACTCATGTGATGACCAGACAGCTGCCATGTTAAGCTGTGGACACATATCACGACTTATAAATATTTTTATAACCTGTTTTCTTGCAGGATGAGGATCGGAATGTAATAGTTTCTTGGTTTATCTGTTTGTCGAAATCGGTTTTAATTAATCCGTGTTTTTGGTAATAAGTAGTTTATGGTGTTTTTCGCACGTTTTTGCATGGCACCTCGTTGTCTGTGTGATATCGAGATGTGTCACCACAGTATTGTTGAGTAATTTAATTGCTCTATAACGATAATGGTGTTTATATGCTTTTTGTCTCTGGTGCTAAGCACTGTGGTAAAAAGAATTATACAAATTATAATCAAACCGATAGTTCTAAATCGTATGATGTCTGTCAGATTGTCTAACTTCTTATTGTCAAGGCAATATTAACTTGATTTCAAAGGGACAACTTAGAAGAGTTGTCATTGCCATTGTGAAATTTTGTTAAGCATCTCAAAAAGGTTGTTTTTCAATATGTCCCAATTGTGTTGGCAAAATAATATGTCAAACCCATGGAGCCTAGACTACTTATCAACCCTAGAATGAAAACTACATATTAGATCTTTGTGATGTAAAAGGACTGGTCCCAATCAAAAGCAATATATTGGTCTAGTAAACTGATATAATATTGTTGAGTAATTTAATTGCTCTATAAAGATAATGGTGTTTATATGCTTGTTGTCTCTGGTGCTAAGCACTGTGGTAAAAAGAATTATACAAATTATAATCAAACTGACAGTTCTAAATCGTATGATGTCTGTCAGATTGTCTAACTTCTTATTGTCAAGGCAATATTAACTTGATTTCAAAGGGACAACTTAGAAGAGTTGTCATCGCCATTGTGAAATTTTGTTAAGCATCTCAAAAAGGTTGTTTTTCACTATGTCCCAATTGTGTTGGTAAAATAATATGTCAAAACCATGGAGCCTAGACTACTTATCAACCCTAGACTGAAAACTACATATTAGATCTTTGTGATAGTAAAAGGATTGGTCCCAATCAAAATGATTTTGATTCATAATCATTTTGATTTATGCATGCATAGAATTTATTGGTCTAGTAATAGTAGTCGAATAATTTTCTTTTCATTATCTATCACAAGAGTGTATGTTATGGTGTGATTTTCAAGACGGTAAAATTTTGCCTTGTTTTCTTCAATGATGTATATGTTGCCTACAAAATTATTGTTCCAAGTTTTAAACTAGTTATGGATGTCTTTTTCATTGTTACGGTTATTTAGCACTGGGTTTTCACCATTGTTTATTTTGTTTGGCTTTGTTCGACTATAATATTGTATTGATTTATGGAGTTGAAAATCTAATTCTGAAAATACGAGAGGATCGCAAAGTATGTAGTTAGTATTTAATGTAATCAGCATACGGTTCGAAATGACTCTAAGCTCCTGCGATATTTTTTTGTCCTACAAAAGGAGAGTCACGAAAACCATCAAGAATCGCCCAATATTTACCTTTACTCCCAAGTGAAACTAGTGTTAATGACATTTAGATCATCCACAGATGCATCAGCGATGATAGAGTTGAATTTATTC
Source organism: Alisma plantago-aquatica (assembly GCA_963693085.1). Lineage (NCBI taxonomy): Eukaryota > Viridiplantae > Streptophyta > Magnoliopsida > Alismatales > Alismataceae > Alisma > Alisma plantago-aquatica. The sequence goes on from OY856409.1 coordinate 1,984,716,984, forward strand.
ATAGTAGTTGATGGTACAAAACAATGTTAGATATGTATGATAATACGGGCAATAGCTTCACGCCCTCCAAAATAGACGTCAAACAAACGCGTTCGCCATGAAGTATGTGATCTGTGTGTCTTGTTGCATTATGTGCAGTTGACGCATGGACGGACATGAGCTCGGCCCCACTTGGGCCCTCGCCTTGCGAAGTTGCCAGGTGCTGATCCCAGTTGGCGGACGGCGTGATTCCTGGTGTGGTGTCAGAGTTGGGGAACAATGCAATGCAGCTCCTCGAAGAGTGGCTAGTAGCTTGCTTGAGTATGTAAAACACAGAGATAGAGGAGAAACATGGCGAACCAATCTGGTTCAATTAAATGTGATCATCCCCAATCTCATCTCTATATCTCGTTCAACGGATCAAATGGATCCATGAATCGATAAACCAACACACACACTAATTACACGCCTTGTTTCGTACGAAATCAATCAATCACGAACGAAGCTACCTGTCTAGCAAAGCATCAATCCAAATTCAAGAAATCATCCTCGTCGTCGTCGTCATATGATAACTGATCTTTTTGGAAGCAGGCACCGTGCTGGTACCTACACACGCAGCTGAGGCCGACGAGCACTTCGACGATGGCTGCCTCGGCTTTCACCCTATCGGAGAAGTAGAGCGTATGCAGTAGCAGCACCCTTGCCCCTCCTTCCTCCGGCACCGGCTCGAGTTTCTGCCTCTCGCAGCTCCTCTCGGCGTGCCACCGGATGGTGTCGTGTGCCATGGGCGCTAGCCACTCCAGGATCCTCCCCGCTGCGTCCCTCCACCCTTCCGCCATCGTCGGGTCCGGCGAGGTGGTCAATCCTCCAGCGGCCGCAGCCGGCTTCGCTTTCCCCATGAGCTTCTGCCTAACAGCCGCTCTGAGCGCCCCCGGGAGCATCCGGTACAGCTCCTCCCTCGTGTCCTCGCTGACGCAGTCGGGTTGTATGAGCATCCGCTCGGCCAGATCCACCACATCCGCGTACCGCAGCGCGAGACCCGCACCCCCAACAGTGTTGCCGGGCGCCTGCAGCATCTGGGCCGTCCAGGGCTTTGGATCGGCGACGATGCCGACGCCATCTGCCCTTCCTCTCAGGATAGGCCCCGAGCTTCCCGCTGCCATCATCATCCCGGCGCTGCCGGGAATCCCGCCGTTGAAGAGCGGGCCGGACGTGGAGATGAACGGCGGCGGCGGGTTCCGCTCGAGGGGTCCCGATGAGGAGACGTACTGGACATACTGGTTGTACTGCTGCTGCTGGTAGCTGCCAGCCATGGTCTGGAGGATTTGCTGGTGTCGGTTTGGTCCGAACCTTGCGCGGCCGTCTCGGTCAAAGGACACGATGGGCAGCTGTGTGACGATGGTGCTAAACACGGAGCAGATCCGTGCGAATATGGCGACGACGACGCCTGCCATGAGCTCGACAGCCCTGTCGTGGGTCTTCCCCCAGAGAGACAGCTCCTGGAGCCGGCGCACCTTCTTCCTCTGCATCGCCAGCCGCTTCAGGAACAGGCCGGCGCCTGGGGGATCTTTAGGTGTGGGGGGAGTAATCGGCGCAACAGCAGCAGAAGCATTCGGATTATTCATATTGTTGATGTTGTTGTTGTGTGCTTGTGTCATAGGCCCACTGTAATCCCTCCACCTCTGCAGCTTCCTCTCGGACGCCTCCATCTCCGCGAGAGATTCCATCTCCTCATGAAGCGCCGCGGTGGCCCCGACGTATTTAGCCATCTTCTTGACCTTCTTCTCGGCGTCTTTAGCCGTCCCGGCCATCTGGACCAGCCTCCACGCGTTACCAGGCATGAGCCCTGTCTTGAGATTAGCATACTGGTGCCTGAATTCGGGCGCCCACCCTCCGACCTGCTGCCTGGCTACCTTGCATCTCCCGCCTCCAGATGACAGCCTGGACACGGCCTCTGCCGCAGCGTCGAGCTCGTCGATCATCTCGGCGCACGCTAGGCGGAGGAGGTAGTACTGATCTGTGGAGTTGAGGTAGGCGACGCCTTTGGAACGCAGCGTGGACGCCCTGAGCGTCGCGATCTCGGGTTCGGCTAGGGATCGGTGGAGGGAGATGAGCCTCGACATGGTCCGCGCAGCCTCGAAGGAGAGGATCCCCAATACGGGCGCGGTGTTGAAGGGCGGCTCCCTTGACCGGGCGGTGTCCCGGTCGCAGTCCTTGCAGGCATCCAAGGCATTATGGTCGTTGGAATTGGCTGGGTCGAAGGCGGCCAGCCGCGCCTTGACGGAGTTGAGCCAGGCGGGCTTCTGCTTCGTCTTGATTAGAGTGACCATGGGTGAGGAGGAGGAGTTGATACTGAACAATCCTCCTCTGTCGGGGGGCTATGGTTCGGAAGGAGGAGATGTCAGTTGCAGTTTATCGTTGTTTCGTTTTATTTGAAGGGAGCCGCCGTACCAGCGGGTGTGTTACGGCTTTCCCTTATTATAAGTGTTGTAAGTAGGGGTGTGAATTTAAGAGGCTTTGGATTGTTGGGGGTAACGACGTGACGTGGTAAACGGATTGCTAACAGCATTAGTGGGGGGTTTGGGGTTGGCAGGCAATTGGAGAATCGCTGCTGATGAGTGAGCTTCCCGGAAGCTTCATGCAAACCGCGTTTTTGCCAGATCGGCTGCTGAGGCTCCCTTTTCATACCCGATCGACAGTTGATGGAAGGGAGCATATGCTGATAAATAAAAAATAAATCTATTGAGAGACACACCCTCACACAAGTGTTATACCTGTGCGCGTGGTGTAGGGTGGTGGTGGGGCTACCACAAATAGGAATGGTGATAGTGATGGGCGATGACATTAGTGCTGCGATTGCATTCATCGTCTATAACCCATTACAGGGTTATTACTCATCGTAACAATTAATTTTAGAATGCTCTAGACAGATAGAAAATCCATCCCTGTCCGAGTAATCGACACCACTTTACCAAAAGAAATCAGTACAAGTGGCGGCAAAATACAATAACATCCCCACGTTTGTCAAAGATGGATGGGATCATGGGAGGGAAGTTGATCAGGTTTTGTCGAGGCGACCAAGTCGTCGACCGGCCGGCCTGCCCGCCGGTATCATCTCCCCCTCTACTCTTCGACAAGGATAAATAATAGTACCAACATATTACGGCTGGAAGATAAAGACGCCCGTCGCCCGCAACAACGCGCCTTTTATCAAGGCGGGAAGGTCGGCCTTGCGACTCCGGAGACCCAGATCTCATTCCACGGAAAATCTTGTAGGGAGGGGAAATTGCTACCACTATTCACATTACACCCAGGATATGTTTATGTGTAAGTGGGGGAGTATTAATAAATTGCGGGGGAGTATTAATAATGACTGTCGATTGCTTTTGGCCAAGAGGCTATTATCACGCATGCCGGACATAAATAACACTATGCATAATTAGAAACAATTATGAGTATTAGGGGATACATTTTGAACAATTTCATACGAAAACTAATATATATATATATATATATATATATATATATATATATATATATATGGAACAACCTAAGGTCTTGTGGGATGTGGAAAGGAATCCAAAATGTGTAAACTAATTAAGTTATTGTATGGCTTAAAATAAGCCCCCAGACAATAACGTGAAAAGTTTGATTCTATTATGTCATCTTGTTTCTTCATTTCTAATAATTTTGATATGTATATTTACTGCAAGATCACTAGTGATAGTTTTGTCATCTTATGCTTATGATATTCTGCATGTTTTCCTTCCGATAAAGCATAAATGAGACAAAATCATTCTTGTGTAGCATGTTTGAGATAGAAAGATATGGGTGTCACTAATGTGATCTTATGTCTTAAAATCACAATATCTAGTGATAATATTATACGCTCCCTGTCTCACTATGCTAAGAATATACTAGAGAATTTCAAATACAAATCAAGTAAAGCTATTAAGACTCCATATGATTCATCGAAGTTAATGATTCTGGTGTTCTTGTATCTCAATTATGATACTCTCACATTATCAAAAGTTTGATGTATCATATAAATTGGACATGACCAAACATTGTGTTTGTAGTGAGCAAGTTGAGTAGATACATTGTTGTTCCAACAAGACCCATTCAAAACCTCTTGATAGAGTGTTCAGGTATATCAAGGGAACAAGTTCTCTTGGGATGCATTATGGTGAATATCCTTTTCTAGTCAAGAGATATAGTGACACAAGCTGTTGCCATAAATTTTGAGAGTAAATGGTGTCTAGGGATGTGTATTAGGTGTTGTTGCCTAGAGGTCTAAGAAATAAACCATATTGTCTCAGTCCACCTTTGAGGCCGAGTTGTTTTCTTTAAATGAAACTAGATTGGAAGATGAATGGCTGCATAGACTCATTATCATTTTACTTATGGTAAATAAGTCGCTTCATGCAATTTTAGTTCATTGTGATAATACAACAACTACTTCTAAGATAAGACGTTCCACATCCAATAAAAAAATAGCATAGAAACATCTAGGTCATGCTCAAGTGTGTAAGGGAGATGATGTCTAATGGGGTTGTGATTGTGTACTACAAAGATACAAAAGAAAATACAGTTGATCCTTTGACTAGAGGTCTTGCCTTGACATTAGTTGAAAAATCCAAGTTGAGGATGGGATTGAAATTCCTTGTGACTTGCAAACAATAGCAACCCAAGCAAAAAGAGTGTATGTTCCAAAAAATTGGGCTCATGTGGTAATAAGAAGTTGTCAGGTGAATTGGTTGACACTTTGCAATTTACCTGATGATGTTAGCATCTGTGTGTCTGTCATGAAAATGTGTTAAGGTCATGATTACAAATTAATATGATATTAGTCTTTGAATGGTCTCAAGTCCCTGGAAAAGATACTATGAGTACATCTTTGAAGACTCCAACTAAATGATAAATGTTCTATGGGCCGCAATAAGGGAGTGTGGTTGTGCCCTAATATTAATCATGATTCTTTCTTTGAACGTATGTCTTTTATTACAACAATTTTCTTTGTTGTCATTGTCTTTATTGTGTTGTTACTAATCAATAATCTTACAATAAAGGTTCAGGTTCAAACGTTAGTCTACCTATATCATGTGAGGGTCTACGTTGGATAATTCAAACTGAAAGGTTACTGCTGAAAGCACGATACGGAGGATTAAATGGTAGAAAATACTACATATTAGATTTTGTGCGGGATTGTTATCTATATTTGCTTTGGCTAATACTATTTGGCATGGGTTAAGACCAATGTAGGTACAACAAGTGAATATGGGATGCAAAAAACAATAATTTTTGTCTTTTGTGCAAACTAGGAATAGAATCGAGAATTTGTCTTCTGTATTCCTTCTCCTTACATGTTAAATACTTAATTAGTTAATTAGTTAATTCTTTAATTAATTAATATTTTTGAATTTGAAAGGGACTCCTCATATTTATTCTTAATCTGAAAGGGACTCTTTATGTTCCTTCTAAATTTTAAAGTGACTCACTATTATTCTTTTGAATTGAAGAAAAGATTCCTCATATTTTTGTTATGAATACAAGAGTGATTGTGTGAATGCATTAAACTATGGATGAAATTGAGCATGGAATTGTTATAAATAAGGCCCCTGGGTTTAGGCTTGAACACAAATTACAAAGATCTCACAAATTTAAAACACAAGTCTTCCATTTGTATTTTGCAAACCTGCAAATTGCTGCCTAAGGTAACCACTTCTATTGTTGGGGATTTTCCTCTTGGAGTTCATCCTTCTGTGATTAAAAGCCTTGTCTATCCATTTGACACAGTCTGTTGGGCGATAGTATATAACAACTCTTGAGCTGCACTGATGGTACTGTTGCTCACCATCTTCGTACGAGCGAGACGACCTTCAGGATGCAAGTTCATGGCCAGATCAATTGGAAGAACAAACATGCATTTAGAGGGTAGTGAATATCTGATGTCTTTAAGTAACATATCCTTTCTTCAAGAGAACAAACCAATTTGAGTTTCTAACTCAATTTATTTGTTTCTCATGCTTTATTCATTTTGTCGTTCTTATTTGATTCTTATCTTGACATGTAAACTTGTTGATTAAATTGTAGTTGTATGCTATTTCTTGTAACGACCTACTAAACTCTAAAATGCACTACTACAGAATTACTTTTTATAATAGTTCATTTTTTATTTTACAATAGGTAAAGCAACCGTTGTAATGGATTGTGTGGTCTTATGAGGGGTTCTTTATACAATCAGTATTGCACATATTATAATATATGTGTTTTATACAATAGTTAATGCATGCTCTAGTTAGTAGAATACACCCATTTTAATGAGGGTGTTTTATACAATATGTTGAGAAAAAATAAAATACATTCAGACACAAATTTTGAACTTGAGATCGCATAAAAGTAAAATACAACTCAAATTGCTAAATCAATTTTACCTATGTACCACACATATTCTTTGATGTACTTAAACATTGAATCGAGTATACACCTACATATTGAGAATAAAAGAAAAACATTCTTAGCCACAAGATGGAACCATTGACCTACAAATATAGTTAGTAGTTGTGCTCTGCGACGAAACTAGCAACTTATATCTTGTATCTATTATACAACATATATATATATATACACACATATAAATTAATATTTACATATATACACATGTATATATATTTAATTTAATATTGGGGGGTGGATATGGCCTCTGCTTGTCCCCTTGATTCCGTCCTTGGATTGGACTTTGTTATGTGATCTTGGTATATAACAATCATACACAATATGTTGTGTCTTTGTGATCTATTACAACATGTAAAAGTCTATTGTGTGCTTGTAGTATATTACACCAGGTTAAAGTATGTTATGTAATTGTAGTTTATTACAACATGTTATATCATGCTGTGTAATTATGATATTTTACAATAAATTTGAGTATGTTGTGATATTATAATATATTACAATAATTTAGTATATGTTGTAGTATCATGTATATTACAATGAGTTTAGTTTGTTGTATATAACTTGTTTTATATAAAATATATAATAAACAACACGCAAATATACTTATTGTAACAAATGAGCTAACTATAACATAACTAACTAAACTAGTATATTTTTTCTCATTCAGAAAAATATTTTCTGTAATAGTGATAATATTCACTATCATAACAATTACGTGCTACATGTGAAAATTTGTCCTCATTTGAAATTTTATTTGCCACTCTTCCATGATCAATAAACTTGACACATAAAATTGATTTGAATTGCAACATTCATTAGATGTGTGAGTGTGACCCATAAATTTTCAAATGAGTTCAATTTTATGTACAATTTGTTCATGAGAAATTAATGAAAATGGTCAGCCTACACTTTTAAAATTAATGCTACATGGTGCGAAACGACTTAAATATTCTATCTTCCGTACACTCAACTCAAGGATATTCGAACTAGACTCTAGATGTATGGAGTAACGTTACACATATCAAAAGTAGATCCTAAATGGGACAAAATTTAGATTTTACCTTGCTAATCAACAAAATATGGAGGGATCTTATTTTTGTTATTTAACAGGATAAAATCCAAAATTCCTCTCCTTTTGAGTCTGTTTTTCAAATCTTTGTTCCCACCCGCTCACGTAGAAAAGAAAGAGAGAGAGTGAGAGAGGGGTATTGCTGTAGAAAAAGTGGAATTACGTAAAAATCTACGTGTTTGGATCTGATTATGCGTGTTGGGATATAGTGGGATCGGTCGTAAGATAACTTTTCTGAAACTCCCTAGGACGACAGACCCATGACGCGCATATTCAACGAACCAACACTTGATGTAATGGTGGCTGCTGGTTTAACAACGCAAGCAAGCACCCGACAGGAGAGAATCTATGAATGGAATGGATAATGGGGTGGAGACTGGAGAGGACGAACCGTCGCCTCTCCCTAGGCTCCCCTCCTGACTCCGCAGATTGAGGCCTTGACAGCTCAAGGCGCATGTTCGGCTCGTGGACGCTTCCCTGGACTAGCTAGCCTCCTGAATGGGAATCCGCCGCAGAAACCGCTCCCTGGCAGATCAACTCAACAGTCCTAGTCTGCTGGGCTGGACGATGCATGGATACCACCTGGGGAAGAAGCGCGTTAAGGAATTCCTTATCGCATATTTCCAGGGTCAAGCAAACTTATTGACTTTGACAGTGAAGTCCCCCTCCCCGCTTTTGTCTTTGCCTTTGCATTGCGGTCATCAACTTTGTTTCTTCTTCTTCTTCTTGCCTTCACTTTAAATCAATGAAATTCTAGTACCCTCGACGTGCCGACTACGTACGCGCCTGTATTCTTGAATCTTTGATCCCGCAGACCGAAAGCCACACATGGAAAACTGGTTTCTTTGGCGCTTTTCAGCCATAAAGAGTTCCGTTCAGACTTTTCTTCCCTCTTTTTGCTCCCTCTAACCCGGTTTAAATAATAAACCAAAACTTATTTGTCAAAATACTATGGCCTAGTGGCTGGCTAACTTGCTTGTGGTACTAAAATGTGGGATCGAATCTCAGACGTGCTTGGCACTAGCACAATTGTCCCTTTTTACGCTAGGCCATCAACCACTGTTTCGCATTCATCCGTGCTTTATTTACTTAAGAAATAAGATCCTTTTTTGTTTTGTTTTTCATGGACATATTTTTAGAAGGGGGTCCATGAGATAAGCTTAAAATAGGTACCGTTGAGTTCAGATTTTCTATTCCTCTTTCTACGAGGAGTAGGCTGCTCCTTCCACTATCAATTTACACGTGTCCCTGCCCATCGATTTATAGGGTCCAAATTTTGTTGACATGACAGATGGTGCAATCTAACACAAGGTGTAGTCTGCTCCTTGTTAAACAAGGAACATCAAATCCTGAGGGGGTACTGTTGCGTCTTGATTGATGAAGGAAACTCCACAAAGTACCGTCGAGTCAGGAGTAGCATTCTTTCTTTGGCAGCCTTCTTAAAGACACGAAGGGTTGATGTCATTGTTAGTGGATGAGAAAATGTTTTCTGAACTAAGGGCTAGTTTGGTTGAATGTAGTAGGATGCAGTTATGTGAGTTCCAATGTGAAAACATACATCAAACACACACTTTGTCATCAGATTACACCTTATAAAACAAACCATAACTGAAAAAGGGCAGCATACAAAATATTTTGAAAAACATATGAAAACTCAAGCAAATTGGAGTACAAGGATTAGGGAGAATTTTAAGATTTATGGTGCAATAAATGGGCATTCTTAAGCTCTCGAGTTTGACCAAGAGTCCCAATGGTCGATTTTGTCACATTTTTCATTGAAATAATCATTGGACACGTGATGTTGGCCCGCACATATCAACAATAGTACAATTTAAGGTCGTTTTCCACACTTTGCCATTGCAATTCAACAATTATCCTATTCAATTAACCATGCAATTCAAGAAGAAAATAATTGGTTTCAAAAGTCATACAATTTATTGAATTAACTAAGACTTTGTGATGAAATCTCTCTCTCAGATATCAATTCAAGGACAATGTATATGGTGCCATGTCACCTATCAATCACGTTATGAACATAAACTTAAAACAAACTGAACTTCCACTTGTCCATATCTCGCTCTACATTATGTTAATGACTTCCACCTATTAACTGCCTACCTGACTAGATTATTTTCTTACAACTAATAATCTAACACAAGATAATGCATTCTCCTATATTTTCCTAAAGAGAATCATACATCCACATTCATTGCTTGCACAAGGACACTATAAATATAGGAACTCCTACTTAGTTGCATGTGATAAGTAGTTAGATCTCTAATAGCCCTTCGTGAAATTCATTATGTAAAATTTGGGGGTACAAGAAATCATGTCCACAAGTTCGCACCAACAACTAGCAATGATTAGATAAACAAGAAGGAAAGTCAGAATATTATATCAAGTTGTTCATACAGAAAGACACTAACTATGAAGAAAAGTACTCAATAATCAAAAGTGATACACATACAAAGTTTTGTACCACAAATCTAACTAGTTTCGTGGAGTAAAAGAAGAAAAACAAAATAAAAAGGGAATACATATGATGCAACACCAGTAAAGGAAGATCATCTACAAACATGTTGTGCAAGAAGCTTCTCAAGCATGAAGAGAAGGAAATTTGCCCGTGTACCCTTCTTCTTCTTCTTCTTATACTTCTTCCTTTCAACATCTTATAGAGGGGAGTCCTCTGTAGGAATCTACAAAGGGGGAGCACCAGGCACTGCGAAAGCAATAAACAACAAAAATATTTCTCATGTATCCACAAACAGATCTCGTCAACAATGGTATATCAAGAAGGAAGGTTTGTAAGATTATACCTTTGTTGTGAAGTAGATCCAACGAAGGAGCTCACATGAATATAGGTGGAGGGAGATTCCATTGACATTCTAATGTAGTCATGAAGGAATCTATGTCTCTATGTAGTCCATCTAGACGACGGAAACTCCATTTTACATTTCAAGAGTCGTCACAGAAGGAGCAACCTTTCCATTTGAAATGTGCTAGTATTGCACAACCTTTCCTTTTGAGTAATGATGTTTGGTCAAAGGCCTCTGAAAGGGTATCACAGAAGTGTAACCCAGAAACCTGGTTATCATGTCCCTATTTATAGGAAAGATAGGGAAGCAAGATTTTTAGTAAACCCTAGGAAATGAAAAGGTAACATCTCTATTTTCATCGTCCGATTCAAGGATAACCATTCAAGAAAAGATCCAGTAAAAAGTTTGGTCCAGTGGAAATGGTTAGGTCAGGATGATTTACAACGACCCGCCTAAACTTCTAGTTAGGTGACTGACCAATCTAGTTGACAAATGAGACTTGTTCAGATTTTTCTCGACCGGTCCATAGATCTCACCAATTCGGGTGGCTAGACTAGCCAGTACATCAATTTTCTTATCTAATCCTACTCAAATGACTAGGCTAGTCAATCGATCAATTGAGTAGATACTACCTATTCGGCTGGGTAAATGGACATTCTAGTCAGGCGACTGGGCTTACACTAGGTTCACTAATGATTTAGTTGATTTCTAAGCTTTTTAGAAACAAATTAATCATGTGTCTATTATTATACTGCTCTTTGATATGCATTATATGCTTCTACCTCTATAGGCTCCAAATTACATTTTTAGCGATGTCCATAATCATATTATGACTTCACAAAAAATGGTTGGTATCTAGAAAAACTTCATTGCCACTCAAGTAATCAGAGACATTAGAGAACAACTTCAACCTAGTATTGTGACTAGTGTTACAATGATTGCATAATCCCTTTGTATCTGATATCCATATTGATTATATGGGAATGGGAACATATCCTCTTGAAATTGAATCTTTGTTTCTTGATCCATAGTAGACTAATTGAGATACATATGAGATCAACATCACATGTTGACTAACATGAGATTTGCCTTGCATTTAGAGTCTCACTCATAAAGTGGCCATGGATATCACTCCAATTGGAGGGACAAATTCCATCTACATCACTCACATCAATTCACATGTGTCAAAGTACACCCAAGCACTACCCATATGACAACTCTCATTCAAGGTTCGTCGAGTAGTGTTAAAGTATACCAAACAACATATCATTGTATTGACTTCAAGTCTAAGGACCACAATCACCATTGTCACATAGAGTTGTGATTTTGACTGCTATTTATGGCTTCCGTGTATCATACTCAAAGTGAGTCTATCTAGAACAAATTGTTCTCTAACAAGTACCTATGTATCTGAGTTGATATCTAATATCATGACCAAAGAGGCATATACATCACTCATCATACATACTAGTCTTATGTATTATTATTATCATATAATATCCTTAGTAATAATTGACTTGGGACATAAAAAGCATGTTTGCTCTTGAGTTTACACATGATCTCATGTTTAGGCCGTCAACATAAATCATATGTCATTGAGTCAAGACATTCTTAGGGCATTATTACATCATTCATTATCACAATATTGAAGCAACAATAATATTGGACTCATCTTTATTAATAATCAAATCAATTACAAAGTCTTCCGTTCATCGTATGACTGGCTCTAAGGGCATACTACCAATAGTACCCCCTTGGACTAGAGCCTATCACTCATGAATCTAAGTACAAGTGTTCTAACATGGCCATTAATATTCCACTATGATAGTGATTTAGTCAGAGGATTAACAACATTGTTTTTAGTTGGTGCTTTGGAAATATTCACATATCCTCTATGGATGATCTCTCGTATGAGATAGTAGAGCCATATTTATGCTTGGAATGCTTACATGTACCAAGATTTGTGTTGGACTAGCCTCCCTCAAAACCACTTGGTTTAGAGGGTTAATTAAGGAGGTGAGCATTATATACTATGTGGGTATTCCCACAAGAGAACTAATCATGATATATCATTTGATAACAAAAAAAATTGACATTTCCCCCGATCTTCTTGAGAGTCTATACTTTGTGAAGAATATACATATTATTAGGGTAGACACCCTTGTTCATCGTAGACATTTTAATGCATTAGTGTCTCTGTCTAAGTTTTTGGTTTATTTTGCTAATCCTCATGGTTTGAACATTGGAGGCAATTTTATTGATTTTTGTAGTTAAAACATCAATTTCCTTGGCTTCTTAAATAGACGCTAGCATGTCCTATCTCTTGACGCTGCTCTACTCTCATAATCCCATCCCAGATTCTGAGGTGCCCATATTCTCGATGTTCTAAGTATACTCTGGAACATGTTTCGTAATTTCTTACATAAGTCATGTTGATGGGTTTTCTTTTATATCATGTTAAATCATTGAAGACTGTAGTGAATAAGAATGTTTTATCAAGATTGTGATGTGAGAATTCCTATTGATATGCTTGAAATATTTCACAAGCTTCATACATGTTCTATGTTAGATTCTATGAAAATCCAGTTACATTTTTCATTAGTGTTTTGTTGAATGAGTGGGAAAGAATCTATTGACGAAAGCTTCAGTGAGGTCATCCCAAGACTAATGCTTAATGGTTATAGGGTAAGATACAACAAAAGAGACTTATCCCTCAAGGAAAAAGAGAAGTACTTTGTGATGACCGTCTCGCAAAAATAGGATTAACTAATGCGGAAGCGGTAAACTCTATGGAAGTGGTTGTTTAACTAGCAACGGAATAATGAAAAATCACTAGAAATTAAAACTTTTTAAGAAAAGATCTTTAATCCATAAAACTTCTTTATAAGAATCAGGATAAACAATTTACATCATGTTTTAACATTACATCTCTGTGGAATCACCTCTCGAGTGATTACATACATCCATTGCCCTGCTAACTGTACAAGGCAAGATACAACAAAATCTCGAGGCTTAAAGCCAAAAACCTCAGACCTACTGACTCCTAGGACCTGAGAGTACAGAGACGACATAAGACATACTATCTAAAAGACTTGACAGTCAGTATCTCCACCTGAGATTCATTGCTGCCCCTAATATTGTTGCTGCTGTTGTTGCTCATTCTTAAATGGATTCCTTCGTCCTCGGCGTCTACCTAAAAATAAGAATCCCACGGGGGTGAGACAATTGAACAGTTTTCCCAGCGAGAGTTATAACTCTCCGCCAGAAGCTTTGTTATTGCAATAAGGAATAACATTAAGCAGTATGATTATTAACATTTAACAGCAGGTTTAATGTCAGTGAAACAACATTTCAATTATAATCTAATTGGATATTAAAGCATATCTCATTAAAGAATATGAAGAACATATATAAACTATGTAACATCAAACATTTGTTTCTCATAGTTCAACCTAAGCAATTATGCTACACGGTTGATTATATATTTTTTAAACATTATTATGCCCTACGGAGATGAGGTATACCGCTCATTCTCCAACCGACCATTACGAAATCGCGTCGGAACCATACATAGGTCATCAAAAGAGCTGTATTCTTATGACCTCATCTTCCTCAGTCAGTAAGAGGATTTACTTGCAGAACATCTTGTGTCTTTGCTATGATAGCTATCCAGGGTATTCTGGAAACTTCGCTATAGAGTTACAGTGGTATTATGTACTCTCTTCCTCATCGAAAGATCTCTTGTTTATCTCTCATCGATGCGGTATTGGTGATTTCTTTAGGAGATTGGTGATACATCATCCCGGTATAAACATATAAGGAAGGATTGATAGGTTAATAGTACATCCTACATCAATTCCTACATTAGGACGTAAGGGTATTCACATCCATAAACCCCCATTTACTCAAAAGTATATGATCCAGGAGTTCCCTTAGGAAAACCTGTTTCACCATCATTTGGTCTCTGACAATGATGGATCTATGGTCAGGGCCCTACATGATATGATCATACTTGATTATTTAAGTACATTTTAGCATTCTTTTAGCATCAAGCATGTTTTCAAACATAAACAATTAAAACATCTGCTATAGAAGAAGAATACTAAATGTATCAAGTTTATTTCACATCAATTATCATTTCATAACCATCTCATCATTATGGTTCAAGAACAGGGGTGTTCAAACCCTTAAATCATCATAAGTCATCTAATAGCATGACCTTAATTGTAACAATGTAAATATTACTCAAGGCTCTTACAGCCCATCATTCTCATATGTTATCTCTTAAACCAGGCAACATAGTATATCATTATTCATAAAGCTTATAAAATGCTTTTAATGAATAAAACATCATAACCCTTGCTTGGCTATGATTACCTTTTGCTAGCAACCTGCATGATTAGCATAATTGAAGACATGCATATATAACAATATCAACACAATACCAATTCTTTTCAATTTATTCATAGAACACCACGGCTGTGCCACCTTGCATGGTCATGCAAAGTAAAGCTACCACGGCCGTGCTCCCTTGCACGGTCGTGCTATCAACATCATACCATGACCATGTTACATCACCATGGTTGATTTCTAGGGTTAGGGTTTATTCAACTCAATTAGGGTTATTAAACCCCTTAAACCTATAAGGCATAAGGATTCCTCATATTATAATTCATTCAAAAGGGTTTCATACTTAAAACCATAACCCAAACCTAGGGTTAAAGTACCCTACCTTTCATTAATTATGGTTTCTATTCATATCACATCTCCCCTAGATTAGGTTTATGATTAATATCCCTCCATTAGGGACTACTATTTCACATCATGTTATTCCCCTAGAATTAGGGTTTACTATTCACATTACATGATTTACCCTAAAATTAGGATTTACTATTCACATTACAGTAAATTGAGGTCTTACCATCATTATTTATGAAGATTACTTTCATTAACACCTTCAAATTAAGTTAAGATTCATAAACTCCATAATTAGGGTTTCCATGATCTCCTTATGAAGGATCATACCCTATTGGCGTGTATTGATACATTTCAAAGGTATCTTATTTGATTGTTATTGATATTAGGAGTCTTCTCTCTCCTCTTACTAATAGATGATGTTTACATCACTCTTGATTAGGTTAAGTAAACTCAACTTTGACTGACATAAGTCAAGTCATCACCATTAAGGTCATAAGGGTTTACCTGATCGAGGGTACTAGTCACACTAACCCACTAAGGGTACTTTTGTAATCTTCACCATTGACCCTAACATACATTAGTTTACTAATTACTTAACCCCTTAATGACTTTAGGTGTCTTCCGGGTTTAGGTTAAACAACCATTGAACCATCTAAGTCTTTAAAGCATTAAGAATTCTTGACCTTAAAAGATTCCAAACAGTTTTACACTTTCAACCTCCAAACGGTTTTGAAACCGCATGAATCCAAACGGTTTTGAAACCGTTTGGTCCCAAACGGTCTTGAGACCGTTTGGACTCAAACGGTCTCGAGACCATTTGGACTCAAACGGTCTTGAGACCGTTTGGTCCAAACCTCCTCAAAACCGCATGGACCAAGGATGGTCTCAACTGCACCAATCGGTTTAGGGTTCTCAATATTGATTCCTTCAATCATTGAATTCATGGAACCAATCATCAATTGGACCTATCCTCATACTTCAATTGAGTTAAATAGTTCAACCTTAAACTGATTTGACCCTCAATTGACCCTCAATTATTCATCAATTATGGTTTGATTTTAATGAATTAGGGTTTGGAATCGATGATCCTTCAATACTAATCAATGTAAGACTAGTTACTTTGAAACAATAGAACCATAATCCAAATTGGGTATGACCTGACCCCAAACGGTCTTGAGGTCGTTTGGATGAACTCCAAATGGTCTTGAGACCGTTTGCCCATCATATCACCAAAATCCAAGTCAACCAATTAAGGTTTGGATCATTGGATTGATCACCAAATCAGCAATTGATTACACTTTAACTTAGTAACATTGGATCATCAATTGCTTAACCATACTCACCCCTAGACCTCCAAACGGTCTTGGGTGACCTCCAAACGGTCTTGAGACTGTTTTGATGAGCTCCAAACGGTCTTGAGACCGTTTGGCTCATCCAACCCTTGGATTCTAGTGAAATTCTATCAAGGATTGGTCTATCGAGTTGATCAACAAATCAGCACTTAATTGTAATATGATTTGGTACCTTTGGACCTTCAATTGGTCAACTATACTTAACCCCAGACCTCAAAACAGTCTTGGGTGATCCCCAAACGGTTTTGAAACCGTTCGGGCCAATCAACCCAAAACATCATCTCATTCACTTGCAAAATCAGCATTTAGCCGATTAGGGTTCATACCACATCTTTGGATCTTCAAACACATATCCATACTTCACCCTAGACCTCCAAACGTTCTTGGGTGACCCCCCAAACGGTCTTGAGACCGTTTGGGCTAATCAACCCAAAATCTCAAATTAACTCATTGGAATTTCAGCACTACTTTTAATTAGGGTTTTCCCAATTGATTAGCCTTCAACTCATGATTCCATGAGAATTAACCCATAAAATTTGGAGGGTTATTAAACAACATTATTAGGAACAATAATCCCAAACGGTCAACCCTTGGTCAACGCACTCAAATGGTTTTGAAACCGTTTTCCCAAAAAGGTCAAGTTAATTAGGTTGAAAATCAGCACTTAATCCAATTAGATTTACCTAATTGATTAGCCTTTAACTCTCGATTCCTTGGGAGTTAACCCATAAAATTTGGAGGGTTATTAACCAACATCATTA
This sequence comes from Alisma plantago-aquatica, assembly GCA_963693085.1. Classification (NCBI taxonomy): domain Eukaryota; kingdom Viridiplantae; phylum Streptophyta; class Magnoliopsida; order Alismatales; family Alismataceae; genus Alisma; species Alisma plantago-aquatica. Next base: position 1,984,734,115 of record OY856409.1, read on the forward strand.
GGAACAATAATCCCAAACTGTAAACCCTTGGTCAACGCACTCAAACGGTTTTGAAACCGTTTTCCCTAAAAGGTCAAGTTAATCAGGTTGAAAATCAGCACTTAATCCAATTAGATTTACCTAATTGATTTGCCTTCAACTCACGATTCCTTTGGATTTAATCCCTCAAATTTTGAGGGTTATCAACCAACATAATTATGAACAGGAATACCAAATGGTAAACCCTTGGTCAACTCAACCAAACGGTCTTGGAGACCATTTGCTCCAACTGACCTTGTGAAACCGTTTGCCCCTCAAACGGTTTTGCAAACCCCCAAACGGTTTTGCAAACCGTTTGGCCAAGGGTGAAAGACCGTTTGCTAAAGTAACATTGTTATTCACGCCCCCTTATTCTACCTCCAGATCCAGGTCTGTTCTTCATAGTTTTAGTTGCAAGAAAGCAAGGAAGGATGGGGGAAAGAAGAACAAACTACTTTTGCAAGAAAGAAAGATGCATAACAAAGTTTAAGGGTTTAGAGTTATAAAACCCACCTTAGAACTAGCTCTAGAGCTCCAAGCTTCGAAGCTTTAATGGTGTATTGAGCTCCACAGGTCGTCCAAGGTTTCTTCTTCGAGAAATGGTTGGAAAGGATGGCTAGAAAGAAGAACTAAGTAAGAAAAACTAGCAAACCAACCTTGCAACATGATTTCCTCCATGAATTCGAGCAAGATGATGATCAAAGCTTACCCAGAACTGCTTGGCCATTCTCCTCTTCTCCAGAGCTCTGTCCTAAGTCGGTCTAAGCAAGGGGATAAGAAGGGAAGTGAAGGAAACAATCCTTGCTAAGTGAGAAAAGGTGTATATATACTTTGGGTGAAATTCCAACATAAGGACAACTTGTTTCTGCATTTCTCATCTAGGTCCTTCCCTTCTTCTAAGCCACGTTTCTCCCTTCCATACTTAAGCAAAACTCATCTAAAAACCAAGGTCTAAAGGTGAAGAAAGCCAACTTCTTACTAAGTTGCACATATAGAAGGGTTATTAGGCTTATAACTTTATTATTTAGTTACTAGGGTTATCCTTCTTATTTGTTTATTCAAATGAAGCGCCCCCTTTATCATCTTTACTCTAATTGATGCCAAGAGTCATAAAAGATATTCTAGAAGGTATATTTTACATGTTGCACCCCATGTTTTGGGTAAATTGCACTTTACACCAAAACTAGGGTTTAAAGCACAAGGATTGCTCCACAAGCTACCTTTTGGTGCCCAAGCTTGGAGAATCCATAATACTTCATCAAATTCATTCTTATGATGTCTTATCATCAGAGGAACATCTAAACATGTGAAATTTGCAAGTTAACCCCTCTAATTGGGTAATTTGCACATAAGTCCACTTTTAACAAAACAATATTACAATATTGTTTAAAAAGGACAGAAATGGAAATATATGTTCCTCAGAAGCTTTAATTACATTATCAATAGATAACCACAAGCATTTAATCACATGATTAAGAAAAACACCTGGGGTTAGTTCATAACCCAGGTCAGGGATGTTACAAATTATAAACCCCTAACAAGGATTTCGCCCCCGAAATCCCAGAAAGAAAAGGGAAAGCAGATATTAATTAAGCATTATACCATTATGTCTTCAAGTGACATTTCATTATTATGGAACATCATAGAGTTTTGTTCAATACATAGTTACTCCACACAAACTTTTCATGAAAAGATATATATGGAACATATACTCTCATGTTCCTTAGTTAGATCAATATTTCTTAAGATCACAATTATACTCTGTCATTTATTTGAGACTATATAAGTCCTTTCATACCTTGATTGTGTTATCATATCTGATAACACCATATTAACTTTCCTTATTATTTGCAGTAATTGTCTCATTAGTTGTATGATGCGACAATTTTGAGTCACATTTATAGACCTATTTCATATGTGTTTTATGCTTTTATTAGTCATTTTTATGGTTAATGTGGCATAATTCATTCACTTTGGTTTTTGCTACTATTTTATGTCAAATCTCCTTTATTTCATCGTTTTGAGCATCAATTGTCAAAATATTATTATTTGTGTGAATTTATGTGGTTTGTGTTTGAATTTCAGGAAAAACAAGTATCTGCTTCTGTCGATACCATCGACGGAAGTCGATACCATCGACTGGACCACAGGCTGCCAGCTGCGAGTATCAGCAAAAAGTCGATACTATCGACAGGGACGTCGATGGTATCGAGCTATCATCAGATTGCTGGCGAAGAAGCCGTCGATAGTATCGACACCAAGTCGATACCATCGACGCACGGAGGCTACAGCGACGCAAAACGACAAAACCGTCGCTACAGGGTAGTCGATACCATCGACCCGCGTCGATGGTATCGAGACTACGTCAGGCACTCGGATGAAAGGAAAGAAGGGCGGCCGCTACTACAGCAGGTCGATACCATCGACTCGCGTCGATGGTATCGACACTGTAGGATATGAGTTGGCTTCCTAATGATCTCAATCAGACAACTACGGTTAATTAGCAACCTAATGAGGGAGATATACCAAAGGACGGCCGCCCAGAGTGAAGGGGGATTTGGAGGAGCCATTGCACGAGTATCGAGGAGCAGTAGAGAGGAGAACGAAGGCTAGAAGCTCATACCAGTTGATTCGGAAGCCACAGAAGACGGATTTCACCACCGAAAGGCGGGAGAGCACGTGTTCTACGTAAAGGATCAACCAGTTCTTCTCTGTTCAGGGGTTTCACCTCTCAATTCACGTTTTTCACATGATTTCCCCTATCTCTACCTTGTACTTGTTTGAGATGAACATGCGGGGCTAATCCCCTTCGTCTTTAGGACCGGAAGTAGCTCGGGAATTCATTGTATGACAATTTTATAATAGTAAATCATATTTATCTCTTAAATCTGTGGTATAGTTTCGTTTTCTCAATATATTGTTATGCTTGATCACCATAATAATAACTTAATGCCCTTAATCACTTTGAAAGAATGATTAACGTCTGAAAAGACACGGAATTCACATTAATCGACAAATCCCTTGAATAAGGTGGTGTAAAATTAATGGTGGATACTGAGAGATTGTTCATAATGCACCTAGTCTAGGGTATAGGTTACTACGACGGTGGAACCGACCTAGACCTAGGTAGTGAATTGCACCACGACAGTGGGCAATTCTGTTTTCAGGCCACTACCCGGATAGAGAGATAAAATTGAGGAATTATATAAAATCTAATACAATGAAAACCCGCGGTGAAACCACAATCCTAAAGATACCTTCTTGAATTGATTAAACCAAAAATTTAATCGATTGTTCGTTTTGTTTTCTTTCAATTTTCTTTTTAATTTTCACAAAAACCCTCAACTTTTAATTGGCTTAGCTGATCGCAACTAGTTAGTAGGAGTCACCAACAATTCCAAGTATCCCTGTGTTCGACTCGGGCCTCACAAGGCCTATATTACTTCGACACGTTCTCTTGCGTTTAAGCGCATAGTAAAATTGCGTCAAGTTTTTGGCGCCGTTGCCAGGGATACAGCGAATTGTTCGCACTTTGAGTGCTACGAGCGGCCATTCTAGGCCACAATTTTTTTTAATCTTGAAACAACTTCAAATATTTCTAAATTGTTCGATAATTTTTATACTTGTCACAGCACTGTACTGAACTCGAATTTTCTTATTTCAGGTACTATGTATGGTGCAGACGCGTAACACTGATTATACGCGACGCACACCAGAGGGCTCACTTACGGGACCAGAAGACGAGGACGGTTATAATCAGGACCATCTTGAGGAAACAGAGTCAGAACCTGAACAAGAAGAGATGGACGAGCTACAAACAATATGGGAGAAGATCAAGGCTTCTTCCGCATCCGCGTCAAAAGGGCCTATAAATAAGCAAGCAATCAACATACCTACATATAAGATTGATCCGCCTTTGATAAATTTGGTGAAGTCCAATGCTTTTCATGGGCTCAAAAATGAGGACCCTGTCGCGCACATAAGTCCGTTTGTTGAGAAATGTGACATGGTTAAAATTGATAGGTTTCCACAGGATGCACTTTATCTTAAGCTTTTCCCGAGTTCATTGGAAGGAGCCACGTGAGAATGGCTACACAATTTAGATGATGAGTTTGTGGAGTCCTGGGACCATATGGTGGAGGTCTTCTTTGAGAGGTTCTTTCCTCCTGAGAAGACCAACGACATGATCAGGAAGATCCATAACTTTACTCAATAGGCAGGTGAGACATATTCTGAGACCTGGGAGAGGTTCCAGGTCATGCTGAGACGGTACCCGCATCACAGGCTGGATAAAGAAACACAGGTAAAGATCTTCTATTTTGCTCTCTCCGAGCACGATAGGAGCAGCCTTGATTCGACTGGGTCAGGATTCTTTTTGAACAACACGGACACCAGGTGTTGGGAGATATTAAAGAACATGGCTAGGAAACAATCATGGGGCGAAAGAGGCGCCGTGGAACAGGTCCGAGCAGTAGGAGTATCTAAGGCAATAAAAGAACTGAATGAGAAGATGGATCTTCTCGCAAAGAAATTGCTCGCAAAGGAGGATACTGAGTCCGAGGATGAGGCTCAAGTGAAATTTATGAGGCAGCAGCAAGGTTATAGGAACAACGATTATTCGTGGAGAAAAGACAAAAAGTTTTCATGGAAGGATCCAAACAATTTTCTGCAGGATCCGGATGCCAAACCCCAACCAGCTGTGGAGGATAAGAGCACAGAGCTGCTCAATCAAGTGATTAAGCAAAATCAAGAACTCATGACAACATTTGGCCAGCAAATTAAACAGCAAGGGGAGTTTATGAATCAGTTTGGGCAAACACTGCAGAGCCATGGGGCGCAAATGAGGACCATTGAAACATCTATGGCACAAATGGCAGCAGAGATCGCCAATTTGAAGAAACCGGCACATCCAGGTTTTCCGGGGAATACCAATGTTCCAGGGGGAAACCAGCAGGTAAAGGATGTTTTGCTAAGAAGCAGCAAGAAGTTGTTAAATCCATGGGCCGAGGAAACAAGCACACCACAAGCTGAGATAGAAGGTGAAGCCAATGAGGAGCTACCACCACCAGTCACAGGACAGGTTGATGACACAGCCGTGGATGATACTGAAGAACAGGTTGCAGAGGAGGAACCTCGGAAAAAGACACCCTATGTGCCACCGCATCAAAGGGCACAAGCAGTCCCGGTCCCGTATCCAAACAACGCTAAGGCAAGGAAGGTAGATGCGCAATTCAAGAAGTTCTTAGACAGTTTTAGGAAGGTTTCAGTCAATATCCCTTTATTGGAAGCCATTGAGCAAATTCTTCATACAGGAAGTTTCTAAAGGATGTCATTACAAAGAAGAGGAAAATTTCGGATACAGAGGTTGTCGTGCTAAAGGAGCAAGTGAGTGCCTTCATCATGGGCACTTTGCCGCCAAAGAGGCAAGATCCAGGGCGCTTTAACATTTCTTGTTATATTGGGAAGGTTAAATTCGGTGAAGCGTTATGTGACTCAGGGGCAAGCATCAACTTGATGCCCCTTTCTACATTCAAAAAGCTGGGATTGAAGGAGTCATGGCCAAGCAATATGACGATTCAATTGGCAGATAACTCTGTGGTAAAACCTTATGGAATATGTGAAGATGTGTTAGTGAAGGTGGATAGATTTGTCTTTCCAGCAGATTTTGTATTCATGGAGATGCAGGATGAACATGGCAACGAGATGTAACTTGGACGTCCTTTCCAAGCTACAACCGACATGATCTTAGAGATGGGGAGAGGTCGCTTGACCTTGGGCATAGCCGATGACCTCTTTGATATGGTCATGCCTTCTAGTACTGTGTCATCTAAGGCAAAGGAACAATGCAAGGTGGTAAAACATCTGGATAATAATATTTCACTCTGTCTTGGGAAGCCATTTCTAGACATGGCTCATGTGCTGAGAAAGGTGGACAATGGAACTTTGGCTGTGGACATCATGGAGCAGACCAAAGTAGTTTCTCTATGCAAAGCTGTGGGATTCCCGAATGATGAGGATGAGGACATTCCGCCTTCCATGGAAGATGATGTAATTGCTATTTCTGTTCTTGATGCATATCCTGAATTACCATTGGAGGCTTGCTTGGTAAATATTACACATGATTGGATGAGAAGTAAATCTCTCAAGGAGTGCGCCAAGATGCTCCAGATGCTTCCATGCTTCTATGCGAGGCATTATGAAGATCTAGGTGAACTTCCCCCACCATTTCAATCATCTTTGATCAGCCCGCCGGATCTAGAATTAAAGTCGCTGCCACCGCATCTCAAATATGTCTTCCTAGCTGGGGAGGACAAGTTACCCGTGATCATATCTGCTTATCTGAGTGCGGAAGAGGAAGACCAACTGTTGATAGTGCTGAAGAACCACCGAGGAGCTTTTGGGTGGTTCATTGCAGATATCAAGGGAATTTCCCCTACTCTATGTCAGCACAGGATTCGACTCAAGGAGGGAGCCAAGCCTGTGATCCAACCTCAATGACGTCTCAATCCAAGCATGATGGAGGTTGTGAAGAAGGAGGTTATTAAACTTCTGGCTGCAGGCATCATTTACGCCATATCAGACTCGATATGGGTGAGTCCCACACAGGTAGTCCCTAAGAAGGGGGGAATTACTGTCACCCAAAATATGTTAAATGAACCTGTCACCACCCGATTGGTAACCGGGTGGCGAGTTTGTATTGATTACCGCCGTCTGAATGCCGCTACGCTAAAGGATCATTTTCCTTTACCTTTTATCGATCAAATTCTAGAGCGTCTTGCCGGCCGATCGCACTTCTATTTTCTAGACGGGTACTCGGGGTACAACCAGATCTCGATTGATCCTTTGGATCAAGAGAAATCTACCTTCACATGTCCTTATGGGACTTTCGCGTACTGCCGAATGCCTTTTGGTTTATGCAATGCACCTGTGACGTTTCAGCGTTGTATGCTCGCCATATTTTCTGACATGGTAGATCGCTGTCTCGAGGTTTTTATGGATGACTTTTCGGTGTATGGTGCATCGTTTGATGAATGTCTCTATAATTTGGACAAAGTTTTACAGCACTGTGAGGACACACATTTGGTCCTCAACTGGGAGAAATGTCACATGATGGTGACTGAGGGAATAGTGCTAGGACACAAGGTGTCTAGCAAAGGTTTATAGGTAGATCCGATCAAAATTGAGGTCATTTCCAAGTTGCCCCCACCAAATTCTGTTAAAGGGGTAAGAAGTTTCTTGGGACACGCCGGGTTCTATCGTCGATTTATAAAAGATTTTTCTAAAATCGTGAAACCTCTATCCGAGCTTTTAGAGAAAGACGTTGTATTTGATTTCAATGATAAGTGTCTACATGCGTTCGACGTTTTAAAAGAAAAACTGATTTATGCATCGGTTGTTCAAACGCCGGATTGGACGAAACCGTTCGAACTAATGTGTGATGCCTCAGACTTTGCAGTAGGAGCTGTGTTGGGGCAGCGGGTGGACAATAAACCCACCGTGATTTTTTACGCTTCAAAGACTTTGAATGATGCCCAATTAAATTCCACAACTACTGAGAAAGAATTACTCGCCGTTGTTTTTGCTTTTGAAAAATTCTGACAGTATTTAGTGGGATCTAAAGTAGTTGTATGGACTGACCATGCCGCAATCAAATACTTAATGGAGAAAAAAGACGCAAAGCCTAGACTCATTAGGTGGATTTTGCTCTTACAAAAATTTGACATCGAAATCAAGGATAAATCTGGGATTGAAAACGTTGTTGCTGATCATTTGTCTAGGTTAGAAAGGGTGGATGAAAAAGATTTACATATACCCATTACCGAGACATTTCCGGATGAACAGATTTTGAAAATTAACTCTAAGGATCCTTGGTTTGCTGAGATTGTAAACTATTTGGCTTGCGGGATCATCCTGGAAGATTGGTCATATCAGGAGAAGAAAAGATTTTTCCATTATTTACGATATTATTTTTGGGATGACCCAATTCTTCTTAAGTAATGCAGGGATGGTATCTTGCGCAGGTGTGTGCCTGAAGTAGAGTATGATAGTGTTTTACGTCATTGCCATGCTTCACCTACGGGAGGACACCACGCCAGCTCGTGCACGACAGCTAAAGTTTTGGAAAGAAGTCTTTATTGGCCAACTTTGTTTCGAGATGCCTATGAGTTTGTGAGGCAATGTAATTCCTGCCAACGAGCAGGTAATATCTCAAAGCGACAGGAGATGCCCCTGAATGTGTTTCAGGAAGTGGAGGTATTTGATTTGTGGGGCATAGATTTCATGGGACCCTTTGTGTCCTCAAACTCCAATTTATATATTTTATTATCAGTTGATTATGTGTCGAAGTGGGTGGAAGAAATACCCACAAGGACTAATGATTCCACTGTAGTGTGCAGATTCGTGAAAGAAAATATTTTCTGTAGGTTTGGGGTACCCCGAATGATAATCAGTGATGGGGGTACGCATTTTAGGAATCAGAAGTTCTCGACATTATTGAAGAAATATGGGGTAAAGCACAACATAGGTACCCCATATTATCCGCAAATGCAAGGCCAGGTGGAGGTCTCCAACCGTGAAATTAAGAATATTTTAGAGCGTACGGTGACATCCACGAGGAAGAACTAGAGTGCCCTACTGCCGGATGCTCTGTGGGCATACAGGACGGCTTACAAAACACCTATAGGCACCACGCCTTTTAGGTTGGCGTATGGCCGAGCTTGTCACCTGCTTGTTGGGAGGCAACCCAACCATCGGTACTTTAGTTTAGTTTATGTACAATCGTAGGTTGATTTGATTTTTAGTGTAAAAAAGATACCGTGATCGGTTCGTTCCTTGTGCAGGCTGAGGCAGAGTCGATACCATCGACACACTGGTCGATGGTATCGACCATGGTATAGGTTGACGACTGCAGATTTTGCTCTGTGTCGATACCATCAACGGCCTCGTCGATGGTATCGACCTACCTACAGGCAGGTCGTGAAGAAAAAGTCGATGGTATCGAGATGGCCGTCGATACCATCGAGATCTTTGAAGATTTACAGAAGAAATCGACTTAGGAAAGTCGATACCATCGACGGGCGTGTCGATGGTATCGACACATTCAAGTGAAAAAGGCGGCGGCCGGTCTCGCGAAGATTTACCCTAATCAGAAAAGTCGATACTATCGACTTGCGTCGATGGTATCGACCATCCACGTCACCGATCCGCGCGAACAAATCAACGGCGATCGCGGCATCAAGACGGTCGATCCGGGTGCAGCGTCGATACCATCAACCCATGTCGATGGTATCAACACGTCAGCGATCCGGGTTTCCAGATCCAACCATCGACAACCGTCGATACTCGCGATGGGGGCGGATAGCATCGACTAGTTTCTATACCATCGACTCGCGTCGATGGTATCGACGGGCCAACAGTGGCGCTGGCCCAGTCTATTTAAGGAGATTCATTATGTCAGTTGACGTCACACCTTCAGAGCGATCTCCTCCCTTTGCACCGAGCACTCCCCCGAGCCGTCCAAGATCGAAGAAAAGCATCACCGAGCGACGATCTTCATCGAGCGGAGATTCAACTCTCCAATCTTCACCGAGCTCTCTTTCTGATCCCCATCTCTCATCGCAAGCATGGCGCATGTAGCCGGAGCTTCCTCCTTGTGCGAGAATCTGATGGACATCCTGGAATTCGTGCCGCCACCGCCATCGTCGATCGCACGTCCCCGACTTTTCCATCCCTCCTCGGAGGTCCGAAAGATCTATGAGGAGATCATGCGGAGGAAGATAGAGCCCACCCGGTACGTGGACCGGGAAATGATCTGAGATCTCGGATTCGAGGCCAACTTGTCCTATGTTCTGAAGGGGCAAGCCCGCCACACACCAATAAGGCATGGCGAGCTGGAATTTCATGCTGATGGCCAGCCGTTCTTCGGCGACTGGCCCACGTACAAGGAATTGGTGGCGGAGTTCATGGTGTCGCTGGACGTCTGTGTCGTGCCCAACGACATCGTAACTACTGATCGTGAGTGGATCAAGGGCCGTGTGTCTTTCCGGCTGTACAACCACGACTACACCCTCACGCTCAAGCAGTTCAACATGATCTTCAACTGGAACTATTCTCAGTACGACCACCGGCGGCCGGACAACCGCACCGATTACGACGTCATCTTCTCCGAGTTGGTGACGATGCCGCAAGGGAAGTCGATGAGCTACCACAATGCCGCGGTAGCTGATTTTGAGCACCCTTTCGTCCGGGTACTGCACCGGATGCTGAGTTCTACGCTTTTTGCCTGGGGTGATCTGGCCCTCAACAAATTTCAGGGGTCGGACCTATTCTTTCTGTATAAACTCCTGAAGAGACAAGAATGCAATTGGGGTGCCTTCTTTCTGCAGCGAGTATTGGACGTGAAGAGGAGTACTAGGAAAGCCCTGATTCATTTTGGCGGGCTTGTCACTAAGCTGACCATCTACCTGGGGTTGAATCTCGAGCATCTGACTCCTCTCACTACAAGAAGCAAGGTGAACTTGTAGCATTTACACCGGTCCAATCTCCTACTTCTCTGAGATGGTGTGGCGTTTGCGCATTGCCATGTCAACCACGCATACCAGGAGTGCGCGCTGACCGATCCGGTCTTCAACATCGACGAGGCACAACATTTTCGATGGCCAATCATAGCCATCGCCGACTCCGATGAAGAAGGTGGCAATGACGGCGGCGACGACAAACATGATGACGAGGCTGAGGAGGAAGAGGAGGCCTTTACACCTCTTCGAGCACGAGTGGCACCCTAGAAGCGTCCTCGGATGCATCCGGGTGCATCTTCATCATCACAGCCTACGCCGCCACCACCACTGCCCTCGCAGTCAAGCGAGGATGCCTATTCCATGCAGGGTATGTACGCGATGCTGCAAGACATCCAGCAGACCCAGCATGGCCACACAGCCACCTTTGCCGGTATTCAAGATACTAACAACCGGCTCTTTGTCAATCAACAGGCGATCTTTGAGAATGAGCGCCTTTTGTTCGAGAATCAACAGAACATCCATGACCGGCTGCACAGGATGGAGGAGCAGCAGCAGCCCTTTTTCGATCATTACTGGAGCGAAAATTATTTTGGGGGGTATCCACAGCCTCCTCCGATGCCTCAGTATGATCCGAATTTCCAGGGGCAATACCCATCTTGGGACCCCACGGCACCGCAGTACCCACCTCCACCACCACATGAGTGATCCAGTATCACTGTTCCAATCTTTAAGTTTGTTTTTGACTATGAGGCCATAGTCGAATTCAAGCTTAGGGGGGTAGTTGGAACAACTTTATCTCTTTTATTGTTTTTGTTCTTTTTAGTTGTTTTTGCAATTTTAGTTTGTTTAGGATCCACATGCTATCTAGTGTAATCGTGGATGTCATAAAGTTTGTGTCATCTCTATAGTGTGCATGGGAAAAATCAAGGGAATTTTAAAACAACATGTGCAAAGCTTGTCGTGTTTAACCTTGTGCAATTAACCTACGAAAATGATTGGTTCTGTCAACTCTAAAACAACAATTCACAGCTGTACTCCTAATGATTCATGAAAGTGGACGAACATGTTTGTTTGAGCCTAATCCGACCAAATGGTAATGTGACTTTAATCAGAAGTAGGAGAGAGAAACTTCTTAACTACCACATAGGTCAGTAAGGAGGGACACATAATATTTATCTAAGGTTCAGTCACCTAGTCTTGTGATCTTTCCACCTTTTCGCTTTTTGCAATCCACCACAAGAATTGGAAGTACTTTACAGTTTTAACTTCTTTGACTGCATTGCACGTAGATAGGGCTTGCAATAATTCTTTTTCCATATGTTTTGCATAAAAAGAAAGAAAAAAAATGAGAATAGTGATACATGCACACTACCTTTAGGTGCATGTCATGTAGATGCATTCATAATTTTTCATGCATAAAGTATATCATGTATCTTAATTTTTCTTCAATGGTGAATTAAATTATTCCATACCTTCTAAATAAGTGCAAAGTTCTGAGTTATGAAGAAATATAAGCCCAATAAAATATTCATTATCAATTATGGATATAAGGGTTTGAAAAATGAAAAAAAAGGAGAAAATCTAAAAAAAATCTTCATGTTAAAAAAAAAGAGAGAAAGTTTTAGAAGCTATTAGAATAAGAAGGAGAAAGGAACGTAATATCACCTACATTTTAAGATAATTGAGTACATGATGTAGCTTACATAGACGTCCATATCGTTTTGAGGTGGATGGTTAGTGCATGCATCATTCCACCCAGTTTTAGGCATTAGGGCATTTCTCATGTGCATTTGCATCATGTAGGACATTTTTGTTTTATGCATGTTGAAACTGTATCATACTTCCATTTTCTTCCATGAATCACCCATCTTCATCCACCCGTTGCTCGGATTGGTAGGCCACCGTGAATTTCTCCTCACTAATGTATATCAGGAGAACTGTTTCCATTTAGATGGTAGTTAGGGCGAGCAACGTAGTATAGGAGATCACAAGATGCACCAAGTCTGAACCGGCGAGTTTCATTATGTTAACTGCCTTATGTGATAGTGTTCATCAGTTTTGAGGTCAATTTCTTTTAGGGATGATTACTGTCGCCTACAGGGTAATTACCATTCTGTGGTTAGAGAGGGCCGGTATGTGATTGTTAGGTGGGATTCATTTGGATGTTGGTTGTGATGCGTTGTTCTTCAGTTGACATTAGCAATTCTATTCTAAGGATTAGTTGCTCGAGGGCGAGCAACATTCAACTTAGGGGAGTTTGATGCGATGATTTTGAGTCGCATTTATAGACCTATTTCATATGTGTTTTATGCTTTTATTAGTCATTTTTATGGTTAATGTGGCATAATTCATTCACTTTGGTTTTTGCTACTATTTTATGTCAAATCTCCTTTATTTCATCGTTTTGAGCATCAATTGTCAAAATATTATTATTTGTGTGAATTTATGTGGTTTTGTGTTTGAATTTCAGGAAAAACAAGTATCTGCTTTCGTCGATACCATCGACGGAAGTCGATACCATCGACCGGACCACAGGCTGCTAGCCGCGAGTATCAGCAAAAAGTCGATACTATCGACAGGGATGTCGATGGTATCGAGCTATCATCAGATTGCTGGCGAAGAAGCAGTCGATAGTATCGACACCAAGTCGATACCATCGACGCACGGAGGCTACAACGACGCAAAATGACAAAACCGTCGCTACAGGGTAGTCGATACCGTCGACCCGCGTCGATGGTATCGAGACTACATCAGGCACTCGGACGAAAGGAAAGAAGGGCGGCCGCTACTACAGCGGGTCGATACCATCGACTCGCGTCGATGGTATCGACACCATAGGATATGAGTTGGCTTCCTAATGATCTCAATCGGACGGCTACAGTTAATTAGCGACCTAATGAGGGAGATATACCAAAGGATGGCCGCCCAGAGTGAAGGGGGATCTGGAGGAGCCATTGCACGAGTATCGAGGAGCAATAGAGAGGAGAACGGAGGCTAGACGCTCATACCAGTTGATTTGGACGCCGCAGAAGATGGATTTCACCACCGAAAGGTAGGAGAGCACGTGTTCTACGCAAAGGATCAATCAGTTCTTCTCCGTTCAGGGGTTTCACCTCTCAATTCATGTTTTTCACATGATTTCCCCTATCTCTACCTTGTACTTGTTTGAGATGAACATGCGGGGCTAATCCCCTTTGTCTTTAGGACCGGAAGTAGCCCAAGAATTCATTGTATGACAGTTTTACAATAGTAAATCATATTTTATCTCTTAAATCCGTGGTATAGTTTTGTTTTCTCAATATATTGTTATGCTTGATCACCATAATAATAACTTAATGCCCTTAATCACTTTGAAAGAAGGATTAACGGCTGAAAAGAGACATAATTCACATTAATTGACAAATCCCTTGAACAAGGTGGTGTAAAATTAATGGTGGATACTGAGAGATCGTTCATAATGCACCTAGTCTAGGGTATAGGTTACTACGACGGTGGAACCGACCTAGACCTAGGTAGTGAATTGCACCACGACAGTGGGCAATTCTGTTTTCAGGCCACTACCCGGATAGAGAGATAAAATTGAGGAATTATATAAAATCTAATACAATTAAAACCCGCGGTGAAACCGCAATCCTAAAGATACCTTCTTGAATTGATTAAACCAAAAATTTAATTGATTGTTCGTTTTGTTTTCTTTCAATTTTATTTTTAATTTTCACAAAAACCCTCAACTTTTAACCGGCTTAGCTGATCACAACTAGTTAGTAGGAGTCACCAACAATTCCGAGTATCCATGTGTTCGACTCGGGCCTCACAAGGCCTATATTACTTCAACGCGTTCTCTTGCATTTAAGCACATAGTAAAATTGTGTCATTGTACATTCTCTTATCATAGGGAAAAGTTACTTATCAATCAAGGACTTATTTGATAGATATCTTGGAGAAAGATATGTTTATGAAAAACATAAACCCCTAACAAGTGATGTTCATAATATTTTACATGTTTACTTTGATTCCATTGTTGACTATTCCAGGTAATCAACATAATTCATCAGATATATTATTACATTCTTATCTTGTTACCTATTACATGTGTTATCAACACATTACATCTTATCTTCCTTTCATCTTGGAACATTACTTATTACATATTTTCTCACCTTGGAACCAAAGTCCAAGATAAACTGACACTTTTATAAGTACTCATTACATAAACATCTTTATATTATGCACATCAAGTGTCCTAAAACCCACTTGATTGCCATGTTCCTAGTAGGAAAGAGAATAAGGAATCATATTATTTCATGTATTTTTCAACCATTCATGAAACATTTACCTCTCATTTCATCCTTAGTTCCTTGTTCTAGCATAGGAATTTTTATAAGGATGATTACATGACATTGTTCCTTTCCTTGTTATTATCTAACATATTCATGCAGGTCTTATGGTCTCATCACATTTTCACATCATGGGGAGAATCTTTATTATTATTCTTACAACTTTACTGGACAGGGTTAACCTCCCTTATTTCTGTATTTCTTATTTCATGATACTCATTAGATTATCTCAGAATGACTACTTGATCATAGCAATAAAAAAGATAACAATCTAAGAGTTTCTATATTTACTTTATCATCAACAATTGTATACCTGGCCATGGTATATAAATACTGAGATAAGGTAATATGCACTTGTATATACCATATTCCTTCTCTTTTCTTATCATTATAAGTATAAGTATTAATCTTACTGAATTTCTATCCAGACCAATTATTTAATACCTCATCTTTATTATGGAGGTAAGCATGTAACATGAAACATCTATTTTATACAACATTATAAGTCCTTATAGGACTAATCAAGAAAAGTTCAATCAATTACTTTCTCAATTTTGTCCAAGAGGTCATAAAAAGACATATAAGAATAACATTTATTTCTTCTAACCTGTCATGACTCGAGGATTATTCATTGTCTTCGGCTGATTCTACCTCAGAGGTTGATTTGCCATAACATTTCCGGCTGGGCAATCTCTTACCAGATGCCCTACCTGTCCACAATGATAGCAAAATCTGAGTTCCCAATGTGGTCTAAAGGGTTCCTTACCCTTTCTGGATAACCATTGCCTTGGTGCACTAGGTCCTGGTTGTGTTAGAGACACCAAAAAATTCTTCCTTTTATAACTACCAGGTCTCTGCTCCTGGGTTTGGATAGGCCTTTTCTCAATTCTTCCTTTATATTTCTCTACTGGACAATTATTTCTGATATGTCCAGGATTTCTACACCTATAGCAGGTCCTGGTCTCTGGTTGTATTCTAACCCCTATATTACTGTATACTGATTCATCAGACTAAGGTTGAGCACTGACTTGCTCTAGGTTCAAAGCTTCATCATTTACCATTGCTTCAACCTGTTGTTGTGGTTCACATATTCTGTTGATATCCAAAACATCATCATTAGGAGCTGGTAATCTAGGTTGCATTGCTAGTGCTTGATCCACTAGATACATCATAGTCGCCCTAAATTCCCCAACAGTGATTCCTAAGGAAGGATTCCTTATCATGGTTGGATTAGCTAGGGGAATCTCAGGTAATTGTCCCTCTCTTGCTTGCTCCTCTGCACCTCTTCTCGATGTAGCATTATTGCTCTCTACAACAAACTCCTCGTCCGATCCAGTCATCTTCAAGTTCTTCTCCTCCTATGTGAGCAGAAGATACCATCAGATACACCGGATGACACTAGAACATACTCTACTACCTTAGTCCTATGTCTCTGTAGACTCAGCAAACCTAGAGCTCTGATACCACTAAATTGTGACGACCGTCTCGCGAAAACAAGATTAACTAATGCGGAAGAGGTAAACTCTATGGAAGCGATTGTTTAACTAGCAACGAAATAATGAAAAATCACTAGAAATTAAAACTTTTTAAGAAAATATCTTTAATCCATAAAACTTCTTTATAAGAAACATGATAAACAGTTTACATCATGTTTTAACATTACATCTCTGTGGAATCACCTCTCGAGTGATTACATACAACCATTGCCCTACTAACTGTACAAGGCAAGATACAACAAAATCTCGAGGCTTAAAGCCAAAAACCTCATACCTACTCACTCCTAGGACCTAAGAGTACAGAGACGACATAAGACATATTATCTACAAGACTTGACAGTCAGTATCTCCACCTGAGATTCACTGCTGCCCCTAATATTGTTGCTGCTGTTGTTGCTCATTCTTAAATGGATTCCTTCGTCCTCGGCGTCTACCTAAAAATAAGAATCCCACGAGGGTGAGACAATTGAACAATTGTCCCAGCGAGAGTTATAACTCTCCGCCAGAAGCTTTGTTATTGCAATAAGGAATAACATTAAGCAGTATGCTTATTAACATTTAACAGCAGGTTTAATGTCAGTAAAACAACATTTCAATTATAATCTAATTGGATATTAAAGCATATCTCATTAAAGAATATGCAGAACATATATAAACTATGTAACATCAAACATTTGTTTCTCGTAGTTCAACCTAAGCAATTATGCTACACAGTTGATTATATTTTTTTAAAACATTATTATGCCCTGCGGAGATGAGGTATACCGCTCATTCTCCAACTGACCATTACGAAATCGTGTCGGTACCATACATAGGTCATCAAAAGAGTCGGATTCTTATGACCTCATCTTCCTCAGTCAGTAAGAGGATTTACTTGTAGGACATCTTGTGTCTTTGCTATGATAGCTATCCAGGGTATTCTGGAAACTTCGCTATAGAGTTACAGTGGTATTCTGTACTCTCTTCATCATCGAAATATCTCTTGTTTATCTCTCATCGATGTCGTATTGGTGATTTCTTCGGGAGATTGGTGATACATCATCCCGGTACAAACATATAAGGAAGGATTGATAGGTTAATAGTACATCCTACATCAATTCCTATATCAGGACGTAAGGATATTCACGTCCATAAACCCCCATATACTCAAAAGTATATGATCCAGGAGTTCCCTTAGGAAAACCTGTTTCACCATCATTTGGTCTCTGACAATGATGGATCTATGGTCAGGGCCCTACATGATATGATCATACTTGATTATTTAAGTACATTTTAGCATTCGTTTAGCATCAAGCATGTTTTCAAACATAAATAATTAAAACATCTGCTATAGAAGAAGAATACTAAATGTATCAAGTTTATTTCACATCAATTATCATTTCATAACCATATCATCATTATGGTTCAAGAATAGGGGTGTTCAAACCCTTAAATCATCATAAGTCATCTAATAGCATGACCTTAATTGTAACAATGTAAATATTACTCAAGGCTCTTACAGCCCATCATTCTCATATGTTATCTCTTAAACCAGGCAACATAGTATATCATTATTCATAAAGCTTATAAAATGCTTTTAATGAATAAAACATCATAACCCTTGCCTGGCTATGATTACCTTTTGCTAGCAACCTGCATGATTAGCATAATTGAAGACATGCATATATAACAATATCAACACAATACTAATTCTTTTCAATTTATTCATAGAACACCACGGCCGTGCCACCTTGCATGGTCGTGCAAAGTAAATCTACCACGGCCGTGCTCCCTTACACGGTCGTGCTATTAACATCATACCATGACCATGTTACATCACCATGGTTGATTTCTAGGGTTAGGGTTTATTCAACTCAATTAGGGTTATTAAACCCCTTAAACTTATAAGGCACAAGGATTCCTCATATTATAATTCATTCAAAAGGGTTTCATACTTAAAACCATAACCCAAACCTAGGGTTAAAGTACCCTACCTTTCATTAATTATGGTTTCTATTCATATCACATCTCCCCTAGATTAGGTTTATGATTAATATCCCTCCATTAGGGACTACTATTTCACATCATGTTATTCCCATAGAATTAGGGTTTACTATTCACATTACATGATTTACCCTAAAATTAGGGTTTACTATTCACATTACAGTAAATTGAGGTCTTAACATCATTATTTATGAAGATTACTTTCATTAACACCTTCAAATTAAGTTAAGATTCATAAACTCCATAATTAGGGTTTCCATGATCTCCTTATGAAGGATCATACCCTATTGGCGTGTATTGATACATTTTGAAGGTATCTTATTTGATTGTTATTGATATTAGGAGTCTTCTCTCTCCTCTTACTAATAGATGATGTTTACATCACTCTTGATTAGGTTAAGTCAACTCAACTTTGACTGACATAAGTCAAGTCATCACCATTAAGGTCATTAGGGTTTACCTAATCGAGGGTACTAGTCACACTAACCCACTAAGGGTACTTTTGTAATCTTCACCATTGACCCTAACATACATTAGTTTACTAATTACTTAACCCCTTAATGACTTTAGGTGTCTTCAGGGTTTAGGTTAAACAACCATTGAACCATCTAAGTCTTTAAAGCATTAAGCATTCTTGACCTTAAAAGATTCCAAACGGTTTTACACTTTCAACCTCCAAACGGTTTTGAAACCGCATGAATCCAAACGGTTTTGAAACCGTTTGGTCCCTAACAGTCTTGAGACCGTTTGGACTCAAACGGTCTTGAGACGATTTGGACTCAAACGGTCTTGAGACCATTTGGTCCAAACCTCCTCAAAACTGCATGGACCAAGGATGGTCTCAACTGCACCAATCGGTTTAGGGTTCTCAATATTGATTCCTTCAATCATCGAATTAATGGAACCAATCATCAATTGTACCTATCCTCATACTTCAATTGAGTTAAATAGTTCAACCTTAAACTGATTTGACCCTCAATTGACCCTCAATTATTCATCAATTATGGTTTGATTCTAATGAATTAGGGTTTGGAATCGATGATCCTTCAATACTAATCAATGTAAGACTAGTTACTTTGAAACCATAGAACCATCATCCAAATTGGGTATGACCTGACCCCAAACGGTCTTGAGGTCGTTTGGATGAACTCCAAACGGTCTTGAGACCATTTTCCCATCATATCATCAAAATCCAAGTCAACCAATTAAGGTTTGGATCATAGGATTGATCACCAAATCAGCAATTGATTACACTTTAACTTAGTAACATTGGATCATCAATTGCTTAACCATACTCACCTCTAGACCTCCAAATGGTCTTGGGTGACCTCCAAACGGTCTTGAGACCGTTTGGCTCATCCAACCCTTGGATTCTAGTGAAATTCTATCAAGGATTGGTCTATCGAGTTGATCAACAAATCAGCACTTAATTGTAATATGATTTGGTACCTTTGGACCTTCAATTGGTCAACTATACTTAACCCCAGACCTCCAAACGGTCGTGGGTGATCCCCAAACGGTCTGGAGACTATTTGGGTGATCCCCAAATGGTTTTGAAACCGTTTGGGCCAATCAACCCAAAACATCATCTCATTCACTTGCAAAATCAGCATTTAGCCGATTAGGGTTCATACCACATCTTTGGATCTTCAAACACATATCCATACTTCACCCTAGACCTACAAACGGTCTTGGGTGACCCCCAAACGGTCTTGAGACCGTTTGGGTGATCCCCAAACGGTCTTGAGACCGTTTGGGCTAATCAACCAAAAATATCAAATTAACTCATTGGAATTTCAGCACTAATTTCAATTAAGCTTTGCCCAATTGATTAGCCTTCAACTCATGATTCCTTGGGAATTATCCCATAAAGTTTGGAGGGTTATTAACCAACATCATTAGGAACAATAATCCCAAATGGTCAACCCTTGGTCAACGCACTCAAATGGTTTTGAAACCGTTTTCCCAAAAAGGTCAAGTTAATTAGGTTGAAAATCAGCACTTAATCCAATTAGATTTACCTAATTGATTAGCCTTTAACTCTCGATTCCTTGGGAGTTAACCCATAAAATTTGGAGTGATATTAATCAACATCATTAGGAACAATGATCCAAAATGGTAAACCCTTGGTCAACGCAATCAAATGGTTTTGAAACCGTTTTCCCAAAAAGGTCAAGTTAATCAGGTTGAAAATCAGCACTTAATCCAATTAGATTTACCTAATTGATTTGCCTTCAACTCACGATTACTTTAGATTTAATCCGTAAAATTTGGAGGGTTATCAACCAACATAATTATGAACAGGAATCCCAAATGGTAAACCCTTGGTCAACTCAACCAAATGGTCTTGGAGACCGTTTGCTCCAACCGACCTTGTGAAACCGTTTGCCCCTCAAACGGTTTTGCAAACCCCCAAACAGTTTTGCAAACCGTTTGGCCAAGGGTGCAAGACCATTTGCTAAAGTAACATTGGTATTCACGCCCCCTTATTCTACCTCCAGATCCAGGTCTGTTCTTCATGGTTTTAGTTGCAAGAAAGCAAGGAAGGATGGGGGAAAGAAGAACAAACTACTTTTGCAAGAAAGAAAGATGCATAACAAAGTTTAAGGGTTTAGAGTTATGAAACCCGCCTTAGAACCAGCTCTAGATCTCCAAGCTTCGAAGCTTTAATGGTGTCTTGAGCTCCACAGGTCGTCCAAGGTTTCTTCTTCGAGAAATGGTTGGAAAGGATGGCTAGAAAGAAGAACTAAGTAAGAAAAACTAGCAAACCAACCTTGCAACATGATTTCCTCCATGAATTCGAGCAAGATGATGATCAAAGCTTACCCAGAACTGCTTGTCCGTTCTCTTCTTCTCCATAGATATGTTCTAAGTCAGTCTAAGCAAAGGGATAAGAAGGGAAGTGAAGGAAACGATCCTTGCTAAGTGAGAAAAGGTGTATATATACTTTGGGTGAAATTCCAACATAAGGACAACTAGTTTCTGCATTTCTCATCTAGGTCCTTCCCTTCTTCTAAGACACGTTTCTCCCTTCCATACTTAAGAAAAACTAATCAAAAAACAAGGTCTAAAGGTGAAGAAAGCCAACTTCTTACTAAGTTGCACATATAGAAGGGTTATTAGGCTTATAACTTTATTATTTAGTTACTAGGGTTATCCTTCTTATTTGTTTATTCAAATGAAGCGCCCCCTTTATCATCTTTACTCTAATTGATTCCAAGAGTCATAAAAGATATTCTAGAAGGTATATTTTACATGTTGCACCCCATGTTTTGGGTAAATTGCACTTTACACCAAAACTAGGGTTTAAAGCACAAGGATTGCTCCACAAGCTACCTTTTGGTGCCCAAGCTTGGAGAATCCATAATACTTCATCAAATTCATTATTATGGTGTCTTATCATCAGAGGAACATATAAACATGTGAAATTTGCAAATTAACCCCTCTAATTAGGTAATTTGCACATAAGTCCACTTTTAACAAAACAATATTACAATATTGTTTAAAAAGGACAGAAATGGAAATATATGTTCCTCAGAAGCTTTAATTACATTATCAACAGATAACCACAAGCATTTAATCACATGATTAAGAAAAACACCTGGGGTTAGTTCATAACCCAGGTCAGGGATGTTACAAATTATAAACCCCTAACAAGGATTTCGCCCCCGAAATCCCAGAAAGAAAAGGGAAAGCAGATATTATTTAAGCATTATACCATTATGTCTTCAAGTGACATTTCATTATTATGGAACATCATAGAGTTTTGTTCAATACATACTTACTCCACACAAACTTTTCATGGAAATATTCATATGGAACATATACTCTCATGTTCCTTAGTTAGATCAACATTTCTTAAGATCACAATTATACTCTGTCATTTATTTGAGACTATATAAGTCCTTTCATACCTTGATTGTGTTATCATATCTGATAACACCATATTAACTTTCCTTATTATTTGCACTAATTCTCTCATTAGTTGTACATTCTCTTATCATAGGGAAAAGTTACTTATCAATCAAGGACTTATTTGATAGATATCTTGGAGAAAGATATGTTTATGAAAAACATAAACCCCTAACAAGTGATGTTCATAATATTTTACATGTTTACTTTGATTCCATTGTTGACTATTCCAGGTAATCAACATAATTCATCAGATATATTATTACATTCTTATCTTGTTACCTATTACATGTGTTATCAACACATTACATCTTATCTTCCTTTCATCTTGGAACATTACTTATTACATATTTTCTCACCTTGGAACCAAAGTCCAAGATAAATTGACACTTTTATAAGTACTCATTACATAAACATCTTTATATTATGCACATCAAGTGTCCTAAAACCCACTTGATTGCCATGTTCCTAGTAGGAAAGAGAATAAGGAATCATATTATTTCATGTATTTTTCAACCATTCATGAAACATTTACCTCTCATTTCATCCTTAGTTCCTTGTTCTAGCATAGGAATTTTTATAAGGATGATTACACGACATTGTTCCTTTCATTGTTATTATCTAACATATTCATGCAGGTCTTATGGTCTCATCACATTTTCACATCTTGGGGAGAATCTTTATTATTATTCTTACAACTTTACTGGACAGGGTTAACCTCCCTTATTTCCGTATTTCTTATTTCATGATACTCATTAGATTATCTCAGAATGACTACTTGATCAGAGCAATAAAAAAGATAACAATATAAGAGTTTCTATATTTACTTTATCATCAGCAATTGTATACCTGGCCAGGGTATATAAATACTGAGATAAGGTAATATGCACTTGTATATACCATATTCCTTCTCTTTTCTTATCATTATAAGTATAAGTATTAATCTTACTGAATTTCTATCCAGACCAATTCTTTAATACCTCATCTTTATTATGGAGGTAAGCATGTAACATGAAACATCTATTTTATACAACATTATAAGTCCTTATAGGACTAATCAAGAAAAGTTCAATCAATTACTTTCTCAATTTTGTCCAAGAGGTCATAAAAACACATATAAGAATAACATTTATTTCATCTAACCTGTCATGAATCGAGGATTATTCATTGTCTCAGGCTGATTCTGCCTCAGAGGTTCATTTGCCATAACATTTCCAGCTGGGCAATCTCTTACCAGATGCCCTACCTATCCACATTGATAGCAAAATCTGAGTTCCCAGTGTGGTCTAAAGGGTTCCTTACCCTTTCTGGATAACCATTGCCTTGGTGCACTAGGTCCTGGTTGTGTTGGTGACACCAGAAACGTCTTCCTTTTATAACTACCAGGTCTCTGCTCCTGGGTTTGGATAGGCCTTTTCTCAATTCTTCCTTTATATTTCTCTTCTGGTCAATTATTTCTGATATGTCCAGGATTCCTACACCTATAGCAGGTCCTGGTCTCTGGTTGTATTCTAACCCCTATATTACTATATACTGATTCATCAGACTGAGGTTGAGCACTGACTTGCTCTAGGTTCAAAGCTTCATCATTTACCATTGCTTCAACCTGTTGTTGTGGTTCACATATTCTGTTGATATCCAAAACATCATCATTAGGAGCTGGTAATCTAGGTTGCATTACTAGTGCTTGATCCACTAGATACATCATAGTCGCCCTAAATTCCCCAACAGTGATTCCTAAGGAAGGATTCCTTATCATGGTTGGATTAGCTAGGGGAATCTCAGGTAATTGTCCCTCTCTTGCTTGCTCCTCTGCACCTCTTCTCGGTGTAGCATTATTGCTCTCTACAACAAACTCCTCGTCCGATCCAGTCATCTTCAAGTTCTTCTCCTCCTATGTGAGCAGAAGATACCATCAGATACACCGGATGACACTAGAACAGACTCTACTACCTTAGTCCTATGTCTCTGTAGACTCAGCGAACCTAGAGCTCTGATACCACTAAATTGTGACGACCGTCTCGTGAAAACAAGATTAACTAATGCGGAAGAGGTAAACTCTATGGAAGTGATTATTTAACTAGCAACGAAATAATGAAAAATCACTAGAAATTAAAACTTTTTAAGAAAATATCTTTAATCCATAAAACTTCTTTATAAGAAACAGGATAAACAGTTTACATCATGTTTTAACATTACATCTCTGTGGAATCACCTCTCGAGTGATTACATACAACCATTGCCCTGCTAACTGTACAAGGCAAGATACAACAAAATCTCGAGGCTTAAAGCCAAAAACCTCAGACCTACTGACTCCTAGGACCTAAGAGTACAGAGACGACATAAGACATATTATCTACAAGACTTGACAGTCAGTATCTCCACCTGAGATTCACTGCTGCCCCTAATATTGTTGCTTCTGTTGTTGCTCATTCTTAAATGGATTCCTTCGTCCTCGGCGTCTACCTAAAAAGAAGAATCCCATGAGGGTGAGACAATTGAACAATTGTCCCAGCGAGAGTTATAACTCTCCGCCAGAAGCTTTGTTATTGGAATAAGGAATAACATTAAGCAGTATGATTATTAACATTTAACAGCAGGTTTAATGTCAGTAAAACAACATTTCAATTATAATCTAATTGGATATTAAAGCATATCTCATTAAAGAATATGAAGAACATATATAAACTATGTAACATCAAACATTTGTTTCTCGTAGTTCAACCTAAGCAATTATGCTACACGGTTGATTATATTTTTTTTTAAACATTATTATGCCCTGCGGAGATCAGGTATACCGCTCATTCTCCAACCGACCATTATGAAATCGCGTCGGTACCATACATAGGTCATCAAAAGAGCCGGATTCTTATGACCTCATCTTCCTCAGTCAGTAAGAGGATTTACTTGTAGGACATCTTGTGTCTTTGCTATGATAGCTATCCATGGTATTCTGGAAACTTCGCTATAGAGTTACAGTGGTATTCTGTACTCTCTTCGTCATCAAAATATCTCTTGTTTATCTCTCATCGATGCGGTATTGGTGATTTCTTCGGGAGATTGGTGATACATCATCCCAGTATAAAGATATAAGGAAGGATTGATAGGTTAATAGTACATCCTACATCAATTCCTACATTAGGACGTAAGAATATTCACGTCCATAAACCCCCATATACTCAAAAGTATATGATCCAGGAGTTCCCTTAGGAAAACCTGTTTCACCATCATTTGGTCTCTGACAATGATGGATCTATGGTCAGGGCCCTACATGATATGATCATACTTGATTATTTAAGTACATTTTAGCATTCTTTTAGCATCAAGCATGTTTTCAAACATAAACAATTAAAACATCTGCTATAGAAGAAGAATACTAAATGTATCAAGTTTATTTCACATCAATTATCATTTCATAACCATCTCATCATTATGGTTCAAGAACAGGGGTGTTCAAACCCTTAACTCATCATAAGTCATCTAATAGCATGACCTTAATTGTAACAATGTAAATATTACTCAAGGCTCTTACAACCCATTATTCTCATATGTTATCTCTTAAACCAGGCAACATAGTATATCATTATTCATAAAGCTTATAAAATGCTTTTAATGAATAAAATATCATAACCCTTGCCTGGCTATGATTACCTTTTGCTAGCAACCTGCATGATTAGCATAATTGAAGACATGCATATATAACAATATCAACACAATACCAATTCTTTTCAATTTATTCATAGAACACCACGGCTGTGCCACCTTGCATGGTCGTGCAAAGTAAAGCTACCACGGCCGTGCTCCCTTGCACGGTCGTGCTATCAACATCATACCATGACCATGTTACATCACCATGGTTGATTTCTAGGGTTAGGGTTTATTCAACTCAATTAGGGTTATTAAACCCCTTAAACTTATAAGGCATAAGGATTCCTCATATTATAATTCATTCAAAAGGGTTTCATACTTAAAAGCATAACCCAAACCTAGGGTTAAAGTACCCTACCTTTCATTAATTATAGTTTCTATTCATATCACATCTCCCCTAGATTAGGTTTATGATTAATATCCCTCCATTAGGGACTACTATTTCACATCATGTTATTCCCCTAGAATTAGGGTTTACTATTCACATTACATGATTTACCCTAAAATTAGGGTTTACTATTCACATTACAGTAAATTGAGGTCTTACCATCATTATTTATGAAGATTACTTTCATTAACACCTTCAAATTAAGTTAAGATTCATAAACTCCATAATTAGGGTTTCCATGATCTCCTTATGAAGGATCATACCCTATTGGCGTGTATTGATACATTTTAAAGGTATCTTATTTGATTGTTATTGATATTAGGAGTCTTCTCTCTCCTCTTACTAATAGATAAAGTTTACATCACTCTTGATTAGGTTAAGTCAACTCAACTTTGACTGACATAAGTCAAGTCATCACCATTAAGGTCATTAGGGTTTACCTGATCGAGGGTACTAGTCACACTAACCCACTAAGGGTACTTTTGTAATCTTCACCATTGACCCTAACATACATTAGTTTACTAATTACTTAACCCCTTAATGACTTTAGGTGTCTTCAGGGTTTAGGTTAAACAACCATTGAACCATCTAAGTCTTTAAAGCATTAAGCATTCTTGACCTTAAAAGATTCCAAACGGTTTTACACTTTCAACCTCCAAAGGGTTTGAAACTGCATGAATCCAAACGGTTTTGAAACCGTTTGGTCCCAAACGGTCTTGAGACCGTTTGGACTCAAACGGTCTTGAGATGATTTGGACTCAAACGGTCTTGAGACCATTTGGTCCAAACCTCCTCAAAACTGCATGGACCATTGATGGTCTCAACTGCACCAATCGGTTTAGGGTTCTCAATATTGATTCCTTCAATCATTGAATTCATGGAACCAATCATCAATTGGACCTATCCTCATACTTCAATTGAGTTAAATAGTTCAACCTTAAACTGATTTGACCCTCAATTGACCCTCAATTATTCATCAATTATGGTTTGATTTTAATGAATTAGGGTTTGGAATCGATGATCCTTCAATACTAATCAATGTAAGACTAGTTACTTTTAAACCATAGAACCATCATCCAAATTGGGTATGACCTGACCCCAAACGGTCTTGAGGTCGTTTGGATGAACTCCAAATGGTCTTGAGACCGTTTTCCCATCATATCACCAAAATCCAAGTCAACCAATTAAGGTTTGGATCATTGGATTGATCACCAAATCAGCAATTGATTACACTTTAACTTAGTAACATTGGATCATCAATTGTTTAACCATACTCACCCCTAGACCTCCAAATGGTCTTGGGTGACCTCCAAACGGTCTTGAGACCGTTTGGCTCATCCAACCCTTGGATTCTAGTGAAATTCTATCAAGGATTGGTCTATCGAGTTGATCAACAAATCAGCACTTAATTGTAATATGATTTGGTACCTTTGGACCTTCAATTGGACAACTATACTTAACCACAGACCTCCAAACGGTCTTGGGTGATCCCCAAACGGTCTTGAGACTAGTTGGGTGATCCCCAAACGGTTTTGAAACCGTTTGGGCCAATCAACCCAAAACATCATCTCATTCACTTGCAAAATCAGCATTTAGCCGATTAGGGTTCATACCACATCTTTGGATCTTCAAACACATATCCATACTTCACCCTAGACCTCCAAACGGTCTTTGGTGACCCCCAAACGGTCTTGAGACCGTTTGGGTGATCCCCAAACGGTCTTGATACCGTTTGGGCTAATCAACCCAAAATCTCAAATTAACTCATTGGAATTTCAGCACTAATTTCAATTAAGCTTTGCCTAATTGATTAGCCTTCAACTCATGATTCCTTAGGAATTAACCCATAAAATTTGGAGGGTTATTAACCAACATCATTAGGAACAATAATCCCAAATGGTCAACCCTTGGTCAAAGCACTAAAACGGTTTTGAAACCGTTTTCCCAAAAAGGTCAAGTTAATTAGGTTGAAAATCATCACTTAATCCAATTAGATTTACCTAATTGATTAGCCTTTAACTCTCGATTCCTTGGGAGTTAACCCATAAAAGTTGGAGGGATATTAACCAACATCATTAGGAACAATAATCCAAAACGGTAAACCCTTGGTCAACGCACTCAAATGGTTTTGAAACCGTTTTCCCAAAAAGGTAAAATTAATCAGGTTGAAAATCAGCACTTAATCCAATTAGATTTACCTAATTGATTTGCCTTCAACTCAGGATTCCTTTAGATTTAATCCCTCAAATTTGGAGGGTTATCAACCAACATAATTATGAACAGGAATCTCAAATGGTCAACCCTTGGTCAACTCAACCAAACGGTGTTGGAGACCGTTTTCTCCAACCGACCTTGTGAAACCGTTTGCCCCTCAAATGGTTTTGCAAACCCCCAAACGGTTTTGCAAACCGTTTGGCCAAGGGTGAAAGACCATTTGCTAAAGTAACATTGGTATTCATGCCCCCTTATTCTACCTCCAGATCCAGGTCTGTTCTTCATGGTTTTAGTTGCAAGAAAGCAAGGAAGGATGGGGGAAAGAAGAACAAACTACTTTTGCAAGAAAGAAAGATGCATAACAAAGTTTAAGGGTTTAGAGTTATAAAACCCGCCTTAGAACCAGATCTAGAGCTCCAAGCTTCGAATCTTTAATGGTGTTTTGAGCTCCACAGGTCGTCCAAGGTTTCTTCTTCGAGAAATGGTTGGAAAGGATGGCTAGAAAGAAGAACTAAATAAGAAAAACTAGCAAACCAACCTTGCAACATGATTTCCTCCATGAATTCGAGCAAGATGATGATCAAAGCTTACCCAGAACTGCTTGGCCGTTCTCCTATTCTCCAGAGCTCTGTCCTAATTCAGTCTAAGCAAGGGGATAAGAAGGGAAGTGAAGGAAATGATCCTTGCTATGTGAGAAAAGGTGTATATATACTTTGGGTGAAATTTCAACATAAGGACAACTAGTTTCTCCATTTCTCATCTAGGTCCTTCCCTTCTTCTAAGACATGTTTCTCCCTTCCATACTTAAGCAAAACTCATCTAAAAACCAAGGTCTA
Source organism: Alisma plantago-aquatica (assembly GCA_963693085.1). NCBI lineage: Eukaryota > Viridiplantae > Streptophyta > Magnoliopsida > Alismatales > Alismataceae > Alisma > Alisma plantago-aquatica. The sequence goes on from OY856409.1 coordinate 1,984,763,464, forward strand.
AAGGTGAAGAAAGCCAACTTCTTACTAAGTTGCACATATAGAAGGGTTATTAGACTTATAACTTTATTATTTAGTTACTAGGGTTATCCTTCTTATTTGTTTATTCAAATGAAGCGCCCCCTTTATCATATTTACTCTAATTGATGCCAAGAGTCATAAAAGATATTCTAGAAGGTATATTTTACATGTTGCACCCCATGTTTTGGGTAAATTGCACTTTACACTAAAACTAGGGTTTAAAGCACAAGGATTGCTCCACAAGCTACCTTTTGGTGCCCAAGCTTGGAGAATCCATAATACTTCATCAAATTCATTCTTATTATGTATCATTAGAGGAACATCTAAACATGTGAAATTTGCAAATTAACCCCTCTAATTGGGTAATTTGCACATAAGTCTACTTTTAACAAAACAATATTACAATATTGTTTAAAAAGGACAGAAATGGAAATATATGTTCCTCAAAAGCTTTAATTACATTATCAACAGATAACCACAATAATTTAATCACATGATTAAGAAAAACACCTGGGGTTAGTTCATAACCCAGGTCAGGGATGTTACAAATTATAAACCCCTAACAAGGATTTCGCCCCCGAAATCCCAGAAAGAAAAGGGAAAGCAGATATTATTTAAGCATTATACCATTATGTCTTCAAGTGACATTTCATTATTATGGAACATCATAGAGTTTTGTTCAATACATAGTTACTCCACACAAACTTTTCATGGAAAGATTCATATGGAACATATACTCTCATGTTCCTTAGTTAGATCAACATTTCTTAAGATCACAATTATACTCTGTCATTTATTTGAGACTATATAAGTCCTTTCATACCTTGATTGTGTTATCATATATGATAACACCATATTAACTTTCCTTATTATTTGCACTAATTCTCTCATTAGTTGTACATTCTCTTATCATAGGGAAAAGTTACTTATCAATCAAGGACTTATTTGATAGATATCTTGGAGAAAGATATGTTTATGAAAAACATAAACCCCTAACAAGTGATGTTCATAATATTTTACATGTTTACTTTGATTCAATTGTTGACTATTCCAAGTAATCAACATAATTCATCAGATATATTATTACATTCTTATCTTGTTACCTATTACATGTGTTATCAACACATTACATCTTATCTTCCTTTCATCTTGGAACATTACTTATTACATATTTTCTCACCTTGGAACCAAAGTCCAAGATAAATTGACACTTTTATAAGTACTCATTACATAAACATCTTTATATTATGCACATCAAGTGTCCTAAAACCCACTTGATTGCCATGTTCCTAGTAGGAAAGAGAATAAGGAATCATATTATTTCATGTATTTTTTCAACCATTCATGAAACATTTACCTCTCATTTCATCCTCAATTCCTTGTTCTAGCATAGGAATTTTTATAAGGATGATTACATGACATTGTTCCTTTCCTTGTTATTATCTAACATATTTATGCATGTCTTATGGTCTCATCACATTTTCACATCATGGGGAGAATCTTTATTATTATTCTTACAACTTTACTGGACAGGGTTAACCTCCCTTATTTCCATATTTCTTATTTCATGATACTCATTAGATTATCTCAGAATAACTACTTGATCAGAGCAATCAAAAAGATAACAATCTAAGAGTTTCTATATATACTTTATCATCAACAATTGTATACCTGACCAGGGTATATAAATACTGAGATAAGGTAATATGCACTTGTATATACCATATTCCTTCTCTTTTCTTATCATTATAAGTATAAGTATTAATCTTACTGAATTTCTATCCATACCAATTCTTTAATACCTCATCTTTATTATGGAGGTAAGCATGTAACATGAAACATCTAATTTATACAACATTATAAGTCCTTATAGGACTAATAAAGAAAAGTTCAATCAATTACTTTCTCAATTTTGTCCAAGAGGTCATAAAAAGACATATAAGAATAACATTTATTTCGTCTAACCTGTCATGACTCGAGGACTATTCATTGTCTCAGGCTGATTCTGCCTTAGAGGTTGATTTGCCATAACATTTCCGGCTGGGCAATCTCTTACCAGATGCCCTACCTGTCCACATTGATAGCAAAATATGAGTTCCCGGTGTGGTCTAAAGGGTTCCTTACCCTTTCTGGATAACCATTGACTTGGTGCACTAGGTCCTGGTTGTGTTGGTGACACCAGAATCTTCTTCCTTTTATAACTACCAGGTCTCTGCTTCTGGGTTTGGATAGGCCTTTTCTCAATTCTTCCTTTATATTTCTCTTCTGGACAATTATTTCTGCTATGTCCAGGATTCCTACACCTATAGCAGGTCCTGGTCTCTGGTTGTATTCTAACCCCTATATTACTGTATACTGATTCATCAGACTGAGGTTGAGCACTGACTTGCTCTAGGTTCAAAGCTTCATCATTTACCATTGCTTCAACCTATTGTTGTGGTTCACATATTCTGTTGATATCCAAAACATCATCATTAGGAGCTGGTAATCTAGGTTGCATTGCTAGTGCTTGATCCACTAGATACATCATAGTCGCCCTAAATTCCCCAATAGTGATTCCTAAGGAAGGATTCCTTATCATGGTTGGATTAGCTAGGGGAATCTCAGGTAATTGTCCCTCTCTTGCTTGCTCCTCTGCACCTCTTCTCGGTGTAGCATTATTGCTCTCTACAACAAACTCCTCATCCGATCCAGTCATCTTCAAGTTCTTCTCCTCCTATGTGAGCAGAAGATACCATCAGATACACCAGATGACACTAGAACAGACTCTACTACCTTAGTCCTATGTCTCTGTAGACTCAGCGAACCTAGAGCTCTGATACCACTAAATTGTGACGACCGTCTCGCAAAAAAAAGATTAACTAATGCGGAAGCGGTAAACTCTATGGAAGCGATTGTTTAACTAGCAACGAAATAATGAAAAATCACTAGAAATTAAAACTTTTTAAGAAAAATCTTTAATCCATAAAACTTCTTTATAAGAAACATGATAAACAATTTACATCATGTTTTAACATTACATTTCTGTGGAATCACCTCTCGAGTGATTACATACAACCATTGCCCTGCTAACTGTACAAGGCAAGATACAACAAAATCTCGAGGCTTAAAGCCAAAAACCTCAGACCTACTGACTCCTAGGACCTGAGAGTACAGAGACGACATAAGACATACTATCTACAAGACTTGACAGTCAGTATCTCCACCTGAGATTCACTGCTGCCCCTAATATTGTTGCTGTTGTTGTTGCTCATTCTTAAATGAATTCCTTTGTCCTCGACGTCTACCTAAAAAGAAGAATCCCACGGGGGTGAGACAATTGAACAATTGTCCCAGCGAGAGTTATAACTCTCTGCCAGAAGCTTTGTTATTGCAATAAGGAATAACATTAAGCAGTATGATTATTAACATTTAACAATAGGGTTAATGTTAGTAAAACAACATTTCAATTATAATCTAATTGGATATTAAAGCATATCTCATTAAAGAATATGAAGAACATATATAAACTATGTAACATCAAACATTTGTTTCTCATAGTTCAACCTAAGCAATTATGCTACACTGTTGATTATATTTTTTTTAAACATTATTATTCCCTGCGGAGATGAGGTATACCGCTCATTCTCCAACCGACCATTATGAAATCGCGTAGGTACCATACATAGGTCATCAAAAGAGCCGAATTCTTATGACCTCATCTTCCTCAGTCAGTAAGAGGATTTACTTGCAGGACATCTTGTGTCTTTGCTATGATAGCTATCCAGGGTATTCTGGAAACTTCGCTATAGAGTTACAGTGGTATTCTGTACTCTCTTCATCATCGAAAGATCTCTTGTTTATCTCTCATCGATGCGGTATTGGTGATTTCTTCAGGAGATTGGTGATACATCATCCCAGTATACACATATAAGGAAGGATTGATAGGTTAATAGTACATCCTACATCAATTCCTACATTAGGACGTAAGGATATTCACGTCCATAAACCCCCATATATTCAAAAGTATATGATCCAGGAGTTCCCTTAGGAAAAATGTTTCACCATCATTTGGTCTCTGACAATGATGGATCTATGGTCAGGGCCCTACATGATATGATCATACTTGATTATTTAAGTACATTTTAGCATTCTTTGAGCATCAAGCATGTTTTCAAACATAAACAATTAAAACATCTACTATAGAAGAAGAATACTAAATGTATCAAGTTTATTTCACATCAATTATCATTTCATAACCATCTCATCATTATGGTTCAAGAACAGGGGTGTTCAAACCCTTAAATCATCATAAGTCATCTAATAGCATGACCTTAATTGTAACAATGTAAATATTACTCAAGGCTCTTACAACCCATCATTCTCATATGTTATTTCTTAAACTAGGCAACATAGTATATCATTATTCATAAAGCTTATAAAATGCTTTTAATGAATAAAACATCATAACCCTTGCCTGGCTATGATTACCTTTTGCTAGAAACCTGCATGATTAGCTTAATTGAAGACATGCATATATAACAATATCAGCATGATACCAATTCTTTTAAATTTATTCATAGAACACCACGGCCGTGCCACCTTGCATGGTCGTGCAAAGTAAAGCTACCACGGCCGTGCTCCCTTACACGGTCGTGCTATCAACATCATACCATGACCATGTTACATCACCATGGTTGATTTCTAGGGTTAGGGTTTATTCAACTCAATTAGGGTTATTAAACCCCTTAAACTTATAAGGCATAAGGATTCCTCATATTATAATTCATTCAAAAGGGTTTCATACTTACAAGCATAACCCAAACCTAGGGTTAAAGTACCCTACCTTTCATTAATTATGGTTTCTATTCATATCACATCTCCCCTAGATTAGGTTTATGATTAATATCCCTCCATTAGGGACTACTATTTCACATCATGTTATTCCCCTAGAATTAGGGTTTACTATTCACATTACATGATTTACCCTAAAATTAGGGTTTACTATTCACATTACAGTAAATTGAGGTCTTACCATCATTATTTATGAAGATTACTTTCATTAACACCTTCAAATTAAGTTAAGATTCATAAACTCCATAATTAGGGTTTCCATGATCTCCTTATGAAGGATCATACCCTATTGGCGTGTATTGATACATTTTAAAGGTATCTTATTTGATTGTTATTGATATTAGGAGTATTCTCTCTCCTCTTACTAATAGATGATGTTTACATCACTCTTGATTAGGTTAAGTCAACTCAACTTTGACTGACATAAGTCAAGTCATCACCATTAAGGTCATTAGGGTTTACCTGATCAAGGGTACTAGTCACAATAACCCACTAAGGGTACTTTTGTAATCTTCACCATTGACCCTAACATACATTAGTTTACTAATTACTTAACCCCTTAATGACTTTAGGTGTCTTCAGGGTTTAGGTTAGACAACCATTGAACCATCTAAGTCTTTAAAGCATTAAGCATTCTTGACCTTAAAAGATTCCAAACAGTTTTACACTTTCAACCTCCAAACGGTTTTGAAACCGCATGAATCCAAAATGTTTTGAAACCGTTTGGTCCCAGACGGTCTTGAGACCGTTTGGACTCAAATGGTCTTGAGACCGTTTGGTCCAAACCTCCTCAAAACTGCATGGACCATGGATGGTCTCAACTGCACCAATCGGTTTAGGGTTCTCAATATTGATTCCTTCAATCATTGAATTCATGGAACCAATCATCAATTGGACCTATCCTCATACTTCAATTGAGTTAAATAGTTCAACCTTAAACTGATTTGACCCTCAATTGACCCTCAATTATTCATCAATTATGGTTTGATTCTAATGAATTAGGGTTTGGAATCGATGATCCTTCAATACTAATCAATGTAAGACTAGTTACTTTGAAACCATAGAACCATCATCCAAATTGGGTATGACCTGACCCCAAACGGTCTTGAGGTCATTTGGATGAACTCCAAATGGTCTTGAGACCGTTTTCCCATCATATCACCAAAATCCAAGTCAACCAATTAAGGTTTGGAACATTTGATTGAACACCAAATCAGCAATTGATTACACTTTAACTTAGTAACATTGGATCATCAATTGCTTAACCATACTCACACCTAGACCTCCAAACGGTCTTGGGCGACCTCCAAACGGTCTTGAGACCATTTGGCTCATCCAACCCTTGGATTATAGTGAAATTCTATCAAGGATTGGTCTATCGAGTTGATCAATAAATCAGCACTTAATTGTAATATGATTTGGTACCTTTGGACCTTCAATTGGTCAACTATACTTAACCCCAGACCTCCAAACGGTCTTGGGTGATCCCCAAACGGTCTTGAGACCGTTTGGGTGATCCCCAAACCGTTTTGAAACCGTTTGGGCCAATCAACCCAAAACATCATCTCATTCACTTGCAAAATCAGCATTTAGCCGATTAGGGTTCATACTACATCTTTGGATCTTCAAATACATATCCATACTTCACCCTAGACCTCCAAACGGTCTTGGGTGACCCCCAAACGGTATTGAGACCGTTTGGGCTAATCAACCCAAAATCTCAAATTAACTCATTGGAATTTCAGCACTAATTTCAATTAGGGTTTGCCCAATTGAATAGCCTTCAACTCATGATTACTTGAGAATTAACCCATAAAATTTGGAGGGTTATTAACCAACATCATTAGGAACAATAATCCCAAACGGTCAACCCTTGGTCAACACACTCAAACGGTTTTGAAACCGTTTTCCCAAAAAGGTCAAGTTAATCAGGTTGAAAATCAGCACTTAATCCAATTAGATTTACCTAATTGATTAGCCTTCAACTCTCGATTCCTTGGGAGTTAACCCATAAAATTTGGAGGGTTATTAAACAACATCATTAGGAACAATAATCCCAAACGGTAAACCCTTGGTAAACGCACTCAAAAGGTTTTGAAACCGTTTTCCCAAAAAGGTCAAGTTAATCAGGTTGAAAATCAGCACTTAATCCAATTAGATTTACCTAATTGATTTGCCTTCAACTCACGATTAATTTGGAGTTAATCCCTCAAATATGGAGGGTTATCAACCAACATAATTATGAACAGGAATACCAAATGGTCAACCCTTGTTCAACTCAACCAAATGGTCTTGGAGACCGTTTGCTTCAACCAACCCTGTGAAACCGTTTGCCCCTCAAACAGTTTTGCAAACCCCCAAATGGTTTTGCAAACCATTTGGCCAAGGGTGCAAGACCATTTGCTAAAGTAACATTGGTATTCATGCCCCCTTATTCTACCTCCAGATCCAGGTCTGTTCTTCATGGTTTTAGTTGCAAGAAAGCAAGGAAGGATGGGGGAAAGAAGAACAAACTACTTTTGCAAGAAAGAAAGATGCATAACAAAGTTTAAGGGTTTAGAGTTATAAAACCCGCCTTAGAACCAGATCTAGAGCTCCAAGCTTCGAAGCTTTAATGGTGTCTTGAGCTCCACAGGTCGTCCAAGGTTTCTTCTTCGAGAAATGGTTGGAAAGGATGGCTAGAAATAAGAACTAAGAAAAACTAGCAAACCAACCTTGCAGCATGATTTCCTCCATGAATTCGAGCAAGATGATGATCAAAGCTTACCCAGAACTGCTTGGCCGTTCTCCTCTTCTCCACAACTCTGTTCTGAGTCAGTCTAAGCAAGGGGATAAGAAGGGAAGTGAAGGAAACAATCCTTGCTAAGTGAGAAAAGGTGTATATATACTTTGGGTGAAATTCCAACATAAGGACAACTTGTTTCTCCATTTCTCATCTAGGTCCTTCCCTTCTTCTAAGACACATTTCTCCCTTCCATACTTAAGCAAAACTCTTCTTAAACCCAAGGTCTAAAGGTGAAGAAAGCCAACTTCTTACTAAGTTGCACATATAGAAGTGTTATTAGGCTTATAACTTGATTATTTAGTTACTAGGGTTATCCTTCTTATTTGTTTATTCAAATGAAGCGCCCCTTTTATCATCTTTACTCTAATTGATGCCAAGAGTCATAAAAGATATTATAGAAGGTATATTTTACATGTTGCACCCCATGTTTTGGGTAAATTGCACTTTACCCCAAAACTAGGGTTTAAAGCACAAGGATTGCTCCACAAGCTACCTTTTGGTGCCCAAGCTTGGAGAATCCATAATACTTCATCAAATTCATTCTTATGATGTCTTATCATCAGAGGAACATCTAAACATGTGCAATTTGCAAGTTAACCCCTCTAATTGGGTAATTTGCACATAAGTCCACTTTTAACAAAACAATATTACAATATTGTTTAAAAAGGACAGAAATGGAAATATATGTTCCTCAGAAGCTTTAATTACATTATCAACAGATAACCACAAGCATTTAATCACACGATTAAGAAAAACACATGGGGTTAGTTCATAATCTAGGTCAGGGATGTTACATGCTTGGCATAGGAAACTTCATATCATACACTATGTATGTCTTGTGTGTCATAGATTTCCTTGAACACATCAATGTAGTGGTATAGATTCTTGTCTGGCGAGTTTTCCCCAAATGTCCTTTTCTGGATCAATGATATTGGACAACCCCTAATTTTTAAAGAAGTGATGCTACAAATCAAGTACACCACAAGTGGCAGGGGATCATTTGCCTTGGATTGGATACATGAGTAAAGTGAAGGCGTTGGGGCTTCCATTGCTCTCTTGTAGCAAGAGGTTCTAAAAAACACATCAACGTAAGAATTGAATGCACACACACACACATACATACATATATATATATATATATATATATATATAGAGAGAGAGAGAGAGAGAGAGAGAGAGATAGATAGAGAGAGAGTCAGGCTAGAATACACTCAAGTGTATTCGTAGCAGAATACACTCAAGTAGTTTTTCATAATGTAATGTTTTTTTCTTTCAAAAATGTAATCCATTGATCTTCTTAAAAATCTTGTGAATAGCTCATATACAAAATTTGAGAACATTTGGACATTTGTAGGTCGAGTTATAAAGTCTGCAAAAATTATGCATTTCAAATTAGTTTCGCATGTTGATTTTGTTTCCCTTGGATGAGTGACTTACACTCATCCAAATGGGCTCAAAATTTGTATGTAGCCTAGTTATAGTATGAAAATGAAGATCAATGGTTTTAATTTTGTAAAAATATAGTCTTGATATGCAAACACACTTGAGTGTATTCTAGCCTGACTCTCTCTCTCTCTCTCTCTATATATATATATATATATATATATATATATATATTCAAACAACTTTCTAGTCTGTTATAGGAAATGCATAATTAGTCTTTTCAGGAATAAAAGTTCTTGACAAAGAGTAAGTATACCTAAGGTTCTTAATAATTACATTTTAGCCTTATCCTTGGAAATGAAGCCAAAAGTTGATAGGCCCAAATGTGGATTAAAAGTGCATGTACGATCTCCCAATCAAAATGAATCATAATTTAAATCTATATCCAACTCCAATAGACACCCAAATGTGGACCTATCCTCATACTTCAATTGAGTTAAATAGTTCAACCTTAAACTGATTTGACCTTCAATTGACCCTCAATTATTCATCAATTATGGTTTGATTCTAATGAATTAGGGTTTGGAATCGATGATCCTTCAATACTAATCAATGTAAGACTAGTTACTTTGAAACCATAGAACCATCATCCAAATTGGGTATGACCTGACCCCAAACGGTCTTGAGGTCATTTGGATGAAGTCCAAATGGTCTTGAGACCGTTTTCCCATCATATCACCAAAATCCAAGTCAACCAATTAAGGTTTGGATCATTGGATTGATCACCAAATCAGCAATTGATTACACTTTAACTTAGTAACATTGGATCATCAATTGCTTAACCATACTCACCCCTAGACCTCCAAACGGTCTTGGGCGACCTAAAAATGGTCTTGAGACCATTTGGCTCATCCAACCCTTGGATTCTAGTAAAATTCTATCAAGGATTGGTCTATCGAGTTGATCAACAAATCAGCATTTAATTGTAATATGATTTGGTACCTTTGGACCTTCAATTGGTCAACTATACTTAACCCCAGACCTCCAAACGGTCTTGGGTGATCCCCAAACGGTCTTGAGACCGTTTGGGTGATCCCCAAATGGTTTTGAAACCGTTTGGGCCAATCAACCCAAAACATCATCTCATTCACTTGCAAAATCAGCATTTAGCCGATTAGGGTTCATACCACATCTTTGGATCTTCAAACACATATCCATACTTCACCCTAGACCTCCAAACGGTCTTGGGTGACCCCCAAACGGTCTTGAGACCGTTTGGGTGATCCCCAAACGGTCTTGAGACCGTTTGGGCTAATCAACCCAAAATCTCAAATTAACTAATTGGAATTTCAGCACTAATTTCAATTAGGGTTTTCCCAATTGAGTAGCCTTCAACTCATGATTACTTGAGAATTAACCCATAAAATTTGGAGGGTTATTAACCAACATCATTAGGAACAATAATCCCAAACGGTCAACCCTTGGTCAACGCACTCAAACGGTTTTGAAACCGTTTTCCCAAAAAGGTCAAGTTAATCAGGTTGAAAATAAGCACTTAATCCAATTAGATTTACCTAATTGATTAGCCTTCAACTCTCGATTCCTTGGGAGTTAACCCATAAAATTTGGAGGGTTATTAAACAACATCATTAGGAACAATAATCCCAAACGGTAAACCCTTGGTAAACGCACTCAAAAGGTTTTGAAACCGTTTTCCCAAAAAGGTCAAGTTAATCAGGTTGAAAATCAGCACTTAATGCAATTAGATTTACCTAATTGATTTGCCTTCAACTCACTAATACTTTGGAGTTAATCCCTCAAATATGGAGGGTTATCAACCAACATAATTATGAACAGGAATACCAAATGGTCAACCCTTGTTAAACTCAACCAAATGGTCTTGGAGACCGTTTGCTCCAACCAACCCTGTGAAACCCTTGTTAAACAGTTTTGCAAACCCCCAAATGGTTTTGCAAACCATTTGGCCAAGGGTGCAAGACCATTTGCTAAAGTAACATTGGTATTCACGCCCCCTTATTCTACCTCCAGATCCAGGTCTGTTCTTCATGGTTTTAGTTGCAAGAAAGCAAGGAAGGATGGGGGAAAGAAGAACAAACTACTTTTGCAAGAAAGAAAGATGCATAACAAAGTTTAAGGGTTTAGAGTTATAAAACCCGCCTTAGAACCAGCTCTAGAGCTCAAAGCTTCGAAGCTTTAATGGTGGCTTGAGCTCCACAGGTCGTCCAAGGTTTCTTCTTCGAGAAATGGTTGGAAAGGATGTCTAGAAAGAAGAACTAAGTAAGAAAAACTAGCAAACCAACCTTGCAACATGATTTCCTCCATGAATTCGAGCAAGATGATGATCAAAGCTTACCTAGAACTGCTTGGCCGTTCTCCTCTTCTCCAGAGCTCTATTCTAAGTCGGTCTAAGCAAGGGGATAAGAAGGGAAGTGAAGGAAACGATCCTTTCTAAGTGATAAAAGGTGTATATATACTTTGGGTGAAATTCCAACATAAGGATAACTTGTTTCTCCATTTCTCATCTAGGTCCTTCCCTTCTTCTAAGACACATTTCTCCCTTCCATACTTAAGCAAAACTCTTCTTAAACCCAAGGTCTAAAGGTGAAGAAAGCCAACTTCTTACTAAGTTGCACATATAGAAGGGTTATTAGGCTTATAACTTGATTATTTAGTTACTAGGGTTATCCTTCTTATTTGTTTATTCAAATGAAGCACCCCCTTTATCATCTTTACTCTAATTGATGCCAAGAGTCATAAAAGATATTCTAGAAGGTATATTTTACATGTTGCACCCCATGTTTTGGGTAAATCGCACTTTACACCAAAACTAGGGTTTAAAGCACAAGGATTGCTCCACAAGCTACCTTTTGGTGCCCAAGCTTGGAAAATCCATAATACTTCATCAAATTCATTCTTATGATGTCTTATCATCATAGGAACATCTAAACATATGCAATTTGCAATTTAACCCCTCTAATTGGGTAATTTGTACATAAGTCCACTTTTAACAAAACAATATTACAATATTGTTTAAAAAGGACAGAAATGGAAATATATGTTCCTCAGAAGCTTTAATTACATTATCAACAGATAACCACAAGCATTTAATCACATGATTAAGAAAAACACCTGGGGTTAGTTCATAACCCAGGTCAGGGATGTTACATACTTGGCATAGGAAACTTCATATCATACACTATGTATCTCTTGTGTGTCATAGATTTCCTTGAACACATCTATGTAGTGGTATAGATTCTTGTCTGGCGAGTTTTCCCCAAATGTCCTTTTCTGGATCAATGATATTGGACAACCCCTAATTTTTAAAGAAGTGATGCTACAAATCAAGTACACCACAAGTGGCAGATCATTTGCCTTGGATTGGATACATGAGTAAAGTGAAGGCGTTGGGGCTTCCATTGCTCTCTTATAGCAAGAGGTTCTAAAAAAACACATCAACGTAAGAATTGAATGCGCACACACACACACACACACACACATATATATATATATATATATATATATATATATATATATATATATATATATATATATATATATAGTCAGGCTAGAATACACTCAAGTGTACGGATCGCACAAATACACTCAAGTGTGTTTGCATATCAAGACTAGTTTTTGCAAAATGTAAACCATTGATCTTCACCGTTATACTATAACTAGGCTACATACAAATTTTGAGCCCATTTGGATGAGTGTAAGTCACTCATCCAAGGGCAACAAAATCAACGCGCAAAACTAATTTGAAATGCATAATTTTTGCGGTCTTAATAACATGAGCTATACATATCCAAATGTGCTCAAATTTTGCGTATGAGTTGTTCACGAGATGTTTAAGAAGATCAACGGATTAGATTTTCAAAAAAAATATTGCATCATGGAAAACTACTTGAGTGTATTCCGCTCCGGATACACTCGAGTGTATTCTAGCCTGACTCTCTATATAGCCTGACTCTCTAGCCTGACTCTCTCTCTCTCTCTCTCTCTCTATATATATATATATATATATATATAGAGTCAGGCTAGAATACACTCAAGTGTATTCGTAGCAGAATACACTCAAGTAGTTTTTCATAATGTAATGTTTTTTTTCTTTCAAAAATGTAATACATTGATCTTCTTAAACATCTTGTGAATAGCTCATATACAAAATTTGAGAACATTTGGACATTTGTAGGTCGTGTTATAAAGTCTGCAAAAATTATGCATTTCAAATTAGTTTTGCACGTTGATTTTGTTTCCCTTGGACAAATGGGATCAAAATTTGTATGTAGCCTAGTTATAGTATGACAGTGAAGATCAATGGTTTAAATTTTGTAAAAATATAGTCTTGATATGAAAACACACTTGAGTGTATTCTAGCCTGACTCTCTCTCTCTCTCTCTCTCTCTCTATATATATATATATATATATATATATATATATATATATATATATATATATTCAAACAACTTTCTAGTCTGTTATAGGAAATGCATAATTAGTCTTGTCAGGAATAAAAGTTCTTGACAAAGAGTAAGTATACCTAAGGTTCTTAATAATTACCTTTTAGCCTTATCCTTGGAAATGAATCCAAAAGTTGATAGGCCCAAATGTGGATTAAAAGTGCATGTACGATCTCCCAATCGAAATGAATCATAATTTAAATCTATATCCAACTCCAATAGACACCCATAGTGACACATGGAGTTTTTTTTGTAGTAAAAGAGGTTAAACACATGGATAAGGGTGGAAAGAATGTCAGAACTCAAGATATTAGATTAAACAAGTCAGATAAAAAATGGGTCTAATGTTCCTAAAATGAATAAGGTAGAAAAAGAAAATAAACAAAAAAGAAGGTAATGCTATATTATCAAACTAAACAAAAGGATGGCAACTCTTTTTTCAGATTAAGATATGATGATTGGAAAAATTGGATCAAGTTTCACCATTCAAGATCACTAACTAATCACACAGACATCCCTTTCATATTTCATATTCTTGACATAAACATTTTGCAAGTAGCCATCATAAGAATCTATTTCTCTCTTACTCTCTCTCTCTCTCTCTCTCTTGAGAAGAGGGTAGAAAAAACTCAAAGGATGTCTTTCTCTTGAGATGACATACAATAAACATAAAAGCATAATCATACAAACATGGCTTTAATGATTCCCCACTTTTGTGTTTTCAAACTATTACATACTCTAGATCTAAAAGAACTTCTTCCCTCAAGATAGTTCAGATCAGACATCAAAAGAAGGTATCTAATCATACAAGTGGCACATTGAGATAAGAGTGAGGAAATAAAAATTTGTAAGAATATATATATTGAATGAAAAAGGAATATTCACATGGTCGAAAGGACCTGATGGCCACTTTCAACCCAATTTAAGGAGTCTAGCCACTCATACTCAGATTTCTAAAATTACAACTTGATATAGCCATGTATATATATATATATATATATATATATATATATATATATATATATATATATATATATATATATATATATATATATATATATATATATATATATATATATATATATATATATGGCCATTCATTGACTACCCGTGTGGGTAACTAAGGTTATTTACCCGTGCATCTATTTTGTAATGGGAAGACACATATTTGTAATGAGACATGCAACAGTATAATGGGAAGACCAAAATTGTAATACAAAGACTCATTTTGTAATAATACGTAAATTGCTGTTATAAATATCATTTTTACTGTATTCAGATTGAGAATAAAAATTTCATGTTGTATTTACAAAATGAGTCTTTATATTATAATTTTGGATGTCTCATTACAATATAGGTGCCATACTATTACAAAACAGATCATGAGTAACAAAAATTAGCTACCTATGTGGGTAGTGAATATACCCATATATATAACTGAATGATAGAAATGGAAAAGGTATTGAATACAAGTGAGAACTTTTTAGATCTACCCACATGTTGTCTTGGATATCTCTTCAACAATGCTTTAATCGATCTATTCATAGTCAATCTTGATAGCTTAAGAGCGGTTTAAAGATACTGTAAGAAATAAGGACTTCATTGATGATCCTCTCTTGAGGGATCACTCTGATTTGTTGTAGTACGTGGAGGCTCATCAAAATTGACAACGTGGTCGATGTTCTTGATAGTTGTTTGTATGGACTCTGAACTTGAAGCATCATCATCTCCACTTGTATCCTAAATCTAAGTTGCCTTTGGTGTGATGCCTAGGTAGGGTTATTTATAGGTATAGTGTGAAACAACATGAACCATCAAAATGTTTTCACTGATCCATGTGGTGGTGGGACCGAAGTTAGCTCTTAATGATGACTAACATAGGTGAGACTCGATAGACAATGCTTAATTATTCATTCTTTGATATAGGTAGGTTTTGATCTGAGTCTTGATTGAGTTAGGGCATTTATCAAAGTAGCTTCTAGTGGGATATTCAATATGTTACCTAGACTAGGTTGGCTTGGTCTAATCTCCTTGCTGGTATGTATTCCCATAGAGACAATCATATGATGATTGTAATGGGGTATTAGATATCTGATTTGATAATTGTAAAGGTAATTCCATCTATTATTTTTGTATCAATCACAAGATGATGACACATAAATAATAAATGTATAAAGAATGATGTTACTCGATGACATATGTCTTCAGGTTGAGGACATGAGCAACAAGATCATGTGAATGGTAAGCGTACATACATTCTTGTTATGTCCCTTGTTGAATATTTCTGTGGAAGAAAAATTGACAATAGTAATACATAAGACTAGTGTGTGTGTTGGTTGATGGTAGAATATCATAAGTCATGATATGTGATATCAAACCAAGAACATAGGTACTTGTTATAGAAGATTGTACCAGACAGACCCACCTTGAGAGTGATACATGGAGATCATGGAATGGTATTTGAAATCAACTCTCGTAGTGATAGTGGTGATTGTGATTCTTAGACATGAAATTACTACACTCATCACACGTCGTTCAATGTATTTGACATCATCGAACATGATCTTGAATAAGGATTGCCATAACTGTGATGATCGGGTGCATTGTAACACATGGGGATTGAGTGTGAGTGATGCAGATGGGATTTGTCCCTCCTACAGGATATTGATATCCAGACCAGTTGATAAGTGAGACTGAGAAATGTATGGCCATACTCAAGTGACTCAATATATGATATGAGAGCTCACATGCATCTTAGACAGTCTGCTCTAGTTCAAGGAACATGGATTGAATGGTGAAGAGGATGACGATTCTATGCCTTGAGTTCAATCCAGATATCAAAGACAAAGGAAATATACGATCATTGTAACACTGATCACGGATTGTAGGTTTAATTTGTTCTCCAACTTTCTAAATTACTTGGGTAGCAATGATATGTTTCTGGATACTTCTCATTGCTTGTGATTTCATAAGTTATTTATGGACATTCACTGCCAATATAACTTGGGACCTATAGTGTCACATGCATAGGATACACTTAGAATATGAGTTTGTTCATGAATGATGTTTAACTTGATTACTAAAGTGTTTAGGTATTTAATTTAAACAATTGAGGTTTCAAATTGACTGAATGGATTGTGAACTGACTAGTGAAGTGTTGAAGCGACCGATTCAAGTGTTAGGTCAGTACAGACAACAATTGGCTAAATATTTGCCTGAGCTGGACATATGAAATGATCAATTCACATATCAAACGACCAATTCAGATATGAATTGACCATTTCAAAGTGAAACAGATGTTTCATGATATGAAATGGTCGTTTCATACATTGAAACAACCACTTCCTCATCTGGATCATCTGGTTCAATGATCAATTTGACTGGATAAAGGATTGATGTTGATGTCATGATTTTGCATTAATCGAATATTAAAAGCCAATATGTTTGCAAATAGGAAACATGTTGAACTGACCAGTTGGATAGTGAACTGACCAGTTGGAAAGTGAACCGACCAGTTCTCCATTTACAAGCTCTAGAAAATTCACAAAATTTTGTCTCTTCGACTCCCAGATGGATTGGAAATCATGACCCTGGCCCTCCTATAAATAGAGGGGTATTGGGGCTTCCCGGACACAAATATAAGTTCTAACAATTGTTGTCCTCTCTGGTTGTGGTAACTAGAGAGTGCCAAGCAATCCCTACCCATCAAAGGGAGGGATAACATGGGAGAGACAATTGGGAGAGTGAATCAACGCTAGCACATTGGCATTCGAAGGGACAAGTCCTTCATGTTGGCTCTGGTAGCACAATGTGGAGTTCCAGTGGTCCGCATGGACTACTGTAGAGGCGAGAGGTGTTGATGCAAGCTCTAAATCAACTAAATCCTTATTTTAAAGATGACTAACCATTCCACTTATTTGTGTCTAATGCTTCTATTTGAGTGATTTTAGATTAAGTACATACATACTCCAAATGCCATAACTTGCGCATCCTAACTTGGGAGAAAAGACAAGTCAAAATCAATGCAAGTGCACTTTTGTGGAATATGATGTATCTATGTTAGAATCATGTTGTAAATCACTTGAAATGATTGTATGACTTATAATTAATCTTATAAAAAACCAGGAGCACTTAAATTGAATACTTAAGCACTTTAATCCCATTTTCCAAAATTGATTACAATTTGTTTGATCATGCCTAGGATTGATCTTGGAAAACATCCATGATTGTCTGAGATTACCCCATGTCAAACTCAACCGAATCCCTACACTGGAAAAATAGATTTAAGTGATCAATCAAGTTTCATCTAGGATAAATTTGACTGATGCTTCAAATTTTCTTTGTCGCATAGTGCAATCTGTCAAAGTTATCTTTATTGAAACTCGACCGACTGCACTGTAAAGAGTGTGTAAAAAAGTGTTTCTAGTTGTTGGAGTGTTTCAAACATCAAATATAGATCCGTTACAACACCCCAAATGACTAGAATTCATCCTTAAGTGTTTCTACTGGCTAGTAGGCATCCACAACTATAAATAAGACCCCTTGTGCTTCATCCCATGGTTAGCCAAGCACTATGAAGTTCCCTATATTATGATTGAGTGCCTCCAAGAGGCTCCTTCCACTCTCCTAGGCTTAATCACTTGCTACATCCATTAGAGTAAGTAGGAGATTTGTAAGAGAGCTAGTTCTACATGCATATCTTGTGAGGATCTCACTTCCTCCACCTCCCAATCTCTCATTTCTACCATGAAGATGAAGATGAAGATTCTCTCTCTTGTCTAAGAGAGGAGAAGAAGAAGAAGAAGAAGGGAAGGAGTCCCTTAGTAAAAGATTCTCCTTAACAAAGGTGAAGTCAAAGGCAGAAAATCCAAGAAGAGTGGGTGATTCCTTTAAGGAGGAAGACTTATTGCACGAGTGGGTAAAACCTTGGTGAAGGCAGAAGACTCCTTACAAAATTGAATAAGTCCTTGGTGAGGTTGAAGACTCAGTCTCGGATAGGTAAGTCCTTTGGTAGGTTATTGTCTCCCTTCTCCTTAAAGGGAAGACTGGGTATCCTTCGCCCTGAAAAGGAAGGTCATATATTATATGTCTTATAATGGAATATAAGTATGAAATTTTTACAAAATCCTAGAGCTTGACCTCTCTAGGTAGTGGTCAGACTTTCTCCTAGTTTGGAGATTGGAACCACACTACATAGCTTGTGTTCTTGTGCTTGTTTAATCTCTCTCTCTTGCTATGTATGTTTTAGTTGCACTCAAAGTTCATACTTACCATATCATATTAGAAATATCTTGAAGGTTAAAATGAATTTTGTAAATTTAGCTCTATTCACCCCCCTCTAGAGCCCATCCAAGATCCAAAAAGTGGTATCAGAGTGAGTGTTCTCCAAGCATACTTCCACAAAAAGGAGAGGATGGGTGATTATCAAGGTGGGAGATACCTCATCAACATTCCAATCTTTGATGGGAGAAATTTACTCTATTGGAATATAAGGCTACAATTCTATATCTAAGGATCAAGTCTTGAGCTATGGAGAATGGTGGACCTTCCATACAACCTACCAAAAACAATGATAGAAGAATGGGATGAAGCTACTTTAAAGAAAGAAACCTTGAATGCAAGAGCCATCAACATTCTCTATGCCTCCATGTCCCGCGCCGAATTCAACTAGAATTTTTCTTGTGAGAAGGCCTATGAGGTATGGAGAAACCTATGTGTCACTTATGAGGGGACAAAGCAAGTGAAGGAAAGCAAAGTTTACATGCTCAAATTCCTCCTTGAAAAATTCAAAATGTGAAAGAAGGAGAGGATAGACGAGATGTACTCAAGGCTCAACTGTAATATCCCAAGATTTGAGCCCTCAAATAAGATGATATTAACATGATAAATTTGACTACCCATTTCTCCAAGGTGCACCTCATTTTCTGGGAGCCCATCACAAAAGAACTCCATAGTTAAGCGTGCTTAGCTTGGAGTAGTACTAGGATGGGTATAAACAATCAAGAAGTTGACCCTGACTTGCTCGTGAGTGAGGACAATATGCGCAGTTAAGGCTAGTGGTGGTCTGTGGGGCAAATCATCATTCCTAAAACTTTGACAGAGCTTTTGGCGGTGGGTCCGAGTGTTACAAATGGTATCAGAACCAATTGTCCTCTAGTAGGAGGGGCCCACATGGGCATGTGACATGCTAGTCTTGAGTTGTACGGTTTAGGAAAGTTGGAAAAGGCTGCCCATGGTGATGTAGCCACCCGTGCACTAGTATTCTGAGATTGGGAGATGGGTTTCTACGAGCCATTATGGGTCTACAATGAAATGGGGAAATATTATGAGGTCTTATAGTTGAGACTTGACGAGGAAGTCAAGAGTCTAAGTGGGGGAGATTGTAACGTTCTTGGATTTGAGCCTCAGATGAGATAATCTTAAAAGGAATGATTAGACTACCCATATCACCAAAGTGCACCTCCTTGTTCGGGAGTCTATCACTAAAGAACTCCATAATTAAGCATGCTCAGCTTGGAGTAGTACTAGGATGGGTGACCAGTCGGGAAGTTGACCCCAACTTGTGCGTGAGTGAGGACAAAGAACGCAGTTAAGGCTGGTGGTGGTCTATGGAGCTAGTCATCATTCTTGAAACTCTTATAGAGATTTGGACAGTGGGCCCTTGTGTTACATCAAACTATTGTGAATGGTCTTTCCGCTCTAGGTCATCCTATGGATTAAGGAGAGACCAACTCAAAGATCCTTAGAACTCTCCCTAAGAGGTGGGAATCCGAAGTAACTTCCATTGAAGAATAAAGTCTCTTGGTGATATTCCTATTGAAGAACTCATAGGAAATCTACAATCCCATGAAGTCAAACTTGACAAGCAAGGGAAGAAGAAAGAGAAGAAGATAAAGAGCTCAAGACAATGAAGAAGGATGAAATCAAAGTCCAAATTGAAGTTATTGTTGGTCAAGCCTCTCCATCCTCTCAAGTTGAAGAAGAGGCCATGTACTCCAAAGGTAGACTCCACAAAGGCAAGCCTTCCTCCTTCACCCGGAGCTTCAAATGTGGTAAGAAGGGTCACTTCAAGGAAAATTGCCCACAAGGCAAAAAGACCCATTATCACAAAAGAAGAGAAGAGAAGCATAAGAAGAAGGAGAAATGGCATAAGAGCTTAAGTGACTCCTCCAACTCAACCTCAAGTGACTCCTTCAACTCAAGCTCAAGTGAAGAATCTAGTGGAGGATCTAGCTCAAGCTCTAGTGAAGATGGGGAATGTCATTTTGATCTCATGACCTCAACGAGTGAAGACTCAAATGAGGTAAATTTACACTCTTTAGATAAAGAATCCTTCATTTATAATATTCATGCTACTCGTGCCTCTCTTAAGTCTTCTAAAAAGAAAAAAAAATCTGCTAGAATTGTTGATAATTTGCATGTAGAAAAGGATGATCTTGAACATGATAACATTTACTTGCTAGATGAAAACAATATTTATCTTAGTTAACTAGACTATCTTAAACTTGAAAATGCTAACTTGCTTCATAAGATTATATTTATAGAATCTCAAACTCTTATGCCTATTTCTACTGAAGAGCATACTAATATTGTGGATTCTCTCATGCTTGATATTGATGTTCTTAAAACTCAAAATGAGGGCAAATATTTTGTTTTGCAAGGATTATAATATGAAAATAGTGTTTATATCTATAAGATTGCTTTGATTGAAAATGATAATGTTTCCTTGCTTGATAAAACCAATGTTCTTGATCTTATTCTAGTTCTAGAAGTAGAGAGAATAATGTTTTTTCTCTTCATATTGATAAAGATTCTTATGTGACCACCTCTCTTTGCTTAGAAACCGATCTTTTGCATGCTATATATAATATCAATCAATTGTCATCCACTATTGCTTCTCTTATGCATGACAATCATATTTTGAGATCCTCTATGCAAAGATTCTTAGATGATAAAAAAAATCTTAATCAAATCCTAGATCATACTACCGAACAAATGGGTAGAGATGGTTTTGAACTTGATAATTACAAAAGGAACAACATACACAAAGGAACTTCAATTTCAATGAAAAATCCTCTAGTTCCAAGGCTAGGAGATAATGTAGTCATTGCAATGAAATTGTTCATTATTCTACTTATTTCCCCTTTAGGAAGGCACCCAAGAGTAATTGGACTTGTCCTGCTAAGCTAACCTTTTCGGAGCCAAAAATATGATTGGGGACCATTTCATCTTTGTTCTTGTAGGTCACTTGCAATGGATTGACATGATATATTGATTTGCAAATTGGTTTCTCAATACACATAAAAGAAGAAAGACTAGATGTGTATGGGGTGGCAATACGTGGAAAAGAAATGGTAAGAGTAGAGGTAATGTTATTCTTGGTCATATTAAATCATTGTGTGCTTTGACCAAGTTAGTATGCACTATACATATGGTTTTTGATCCAAAAGTTGTATATTGTAATTCTCATCACTTTCTTGAGAAAAAACTATTTATGATGCTTTCATAGTGCATTACTAACTTACTTACACATGTTTGTATATGGCTTACATTTTTTTTTATCGTGCCTCTATATATGATTTTTATGAAAATATAGTTCTTAGATAACAACTGTTGTCGGCCGAGTTTTTCCTGAAAGAAACTTGAATGACTAGTACCAATGGGTGTTGCCAACAACTGTTGTCGGCCAAAATGTCCAACCTAGAAATTTGACCGACAACACTGTGTACAAAATATACAAATGGCTTATTGAATGAGAATTTACCTCTCAACTAGATTTTCTCAACCAATAGTCTTATTCTTAGGCACTCCCCTTGGTACCTTTATATATGCATATTGCCATGCATTATATTGTCTATCTTTCTTACATCTCTATCTCTCTAATTTTTCTTCTGGTATCTCTATATCTTGCAATTACTTGTATTGAGTTGTTATGCAAGTTTTGATGATGATCTCTTTGGATCTCTTGGTTGTGTCTGAAATTGCTTCCGTTATGCTTTAACTTGCTACATCTACTAGTTGATATCATGTTCATGATATAACCTTGAGTTTCTCAGTGGTAATATCTTTTGGTAATTATGCATATTTTCTAGTGAGTTATACCATTTCATGCTTCTAAAACTACATATCTCTTTGTTAGGATATTTTTCTACATCTACTCATAGCTTGTTTTATAACTTGTGTATATTTTGCTATGATCTAGATCCTATTAGTAGTCGCAATTTGTGATATCATCTACTAGTAGATCATATACATGTAGTTCTAGCCTTTTTGATATTTTCATCAATTGGTATTCATTATTTGCTATGCTTGTATCTTGTTACAGACAAAGTCAAGATTGTTCTTTAACTTGCATATCTACTATCTTGAGTTACTTGCTTGCATAGTTTTCCCTTGATACCTTCTAGAATTACATCTAGAGTCGTTCAAATGAATGTTTTGATTTGCTTTACATACTATGCTTGGACAAGCCCCTAGTGTTGCTCTTCTAGTCTCCTTTATAACTTTTGGTATCTCCTTTTCCTAACATGTTTCACTTTAGCTTTTCAAACCTCTACTTTTTGAAATGACAAAGGGGGAGAAGGTATGTCTTATGTTAAGGGGAGAAGATATAGTTTCTATAAATGTTATGAAAGCTAATTATGCAGGAGAAATAACATAAATTGAGGGGGAGTATGAAAACTCCATGAGCATCAATTGAGAGGGACCATATGAACTCAATTCTATTGAACCCCCCAGGTTTCTCCACATGTATGATTTACTTAAATGCTTTCAATACATTTATGGAATGGTTTGTCATCTTCAAAAAGGGGGAGAATGTTGACTCAATGTCTAAATAAACTAAATCCTTGTTTTCATTATGACTAACCATTGCACTTATTTGTGTCTAATGTTTCTACTTAGGTGATTTCAGATTAGTTATAAGCAAACTCCAAATGCCTTAACTTTTGCATCCTAACTTGTAGAAAAGACAAGTCAAAATCAATGCAAGTGCACTTTTGTATAATATGATGTATTTCTATTAGAATCATGTTGCAAATCACTTGAAATGATTGTATTACTTGTACTTAAGCTTAGAAAAAATCTAGAGCACTTAAATTGAATATTTAAGCACTTTAATAAAAAAAATTAAAATTGATCACAAGTTGTTTGATCGATCGAGTTTCCTCCGTAGAAATTCGACCGATGCCTGGGATTGATCTTGGCAAATGTACATGATTGGTTGAGTTTACCCCAGGTCAAACTCATATGAATCCCTACACTAGCAAAACAAATTTAAGTGATTGGCCGAGTTTCATCCAGGATAAACTTGACTGATGCTTCAAATTTGCTTTGTCGCATAGTGCAATTGGTCGAGTTATCTTTATTGAAACTTGACCGAATGTACTATACGAGTGTGAAGAAAAAGTATTTCTAGCCATTCGAGTGTTGCAAACATCAAAAATAGATTTGTTGCAACACCCCAAATGACTAGAATTTGTCCTTAAGTATTTCCATTGGCTAGTAGGCATCCCCGACTAAATAGGACCCCTTAGTCTTCATCCCATGGTTAGCCAAGCACTATGAAGGTTCCTATATTATAGTTGAGTGCCTCTAAGAGCCTCCTTCCACTCTTAAGCTTAATCACTTGCTACTTCCATTAGAGTGAGTAGGAGATTTGTAAGAAAGATACTCCTACATGCATATCTTGTGAAGCTCTAACTTCCTCCACCTCCCAATCTCTCATTTATACCATGAAGATGAAGATGACGATTCTCTCTCTTGGCTAAGAGAGGTGAAGAATAAGAAGGGAAGGAGTCCCTTGGTTAAAGCTTCTCCTTGGTGAAGGAGAAGCCAAAGGCTAAAGTTCCAAGAAGAGTGGGTAATTTCATTAAGGAGAAAGACTTGTTGTAAGAATGGGTATGTTATGACCCGTATCAAAGTTAATGTGTAAGTATCATGATTAGTACTTAATTAAGTTAATTGAGCTAACTTAAGTGCTCATGTGGTGGTTAGTGCATCATCAAGTTGATAAAGTTGAATTAAGTAGATAAGATACAATTAGGGCATAATTAAGATGATTAAGTTGAGTTAAGTAAACACAGATGCAATTAGAACTTTGAACCAGTGAACTAGTAAATTTAACATGATATATTGCTTTGAGGGCGTAGAGAATTTTGTGCTTGAAATATTGCAAGAAAAATCGATCAATTCGGACCCCCGAGGCCATAGCTATGGCATTTTTGAGAATGTTGGACTTGAGATGCAATTTTTCCAAACTTTCACCCCTTTAGTGGGTCGGTTGATTTTTCTTTTCCTGTAACTTATCTTCTTTTCTTTCCCACCCGATAGAACAGGAGAAGCGGCACACAGCGCCGACAGAGCAGAAGTAAGGGGGGAGCCGCGAGAGGGCGATCTAGGGTGGCTTAGGGCAGATTAACTAGCCTTGACCTCCGTTGACCTCCGTCCTCCATCCCTCAACCTTCCCTACCTCCTCCCATGCCCATCCTCAGCGCCGGCCAGCTGAGCAGCACCGGCGGCCAGAAGTAACAGCTGCAGCTGCAGCGGTGCCCTAACAACTTCCCAACCTGCTGAAGCTGATGCGGCCGGCCAGCAGTTCGCAGAACGGACTAAGGGCCCCTTGTCTAGGGAAAATGCCTCCAACTATTAAGGATCAACGAGCCATTCTGTTCCGCCCAAACCTGCAACCTGACCTCCATGGCCAAGCAACCGATTTGCAGCAACAAGCTGCTGCGTACGGCAACGGCCAGGGAGCCCGATTAGGGCGCGACAAACACAAGGAATGTCAGCCAACTTCGGCCGTGAAGCCAGAGCACAAATCCGCAGCCCCCAACGTTGATTTAGCTCCTAGCTGAGCTCTCTGTCAACTTGTGCGTGAAGTAGCTTGCTACAAGACCATGAAATCAAAATATCCAAGGTTGAAGACAATAGAAAATCGCCCAGAATCCGGCCTTGGACGCAGTTCCGGACGAATCCGGATAGACCAAATCACAGTGAGTAGGGTTTCATTTATTTATCATTAATAAACTCAGGCGTTTGAATATTTTCTATTTTGTGCGCGAATTACGCTGATAACATGCGTTATCAGGCGTCAGGCAGCGTTTGGCGTCGCCCGACCTTTTTAGTTCATAAAATGCTTCTAGACACTATTAGATGATTAAATTTAGCATTTGAACAGTATGGATTGAATCAGTAGATTTATATGGTTCATTGGAACCTAAATTGCTCATTTGAATGTTGAAATTAGAAATTCATGTCTGAAAATGGTATGATTTGGGTATGAACCCAGACAATGAAGATTTCTGATAAATTATCAGATGTACGATTTCAAAGTTGATATGAATAAATAAAATATGCATGAAAACTCTAATTGCATATATCTTTTGACGTTAATATGTGTAAATTGATATTTACATGAAATGACACATTTCTCTGAAATATTACCAGAAATTCTCAAGTATTGTTATTAAATTGTATTGTGATATGTAATTAACTCTTAATTGAGTTAAGTGATGCACAAACCAGGATTTGGGTTAATGTGCACGTTTTTCGAGAATTTTAGAGAATTGATAATTGTTGAGTATGATTCTCATATGTGAAGTAAATTTATTTAATTTGTGCAATAAGATGTTCAATTGCGTAAATTCGCTATGTATGTGCCAAATTGAAATAAGTTGGGTTATTTATGCATTTCTAAATTGTCTGAATGCATGGTATGAGAATTTCTCAGAAATTACAATGATTTGAAATATATTGCTCTGTCGGTTTAGAATGACAGTGTATTGTGATCTGATATGAAATTAGTAAATGTGATTTTCCTATTTAAATGTTTATATGTTAATCTGTTAATAGACTTAGGTGCCCTAACACCGTAGAACCCCTTCGAGAGATCTGCTTCTTAGGGGTGAAACTCGTGTTGCAACATTAACCGTGTGGAGTCATGGTGGCATGAGGACAGAGAGGCAGTGTTCAACAATAATCCGTGCGGAGTCACGGTGGCACTGGAGAAAATAGGGGTTATTGCAACAAGATCTGTGCGGAGTCATGGAGGTAACCCCGTGAGACACTCCGCCTGTGTGCTCAGGTTAGAGGAGGAGTCTAGAGCACTCGGAGTAGTGCATTGAGGCCGGAGAGCCTGTGGTCCTGTGGCAGAGCAGGGCTGGCGTCAGACTTAGCATTTCCTGGGTGTGTCGCTAAGTCTTGTACGGTGGGATCGTAGTTCGCTACGGATCTTTATATGCAGAGTACACTGCATATGATTAGGGCATAATAATAATATAAATATGTAATCATATAGGAACACAGTAAATTTAATATGTTAAGAGATTTGAATTTCTGTACCAATTCTCTATAATTGTTTATTTGTTTAAAATATCTGATGTTGCATAGAAATGAAATTGTTATCTGTAAATCTACTATGTCATTAGAACTGCCCTGCTTAGTACTGCACTTATCTTTATTTCAATTTTATATATCTGATGAGTTATTTAGTGATAGCTAAATGAAATGCTATTCACTGAGCGAGTAGGCTCATCCCTCTACTCAAACATTTTCAGGTCAACATCAGCAACAGGAATCGGAAGGATCTTTTCATCCTAACGCTTAGTCTGTAGAAGGTATATGTAGTTAGTTTAGATAGAGGTCTCTTAGTCCTTTCCCCTCGATCCTTGGGACATGGTGTGGGTGAGAGAGAGTATGTATGGCAGATGTGTAAAAGGTGTAAATTAACTGTTATGTTTTACTT
Source organism: Alisma plantago-aquatica (assembly GCA_963693085.1). Classification (NCBI taxonomy): domain Eukaryota; kingdom Viridiplantae; phylum Streptophyta; class Magnoliopsida; order Alismatales; family Alismataceae; genus Alisma; species Alisma plantago-aquatica. The sequence continues at coordinate 1,984,790,708 of OY856409.1, forward strand.
TCTGTTAAACAATGTTACATGTTGTAAACTCTGTTTATGTTCTCTAGCCAGTTTAATTGAAATGTTTCCGCAATAGTTTATTATGTTTAGTTTACATCTATAATCCGGATATCATTACGAGGTTTTAAAAAGAAAAAGTTCTCAGTGATTTGTTTATGTAATAATCCCTCCGTCGCGCCCTAATCTCGTGATTAGTGGTCAGTGTGAGATCGGGGTGTGACATCTTGGTATCAGAGCATAGGTTGAGTATATGAATACTCAAAGTCAAGGTCAGGGGACGATAAGAGACCAATAGGATTAGGACTTAAGTGTCTTCCTTCTAACTGCAATTTTCTAACAGGAAGTGTTCTGTTATACTATTGCAGATGGCAGGAAGAGGATGTGGTCCTGAGAACCAAGTAAAGAGTTTATGTTGAATCGTCAGGGATCATTAGGGTCGAAAGATAGAGTTATAAGTGAGAAAAATAAGAAGTGATATGTCTTTAGCTCTGGGAGGTCTGAGTGTTTAGATACCCTGGCCAGGTGTCTGAATACTTAGATTGACCAGTATCAAGCTACTCTGTCTATTCTTCTCTGGATGCCCTGGCCAGGTATGCAGAGGAAGGATAGGCTAGAGAGAAACCCTAGAAATCTTAGGGTTAAGAAACTGGAAATTTATGTAGGAGTAAGAGATCAAATATAGGATGTGATACAACTCTTGCCTTACATTGCTTATTTGATTGGAAATCACTAGAAATGCTCTTATATGTATGAATTTATATTTTCAGTTAGTAGAATAAATATGATTCCTTTATATTGTTGTGTGTCATGAAGTGATTTATTTATTGTTTATATTCTTTGTATTAAGTATACTAGAAGTTATGTTTAAATGAGTTTGCCCTAAGTGGATATTCTTTCCACATGTTTGAAATTAATAGGAGTTGGTTAATCTTGAGTAGCTCTTGGCTTCAGGACTACATGTTCGGCCTGGTCCGACTGGCAGGATGCGTTATCGGGATCTAATGACTCCTATTAACAGTAAATAAAAGTAGACTCTGGATAATTTAGACCAGTATCATAGTGAGGATGTACATATACTAAGATGTTGAAACATATGGGAAAGATTAGAATAGCTAAGAATCTGTGGGAACTGATATTGGAGGCTCAACGTTGGAACCTCATATTAGCAATCCTTAATTAGAAATAAAGGATCACAATAAGGGTCAGATTAAATTTAATGATTTGGTGAGAAATACCCTTAATGGTACTAATTGATAATGCATAACAAATGCATGGATCCAATACATGATTAGTAAACCGTAGTGGAGGGTGTATCATTGTGAACCCTGGTTGAGGGTGTATCCTTGTGAAACCCTAGCTGAGGGTGTATCATTGCGATTGTTTATAGGCAACTTTATAAGTTATGCTTTAAACTAAGATAAGTCCATATCATGTGAGATAGCTGGACAATTCTAATGTGTGGCCTATGCATTATATGCTAGGGGTGAGTATTCTGTGATGGAATGCATTAAGAGGGAAAATACCTTAATACAAGATAAAGTTGGTCAACTCAAGAGGGTCTGAATTAATGAGAAATGGGGAACCCTAACCCTAATTTGGGGAAAAGGGAATGATAAGCCATGTTTGATAGTGAACCCTAATTCCTGGTTAAGGAATGATGGTATTACTACTGTATCACATGATGTGATAAATATCTTGTATGACTGTTATCATGCCTAATAACCATGCAGGTATGATGAGATGATGAATATAGCCAAGTTTGGGCTGTGACATTTATATAATAAATGTTGATTGGCTTTTTGTGTGTTGATGTTGTTGTTGCTTAATAAAAGTAATAATGTGTACGGATTTTATGAGCCATGAGAATAAGTTGTTGCCTAGTGAGAGGTGACAAGATATGAATGGCCTTGTGAGCCATGTGTGATGCTTGGGTAACAAGTATCATGTTTATTTGTAGCATTTGTGTTAATAAGTTATGCTAGAGAACTTGGCTGATGTTACATTTCTGTTATATATCTATAGTTCATTGATGATTATTCATATCAGTTGTATTCATTACAAGTAGATGGATGAACTTATGAGATCTAAAGTTTGATTTCAAACTAAGGAAGCAAAGTCACACCACAATAATGCTATGTTGCTGATAAGGACCAAACCCTAGAATGTTTAGAGTTGAAGTAGTTCAAGGGATGTCGCTAGTGATTTGACCTTGAATACTAGTATCTTTATAAAACAAGATCATACGATTTGCACTATGAAAGGTAACCTAGCACTAATAAAATCTAGGGTTTAAAGTTAGCTAATCTGGAGGGTAGATACACAATATGAAATTGATTCAGAGAAAAGAATAAGATACAAATTTGAAAGGTAACAAATGTGTTTGAAACAAAAGGAGAAATACAATATAAGTGAAGTGCGTTATGAAATAAATTCTTACAATAATAACAAGAAGTAAGTAGCATAGAATGAGGAGTACTACGCGATACATGATCTGAATTTAGTTGTTGTAGTTCATGCTCTTATGACACAACGTCACTATCTTTATGATATGACGATAGATTATCACCCTGGAAATACGAATGTGGTAGCAGATGCTTTGAGCATAAAGTTAAGTTCAACAGTTGATGCATTCTGTATGGCATGTTGCAAGAAAGACATGCTAGTAGAAATGTGAAAGTTGAACTTAGACTTAGGGGTGACAGAGCAGAGTGGTTTGATTGCACAGATGCAAGTCAAGCCTACTTTTTACGATCAGATCAAGGAGCTACAGTAGGGTGACAGTGAGTTGCAGTAGATCATGCATGACATGTCAGGGGGAAAAGACCAGAGTTTAGGTTTTCAGTTGATGGTTTGTTGTATTAGCATGACGGGTTGCATGTACCTCGAGATAATGATTTGGAAGAATAGATTCTTGAGGAAGCACATGCATCGATGTATGCCATGTATCCAGGTAACACTAAGATGTACATGAATCTCAAGGAGTTGTATTGGTGACCTGATATGACAAAGGATGTAGCTGAGTATGTGACTAGGTGCAGTGTGTATCAGCAGGTTAAGGCTGAGCACCAGAAACCTACAGGTACCTTGCAATCTCTTCCTATACCTGAGTGGAAGTGGGAACATATCACAATGGATTTTGTGATAGGGTTTCCCAGGACACCTAGAGGTTGTAACTCTATATGAATGATTGTGGATAGACTGACCAAGTCTGCTCACCTTCTTCATATTAAGTCAACCTTTGATGTTCCGAAGTTGGCTAAGATATTCATGGATGAGATAGTCAGGTTGTATGGTATCCCAGTTTCAATTATATCAGATAAGGATTCTAAGTTCACATCCAGGTTTTGGAATCAGTTGCATCAAGCTTTGGGCACAAAGTTGAGGTTCAGTACAACTTTTCACCCACAGACGGATGGTCAGTCAGAGAGGACCATTCAGACTCTTGAGGACATGCTGAGAGCAGTTGATAGTTGTTCAGGATAGGCATAAGAGTTATGCTGAGAAGAGGCGTTAACCTCTTAGAGTTTGACGTTGGTGATGAAGTGTACCTGAAGGTTTCACCGTGGAAAGGAATGTTGAGGTTTGGCAAAAGAGGCAAACTGACTCCTAGGTTTATGGGCCCGTATCCTATCATTGAGAAGATTGGACATGTAGCCTATAGGTTAGAATTTCCATATGAATTGTCTAATCTGCATGATGTGTTCCATGTATCCATGTTGAAGAAATGCTATCCTGGTACAGAAAAGATAGTTGACCCAGAACCTGCACATCTCAGATCAGATGTGTCCTATGTTGAGGGACCAGTTCAGATAGTTGATCGAAGGATCAAGAAACTTAAGAATCGCGAGATACCTTTAGTGAAAGTTTTGTGGAGGAATCATAACTTAGAAGAAGCTACGTGGGAGCTTGAATTTGAGATGCGTAGCAAGTTTCCTTTTCTCTTTTAGGAATTTCGGGATGAAATTCTTATAAGGGGGGGGGGAGATTGTTATGACCCGTATAAAAGTTAATGTGTAAGTATCATGATTAGTACTTAATTAAGTTAATTGAGCTAACTTAAGTGCTCATGTGGTGGTTAGTGCATCATCAAGTTGATAAAGTTGAATTAAGTAGATAAGATACAATTAGGGCATAATTAAGATGATTAAGTTGAGTTAAGTAAACACAGATGCAATTAGAACTTTGAACCAATGAACTAGTAAATTTAACATGATATATTGCTTTGAGGGCGTAGAGAATTTTGTGCTTGAAATATTGCAAGAAAAATCGATCAATTCGGACCCCCGAGGCCATAGCTATGGCATTTTTGAGAATGTTGGACTTGAGATGCAATTTTTCCAAACTTTCACCCCTTTAGTGGGTCGGTTGATTTTTCTTTTCCTGTAACTTATCTTCTTTTCTTTCCCACCCGATAGAACAGGAGAAGCGGCACACAGCGCCGACAGAGCAGAAGTAAAGGGTGAGCCGCGAGAGGGCGATCTAGGGTGGCTTAGGGCAGATTAACTAGCCTTGACCTCCGTTGACCTCCGTCCTCCATCCCTCCACCTTCCCTACCTCCTCCCATGCCCATCCGCAGAGCCGGCCAGCTGAGCAGCGCCGGCGGCCAGAAGTAACAGCTGCAGCTGCAGCGGCGCCCTAACAACTTCCCAACCTGCTGAAGCTGCTGTGGCCGACCAGCAGTTCGTGGAACGGACTAAGGGACCCTTGGCTCGGGAAAATGCCTCCAACTATCAAGGATCAACGAGCCATCCTGTTCCGCCCAAACCCGCAACCTGACCTCCATGGCCAAGCAGCCAATTTGCAGCAACAAGCTGCTGCGTACGACAGCGGCCAGGGAGCCCGATTAGGGCGCGACAAACACAAGGAATGTCTGCCAACTTTGGCCGTGAAGCCAGAGCACAAATCCGCAGCCCCCAACGTTGATTTAGCTCCTAGCTGAGCTCTCCGTCAACTTGTGCGTGAAGTAGCTTGCTACAAGACCATGAAATCAAAATATCCAAGGTTGAAGACAATAGAAAATCGCCCAGAATCTGGCCTTGGATGCAGTTCCGGACGAATCTGGATAGACCAAATCACAGTGAGTAGGGTTTCATTTATTTATCATTAATAAACTCAGGCGTTTGAATATTTTCTGTTTTGTGTGCGAATTACGCTGATAACAGGTGTTATCAGGCGTCGGGCAGCGTTTGGCGTCGCCCGACCTTTTTAGTTCATAAAATGCTTCTAGACACTATTAGATGATTAAATTTAGCATTTGAACAATATGGATTGAATCAATAGATTTATATGGTTCATTGGAACCTAAATTGCTCATTTGAATGTTGAAATTAGAAATTCATGTCTGAAAATGGTATGATTTGGGTATGAACCCAGACAATGAAGATTTCTGATAAATTATCAGATGTACAATTTCAAAGTTGATATGAATAAATAAAATATGCATGAAAACTCTAATTGCATATATCTTTTGACGTTAATATGTGTAAATTGATATTTACATGAAATGGCACATTTCTCTGAAATATTACCAGAAATTCTCAAGTATTGTTATTAAATTGTATTGTGATATGTAATTAACTCTTAATTGAGTTAAGTGATGCACAAACCAGGATTTGGGTTAATGTGCACGTTTTTCGAGAATTTTGGAGAATTGATAATTGTTGAGTATGATTCTCATATGTGAAGTAAATTTCTTTAATTTGTGCAATAAGATGTTCAATTGCGTAAATTCGCTATGTATGTGCCAAATTGAAATAAGTTGGGTTATTTATGCATTTCTAAATTGTCTGAATGCATGGTATGAGAATTTCTCAGAAATTACAATGATCTGAAATATATTGCTCTGTCGGTTTGGAATGACAGTGTATTGTGATCTCATATGAAATCAGTAAATGTGATTTTCCTATTTAAATGTTTATATGTTAATCAGTTAATAGACTTAGGTGCCCTAACACCGTAGAACCCCTTCGAGAGATCTGCTTCTTAGGGGTGAAACTCGTGTTGCAACATTAACCGTGTGGAGTCATGGTGGCACGAGGACAGAGAGGCAGTGTTCAACAATAATCCGTGCGGAGTCACGGTGGCACTGGAGAAAATAGGGGTTATTGCAACAAGATCCATGCGGAGTCATGGAGGTAACCCCGTGAGACTCTCCGCCTGTGTGCTCAGGTTAGAGGAGGAGTCTAGAGCACTCGGAGTAGTGCATTGAGGCCGGAGAGCCTGTAGGCCGGAGAGCCTGTGGTCTTGTGGCAGAGCAGGGCTGGCGTCAGACTTAGCATTTCCCGGGTGTGTCGCTAAGTATTGTACGGTGGGATCGTAGTTCGCTACAGATCTTTATATGCAGAGTACACTGCATATGATTAGGGCATAATAATAATATAAATACGTAATCATATAGGAACACAGTAAATTTAATATGTTAAGAGATTTGAATTTCTGTACCAATTCTCTATAATTGTTTATTTGTTTAAAATATCTGATGTTGCATAGAAATGAAATTGTTATCTGTAAATCTGCTATGTCATTAGAACTGCCCTGCTTAGTACTGCACTTATCTTTATTTCAATTTTATATATCTGATGAGTTATTTAGTGATAGCTAAATGAAATGCTATTCACTGAGCGAGTAGGCTCATCCCTCTACTCAAACATTTTCAGGTCAACATCAACAACAGGAATCGGAAGGATCTTTTCATCCTAACGCTTAGTCTGTAGAAGGTATATGTAGTTAGTTTAGATAGAGGTCTCTTAGTCCTTTCCCCTCGATCCTTGGGACATGGTGTGGGTGAGAGAGAGTATGTATGGCGGATGTGTAAAAGGTGTAAATTAACTGTTATGTTTTACTTTCTGTTAAACAATGTTACATGTTGTAAACTTTGTTTATGTTCTCTAGCCAGTTTAATTGAAATGTTTCCGCAATAGTTTATTATGTTTAGTTTACAGCTATAATCCGGATATCATTACGAGGTTTTAAAAAGAAAAAGTTCTCAGTGATTTGTTTATGTAATAATCCCTCCGTCGCGCCCTAATCTCGTGATTAGTGGTCAGTGTGAGATCGGGGTGTGACAGGGTAAGACCTTGGTGAAGGTAGAAGACTCTTTGCAAAAGTGGGTAAGTCCTTGGTCTAGTTGAAGATTTGGTCTTGGATAGGTAAGTCCTTTTGTAGGTTGCTGGATCCCTTCTACTTAAAGGGATCCTTGGCCCAAAAAAAGAAGGTCATATACTGTATGTCTTATGATGGAAAATAAGTATGCAATGGCTGTAAAATCCTAGAGCTTGGCCTCTCTTGGTAGTGGACTGACTTTCTCCTAGTTTGGATATTGGAACCACTCTACATAGCTTGTATTCTTGTGCTTGTTCAATCTCTCTCTTCCTTTCTATGTATGCTTTAGTTGAACTCAAAGTTCATAGTTGCCATATTATCTTAGAAATATCTTGAACGTCTAATGAATTTTTTTAAAGTGAATTTAGCTTTATTCTCCCCCTCTAGAGCCCATCCAAGATCAAAGAAGATGCACTTGACCTGCTCGGAGGACTCAATTGACTGTTGTCTGTGGTGATCAACACTAGGAGGATGTCGCTAATAGCCACTCATATGCAACTTGAAGAAAGAAGCACAACGTTGTAAGAGTAGTCACTGGTCTTGCTCCAAGACCAGCGAATGATGAGTGGTCAAGCCCAAAAATGACGGGTGATCAAGCCCAAAAAGGAAGATCACCATAGTCCAAGCCCAAAAAGGAAAGCCTATGTATGAAACCAAGCCCAAGAGAGGGAAGGTTGTGAAAGTTTACTACATGGACCAAACCCTAAAGAGAGAGTTCCCCACAAAGAGGATCCCCTAAAGTGAGGGCACACCATAGAAAATGAAAGGACAAGGGTTGAGATGTTAAAACAAGAATGATTGTTCAATTTTGTGATCTTAATTGTTCTACAGTTGATATGTTGTCACACCTACATGCAAATATTTTATTTTCCCCCACTTACAAAGTATATTTCGATATGCTGACCTATGATTTTGTTTCATGCTATTTTTGGTACATGATAAATAAGAAGATATCAAGACACGACAATTAGCTAAAATTGCCTAAAGGCATTAAATGAAGTAAAGGAGGATTAGTTAGGTACTTCTTCCCATATGTACATGCCTGATGATAAAAAATCATGTAACTCCTTAGAGGAGAATCTTGTAAAAACAATTTATGAATTTATTTTCTATTCTTTTCTATTTGGTATATCTGGATCCTTAGGAATTTTAGGTAATGGCTCTCAACTTTTTGGGCCTTTCCTTAATTAGGGGATGCTGAAAAGTGAGGTTGTTACAGATTGAGTTGGATCATACTTGAGGACAAGTATGTTTTTAGTTTGGGTGGTGATGGAGCCTTAATTTAGGGTTTCATCTTACATCTTCTTATTCTTTAATCACATATAGACATGTCAAAATGCAAGATATTTCCCCTAATACATGGTTTTCTATGAAATGCACTAATGGAAATTATTTGCATGTTTCTTAGGTACTTGGACCACACCTTGGAGGATGGGAAAGAAGGAGGATGATTCTTGGGTTCCTCCCCCCATGAAGGAGTCCAAAGAAAGTCCAAGAGCTTCCCCATCCTACCCCTATTGGCCAATGGTCAAGCTAAAGTAAAGATGTACATGGATAACAAAGTTAAAAGATCAAAGTGCAAGTGAAGCCCCCACACAACCATGGTGTCACAGAACATCAGTGCTACCAATGACAAGCCCATAGGCTAAATTCAAGACTTGAAAAGGGTACAACAACTTTAGAACCACGACAATGCTAGCCAGCACAACTATTCCAAGGAGTCCCCAACACGTGCCAGCCAGAATAACCTTGCTGACTGAAGTTCAAAATGACCATGACATATGAAATGACCCCCAGCCAAGTCACACACTAGGATTGTGTTACCCATCACAACCGTTCTACCTAGCCCCCACCATGGCCATGATGCCCAAAATGACCGTGCTACTAGCTTTTATTTATCAAAATTTTAACTCGACACTTTCATCTCCACCCAACACACCCATTCTCCCTCAGCATGCCCATGCCACACTCCACCCACCACAGTCATTCTTCTTAGCACATCTATGCTACCAGAAAACCCTAAGCTATTTACTATACTATTTTTCCCATATTGACTCCACCTAACCTAGTGATTTCCTACCACATATATATACATAGGTGGTGGATGGAGCATGAGGTTAGCCACCATGTTTTCACTCTTAGGCTCCCTTGAGCAGCCCATCACCTCCATACCCCATTCCATTTCTATTTCATCACTTTTATCATGTTGTGGGAAAATAAATTTTATACCTTATAATTTCATTTATATTTATTATATTCTACTTCTATCTATTTACCAAAAAACATCTTCTCATTTGTGTTTAAAAACATGGATTGCTTGTTGATTTGTGCTTGAAACCACCTAGACTCTTGGAAAGGATGGCTTGTATGCGACTACTTTAGGATTTCTCCTAGGTGCAATTAGTGGATCCCTAGCTATCACCCTATCTTCCCACTATCATATCCCCTCCTCTACTCTTATGTGTGAGATCCAAGTATCTATTGTAGGAGCACTTAGTGAAATTGCCTTGGAGCTTCATGAAGTCTAGTTGGTAGGTAATGTGAGGTGAAATACCCTCATTTGCTCCCACCATTACTACCTTGGGACCAATTTCGATAAGAGAAACTAATCAAGGAACCTAGACTTGACTAGATCCTATTAGAATTTCACCTAAACCCTAGTCCAATTGAGCCTCGTAAGGCTAGATAGGGTGTGTTAGGGTGTAGTTCTCCTTCTCACACCTTATTCCACCCAAAGACAAATAGTAGTTTAGGGAAATTCTATAGCATCTATCTTGTTGTTTTGTTTAACAATATACATGAATGAGTATGGTTTTTCATGTTTGACCCCCCAACCTAGGTTCTAGTCACATTTCCCCCAAAATGGCCCACACCGCAAAACTTGCTTGAAAATCCTAATTGATTTCCTTTCTAGTTAATGCTTGCTTTATTAATTTATTTAATTGACCTTTTAGTTAATTGCCTTGTTCTTGATAGTTAGGTCTTGTTAGTATAGCTAGTTCTCTACTTGCATTAGTGTAGTTTTCCTCTCTTCCTTACTTAATCCCCTTTCCTTGTTAATTGGAATTAAATTGTCTATGGTTATCTTAACTTTTGATTACTGCTCTCCTTTGCTTAATTTCTTGTTCACCATTAGTGTAATAAAAAAAACCAACCTCAAACCCTTCAACCTTGGACTTCATATTAGGACCCTATCTTAAACTAACATAGCTCTAGTACCCCCTCTCTCCCTGAGGATCAACCCCTAACTTGAAACCTTCTTGTACTACAATATGAACTTGTGTGCTTGTAGATGAGTTTTTGGAGTATTTTAAATGTGTCCAATCATTGGGGTCTTATAAATTTTAAAGACCTAGTGTGTGTGTCTTGCGCATATACCAGACATCTCCTCAGACCAGTATATTATACTACTTTGGTAGTTACTTTCTTGCTACCTAGAAAAGAAAGTCAATTTTCTCATTGCTCCCAAGAAACTAAAGGAATACACCCTCATTCTCTTCAAAGACATCTGATAAAATTGGAATGATACACAAAATTATAGCATGGCCCCTATGTATGGATGATACAAACAAATAAAGAAGAGAAATACACCCTCACTGACTTCATAAAGATTCAAACCATCTATTTCATGGAAAAAATAAAGGTAATATGGCGGATTGGATCTATCACCACTGCACATACTTTTGAGGGCATGAATTTCTCCAAGCATAAGAAATTTTACGTTTCTACATAGATTTTTAATCTAGGTAATGCCATGGGTGGTGAAGGAGTTCAGAAGGATAAAAATGAAGGTCCCTTTTATCCTCAGTTGACCTTCATGTACATATACTTACCTTTATTTTGGATATCATATTTTCTTATGATGTATATGCATGTTTATAATATGATGACATATGGAGTATTGGTATGGTGGCTTGGTTCTAACTTTGATTTGGGATCCACTTTTATGCTCTTAATTGGATGTGTTTTTACATCAAATTATTTTCCATCATATAAGTTTTTTGAACTTTTGTAATGATTTCTTGAATCAAGTCCCTGAGTGATGAGATGTGGACTAATGTAGAAACCATATAGGGATAAATGATAAGGATGGTTAGAATTAGATACCAAATTGTATATTTGGGTGCTAAGGGATGTTTATGCTTAACTCTTATGCCTTTATACTTGTTTAGTTTAGCTTATTACCTTGAACCATTTTCATGAGTGGAGATAGTTGTTTTCCATTGTAAGCATGGTGTGATTCCAAGAAGAAATCCTATATAAGGGGTGGAGTGATGTAGCATACCCAAATAAACAATCCTAACCCTAGAAAATATGATTCTGTTAAGTATAGGCCAACATTATTATTAAGAAAACCCCAATCAAAGTGGAAGTTATACCATGGCGAACCTACAATGAGTTGATGATCAATTAGATGTGTACCACAACCTTGTTTACTATTGATCTAATATTAACATAAATGGTGCCACATCTAGAAAAATAACGAACTTAGGTTATGAGACAAGTTAGATAAATACATGTCTTGATGATGTTGTAAATATCTAGTGACTGAGGTAATATATTAGGTTTCAAATATTGAAGATTATAGATTTGGTTCCTCTATAGTATGCACCTTTAACCTTGATAGGCTAATAAAAACATATAAGTTAGATAGTTCTTATTTGATTAATACTAGTAGACTATGTCTAAATAGTTTAGCATACAATAAATTGGGATATTTTGCATGGTTAACCTTAAATCACACAATGTAATACATTCAATAGTCATAAGTTGAATCATAAGATAATATATTTTAATATCTATTTGGTGAATTATGTAGTAATATAGAAATTCCATGTAACCTCAAGTTCTATATATATATGTATATATATGTATGCATGTGTATATATATATATATATATATATATATATATATATACATACATACATACATACATACATACATACATACATACATACATACATACATACATACATACATACATACATGTATGTATGGATGTATATATCGGAATCTGGTAAACTTTATTCTGACTCCCCTTGATAAACAAGGGGACAAAAAAGTACAAGTAGTCAACACTACAAGCCCATTACAAAAGACCCAACATGGATATCAGATTGTCCTCTATCTATTTACATTGTTGTCTATAACTCACTCTTTTACAAATTTTGTTTACTATCCTCTCTATTGAACTAGCATTTCCTCCATGCTTTATTTCATTCCTCTCTTTTTGGATCTGAAAATAAAGGGCTGCAATGGGCAGACTTTCTCCATGTTTGCTGCAGAAAATAAGCTTACTTCCAATATCATGGAAGTTTCTTTTTGGTAATGATATTTTATCATGGCACTCATGCCATACCTTTCTTTTGAAATCACAATAGCAAAAAAAATGGTCTAGATATTCATTCTTGTCACATAGTAGGAAGCCTTCATCTTCCCTCTTGTTACATCTTTTTATTTTGTCTTTAGTTGGCAAGGAACTGTAGATGATTCTATATAAGGACAGGTTCCATTTGGGTACTTGTGTCCCCCAAACATGTTGAATAATTCTCATTATGCTCCCCAATTGTGCATGAGTTCCCAAACATTTTGTTGCTTGTTGCTTTTCAAACTTGGTGTCCTTCCAATGGAAGAACAATTTGACTTCACTCCACAAATTTGTCATAACATTTATGGTACATGAGTATCCTACCCTTGTATTGGGTCTGAAATCAAATCCATTTGGGTATTTTTTATGCGTCCATTTGGCCAACGTAGATTCACTTACATGAAATTTTATGATTCTCTTTTGTGTTCCGTATCTTGCAATCTCCTTGGTTGTTTTCAACTTCAGTCCTCCTTCCTCTTTAGGTAGCACCGATCTATCATATTTCATGAGATGTCATGTGCCATCCCATACAAAGTTGGTGATTCTCATCTCCATCCTTTCTAACACCAAATTCGGGATCTCACCTTGTTGTGCCCAGAATATTAGTAATCCTTCCACTGCTAATTTCAGCAACACCACTCTCCCAACCATATATGTTTTGTTTGAAGGACACCTACTTATCATATCATCTATCTTGCCATAGAAATGATTAAAGTCTTGAACCTATAAATTACCTCCTACCGTAGGGAATCCTAGATATTTAATAGGTAGGTGGCTGACCTCAAGCCTTAGCCATTGGGACATCGGTCATGCATCATGTATGCTATTTTGGAAAGATACAATTGCATCTTATGTGTGTTCATAATCAGCACTGTTTGCTTCCCAAACTCCAGGAGGAGAGTTTGAAGCTCATATAAGAAATGCCTTTTAGCTCAAAAAACATCAACACATTATCTGCAAATATCAAGTGACTTAATATACGGGTACCATAGACCGCATATGTTTTGAATTTCCTTCGTGCTACTACTTCTTCCATCTTCTTAGAGAAATATTCTATAACCATGGTAAACATGAGAGGAGATAGAAGGTCTCTTGTCCAAGTCCATTGCCACCACTAAAAATACCAATTGAAGTGTCATTCACCAACACTGAGAAGTTGACTGTTTCTACACATTACCTCATCCACTCTATCCACTTCTCTCCAAATCCCATTTCCTGCATGATCCATTAGAGTTTATCCCATTTGACATTATCATTTGCTTTAGTGATGTCTAGTTTCAAGAAAACTTGTTTATAACCCCTTTGAACATTGAAATCAAGCAAAAAGTCTCCCGCCAGAAGTGAACAATCACTTATGCTTCTCCCTTTTATGAAGCTCCTCGATTCTCATATATAATATATGGTAGGACCATCTTTTGTTTTCTACTAATATTTTGGAAATTATTATATATTAAAAAAATAGCATGCAATAGGTTTAAAATCACCCAATGAGGAGGCCACTTTCTTCTTTGAAATAGAACTAAAAAAGTATGATTAACCTATATCTCCATCTTGTCACCTTAGAAGAACCATTTGAAGCTATCACATAAGTCTTTCTTGATGAACTTCCATGTTCTCCTATATAATAAAGCATTGAATCCATTTGGGCATGGGGATTTGTTATTCCCAATACTCCATAGTGCATCCTCAATATGTTTTTCATTAATATCTCTACATAAAATATTATTAGTGTAGATGTCAATTTGTATATCCATCTCATCTCCACCTACTCCATCCTTTGCCCTAGTTGTAAAGCTTCTGGTAGTACATGCAAGCATCCTATTCCATCTCCTTTTGGTTGTTAACTATGTTACCATGTGAATCAATCAACTCAGACATGAAATTGCAGGCTTCTCTTCTTATCACTGCAGAGTGGCATAGCTTGGTGTTCCTAACCCCATCTTTCATCCACTTCTGTCTACTGCATTGTCAATAGAAATTTCTCCTCAACTTGTTTCATATTATCTAGCATTCTTTTAGTCTTTATTTCTTTCTAGATTAGTTCCTCATTCAATGGATCTTTCAGTAACTTAGCCTTAATATCTTGTTATAGATGATTTTCTTTGCAAATCGGTGCATTGGATTCCCCTGAATGGTGATATCCCATGCCTTTTGCACCGCCTCATCAAATCCCTTCCAATCATTCTAGTAATTAAGGAAATGGAAAGGTCTTCTTTTCTTCTTTTTTTCCACCTCCACATGTATGTATGTATGTATGTATCAGAATTAGATAAATATATTTTGACTTCCTCCAAAAAATATAGGAGGTCAAGAGTTACATGTAAGCCAACGCCATACACCCAAAATCAGATTTACAACTCACTCTTTTAGCCAATGTGAAACTTACATTTAACACATTTACAAATTTTTATAGCAATACTCATGACATTAGCAACATCACCTCTGTATCTTCTGGCATTTCATTCCTTCCAGAAGTGATAGCATAGAGCATCAAATAGAAGTTTCTTCCTATCATCACTCTCACATTTTGTCAACATTTTTCTAGGATCGCTGGGGAGGGCGGTAAATCAAGGTGGCACTGAGATTTGAACCCATGTTCCTTTGTTAGGGGACACCGTACTTGACCACTTGAGCCACTCCTTGTTGGCTTGCATGTATGTATGTATGTATGTATGTATGTATGTATACATGTATGTATGTATACATGTATGTATGTATACATGTATGTATGTATACATGTATGTATGTATATCTATGTGTATACTACTTATCACGACCTTCATTGGTATTTATCAGATTTCCTACACATATGTTAGGATAAACCCATCCACATACACCAAATTAGGATTTGTATCTCTCATGCAGTCGCGTCCCTAGACATGCATGCCATGCTTAAACCTCTACCTACTACACATCTCAACAAAAACAATTCTTCTACGATCACACTTTGGATAGGTAGACGAACTATTGTTAAGGTATTTTAATAAAGTAATCATGTTCTTTTTATAGTTTGAGAGTACTATATATATAAAAGTATGGTATGTTATATCGATGGTACTTCTATTATAATTTAGGACATTACGTGATACTTCGTATGAGATACTTTTATGTATATATTCATACATTTGTAAAGGTGAAGTATTATTCCAAAAGAAGGTTGATAATTATATTGTGATTTTGTGGTATTTTGTAGATCAATTTTAGTAGTAGTTAATAAATGGTTAAAAACCTTTGATTTATATAGTATAATACATATATTCTAAAATGCATTATTTTCATGTTGAAATGAGCCTTTGAGGTACTTTTTCTACATAAAGAGGTGCTCATCATTTGTGTAATATTTACATAGAAGTGAGGTATTTTACAAGTTCTAATTTTGTACTATTATGGCACTCCTATACTATAGAAAAAATAATTTTTGTAAAGTCTCTTTAAATTATTTTTTTGCAAAGTGATGGAGTATACATGCATATATAAAGACATTATAGTCTATACTTGTTCACAAACATTTATGTAATATGGTAATGATGAAAAATCATTTGTAAATCAAATTATCTAAATGTAAATTTGTTGTATGAGGTACTATTGACTTTGTTCGGGGTGTTTTTGATATAAAACAAGGTTATTTGGTTATTATTAAAAGAGAGGAGGCGTGCATAATTGTTCTTGATTGCATTCTAATGTCTAAAAATAGACAATGATGCAACCTATAATTTTATTCCCACATTTAGTTCTCTTATTTATCATTACACAAACATTTTGGTTACTGTTGTGCACAACCATTTTTTGTTGCATGTGAAGCAAGTTCTTGTGTATGAAGTGTCAAACATGTTGATGTTGTGCATAACATGTACACGACCCACCTAACAAGCTTCATAGTATCCAAAATGAGGTTAGTATGTACAACAACTAATAATTCTTGGAGTACCCCAATTGTAACACGTGGTCCTACTACCGATAATTCTAGTAGAGTTTCAAGAATGGTGATTGGCCCCATAGACAACCATTGATCTTAGCTGTGTGCTTTGTCCTCACTTACGCACAAGCCAGATTAACTTCCCGATTAGTCACCCATCATAGTCCTACTCTAAACTAAGCACGCTTAACCAAAAAGCTCTTAGTGGTGGGCTCCCTAAAAAGAAGGTGCACCTTGGTGATATAGGTATTCCAACCATTCCTTTTAAGATCATTTTTATCTGGGGCCCCAAGTTGTAAGATTTTACAATCTCTTCCACTTAGAATCTTGACTTCCTCATCAAGGATCAACTATAAGGTTTCATAATAATTCCTTATTCTAGTATAGACCAGAATGAGCCATGTGCACCCAACTCCAAATCACGACTTCCAGTGCAAGGTTGGCAACATCACTATAGAAAGCCCTTTTAAACATTCCTAGACCACACGACTCAAGACTTGCATGACACATGCCCATGTGAGCCCCATCTACTAGAGATTTTGTCTCTGATACCATCTCTCATGCCCATGCCTACTACTCAAGGCTCTACTAGAATTTCATGAATGATGACTATCCCCACACACCACCACAGACCTTAACTATGCACTTTATCCTCACTCACACACAAATTGGGATCAACTTCCTGACTGGTCACCCATCCTAATACTACTCTTGACTGAGAATGCTTAACCTTAGAGTTATTAGTGACGGGCTCCCTAAAAAGGAGGTGCTTCTACATTACATGGGTAGTCCAGTTATTCTCTTAAGATCAGTTTATCTAAGGCCTCAATTCTTGGGATATTACATCAATAAATAATAAAATAATGGTATGCATCAGCTGAATAGCTAGTCTATGTTTATTTAGTGTATGTCTATGCTAAATAGACTTAAAATTGAGCTCGAGTAAAATATTATACATGGATAGAGGTACACATTGAGAAAATAACTTCATATTAAGTATATTATTTACCAAGTCTTATCCCAAAATATCATAGGTAAACAAGAATATGGACAATAAATATATTGATCAATAACAGTAAACACTAATGCATTAAAAACCCACTACTAATTTTGAAATAAGAAAGTCATGGTAAATTCGGATTGTACATAAATGTATGAGGCAGAGATTCACCTTAATTGACTTTTTTTTACTACTTGAAATATATTAAAGACCAACCTATATCAATATTACCTATAATAATAAAATAATTGATATTTTTAATTTGCCTATGTTTTAGTGTCAAACTGAATTGATATGTCCCATGAGTTTTCTATTTTCCTAGTTTGAGAGTCAATTCATCATTGCAATTGAACCAAATGTTCCCCTAAATTCTCGAACCAACCTCACCTTATCTAGATTTATTTGTGTTGGGAATTATATAATAAACTAAAAGAACTCAATTTTCTTGGGTTGAGGCATCCTCTCACTACCAAGAACCCCTCCCTATATTTCTTCCACTTTGAGAATTTCTAGGTGCTTCTCCCCAACTTTGATTTTTGAAGGTCTTCATGTTTCTTCAAAAGTAATATCCTTAACTTGCTAAGATCTAAAAACACCACAATGGAGAGTGGTAATAGTCCCAAAAGCTTATGGCTTGATAATATTATTTTGATATTTGGGAATCAATTGATCTTGGATATTCATTCTTCTCCTTTGAAGAAGTTTTTCATTTTGAACATTCTCACCACAATTTTCCCTTGTGCTTCCACATCTTCTTGAGATTTATCCAAACAATAATATAGGATGAGCGAGGGATTAGCACCCCCTTGTTGAGCTTTTCCTCTTGTGAAAATCAAGCAACAAGTTTTACCTATGTATTCGTGTTTTGTGAGATCAAGAGATATATCACAAGAGTGTATATGGTTACCCTGACTTTTCTAACGTTATCATGTGATTGAGGAGGGTAAATTAGTACCTCAGTGTTTTTATACATTATCAGTCACATATGTTTCAAGAAAAGCAATTTGTCAACTTTTCTATACACTTCTATGTGACAAGGATTTGAATTATAAAATTAAATGCTAAGGAAATAGATAAATAATTAGTAATAAATGGTGTCTCCAAAACTTTATTTAAATATAATTTAAAATCATGAAATTATTCTCTACATAATGGCATAGGTTTTGTATCCTATTATGATAGTAGTATGTGCATTTAAGGTTTCATATAATAGATGGAAATAAATTAAGACCATTCTAATGTTAACCTTAGGTGTGGAATATTTCCAACTTTTGATTAATCCAATTGTGGTTACTTCTAAAAAAGATAGTTTCCATTCTCTTATTATTTTCATATTTCTAAATTGGTTTGTGTCCTTTGTCTGGATCTAATTAGGCATATCTCTTAAATTTTCCTCTTTTGTGTCTATTTAACATGACTGAGTATTATCTCATTGAAATGACCCCAAGTATACTTGGTCTAATTCGACATTAAGATTGAACCATACATATCATATCTTTCTCATATTCCTCAATTTGCATCCTAATTGGGTGATTGAGCTAGATTGATCAAGTTGTATGATAAAAACTTTAGTTGATATACTATTATGAAAGAATGTACTTTTCCTTCATATTAGGCATGTATCAATTATAAAATGATATAATTTTCTAAGCGATCTATTATTCTGGATTAAAATTTACAACACCATCCAACAACTATTCCATCTTTGTTGTCCATTGAGCCCGCTCTGAATAATCCCCCTTTTGTCGAATTATTACCAATGTAATCATAAAAAGCTAATGTTTAAGAATTTTAGACCACGCTTCTGATAAATTCATATTTTTAGCTAGTCCATCATTGATACTAGGACTCATAGGGAAGAAAATGGATTATGGATGGAATAAAATACACAATATTCATATAAAAAGTATTTGGTTATTGAAAAACAATCAACATACTTCCAATGTCAAATCAGGATCGACTAGGATAGAAATAAAGCATTGGGTCAAACTCTTCTTTGGTGTCAAGGTAATATCTATGAATATCTATGAATACATGATACCCTTGTAGTATTTTTGGGATTAGTTGTTATATTAGGAGGCATACGAGTATTTTCATTTACCAATCCTATTTTTTCTACCTTTTCATTGGGATTAGTTCTTGTTTATATATCCTTGTTACAAGTAATCAACTTGCTTATTAGGAATACAAGTTTTATATGTATACATAGGGAAAGTCATTTGTAATGGAAAATACAAGAATGGTTTGGGGAGGGTTTCCTTTTCTTCTATTGTGATAAGGAAAAATTGTCTACTTCATCCTACTTGTTCTG
This sequence comes from Alisma plantago-aquatica, assembly GCA_963693085.1. Taxonomy (NCBI): domain Eukaryota; kingdom Viridiplantae; phylum Streptophyta; class Magnoliopsida; order Alismatales; family Alismataceae; genus Alisma; species Alisma plantago-aquatica. The sequence continues at coordinate 1,984,810,405 of OY856409.1, forward strand.
GGTTTGAATCTCGGGCAACCCATATGAAAGGGGGGATTTTTTCCCTTTTCTTTTTTTTTATTATTTTTCTATTTTTTATGATGAACCTATTACCTATTTAGATTGGTTGACATTGACATATGGGCCATGTTATACACCCAGATTATGTGTCCAAAATTTTATTATAAAAATATGGGAAATTATGTTATGCTAATTGAAGAGTTTTCTTTGTTTCCTTTCTCTATCAGGTCTAGGGACATGTGCCCTAGACCACATTGTTGTTATATTTCCAATAGCATTGTGTCTATGTCATGCATGTTAAATAGTGATGGGTTATTAATTTGATCTGGATTTTAGTGTGCATTTGTGGTATATATTGTATATTTTAGAATGGATATTATATTATGATATATGCGAACACTATAATATCCTTTTGAAATACAAATCCCACAACCCTAATTCATCTCAATCAGATAACAATGTTTTGAAATCTTAGTTCTTTTTGGTCACTTGAGTCACCTTATCTTCTCTTTTGATGGGACCCTTATCATCTTTCATTATTGTCCAATTTTCTATTTCCTAATATTTCAATATCAATGATAAGTTATGCTTTCAACATCTACTGGTATTCTCTATATTAATTTTTCTTTCTTGTGGGGTCTTATTCTTAACTCATTATGTAAGACCCCTGACCTATCCTTGAGCTTAAAATGCTTGATTATCTTAATTGTATGCTTAAAACCTTAACTAAACCCTAATGTCTGCTTTGATATCATGTGATAAAGATAAGCTTCAAGTTTGGTCCAGTTTGGACATTATTTGAGTAAGTTTTACAACTTATGTGCTTATAATGACTTCTATGAAATTTCTCCATACCTAGGGTTTTTCTTGTAATTAGTCACATGTATGATGTGCCTTATAAGTTTTCATATCATGTTTGATATAGTTGTACCATCAGTTATGAGGTGTATGTAACCTAGGGTTGACACTTTGGGTTCCCTCACCTAGATGCCCTAACCCGATGGTCCCCCCTTTGCGTTGGAATCTGATGGTTCGCTTGAGTGGATTGAAGGTTGAAGGATTGTCTTTGAGGCTCCTAGTTCGATGGTTCTCCAAATGAGGTGAACTGATGGATGACCTAGGGTTTTTTTTTGTGACCAAGTGAGGGCATGGCCCGATGAACAACCTGTTGTTGATAAACGATCTAGCTCTTGGGGTTGACATCTGATGGTCCCCTTGGCTTTAAGATTCGATGATTGTCCTGGTTTTGCATGTACATGAGGTTTTGACCATGGAACACATGGCATGCATGTCTTGACACCTCTTCCTTTTTTTCTCTCTCACCCCAATATTTATATACCTCTCTCCTTCCAAGCAAATGAGCTCTTTAGCCACCCTCTTCTTCTTCTACTTCCATCTTGGAGATCTGTCCCTCTTTCTTGGTGGAATAGAAGGAGCTCTAGAAGGAGAATCTTGGTCGTTCTTGCTTGCATGTGCTTCTAGGGTTTGGATGTCCTCTTTTTGGTTGTTTGGAACTTCCTAGATTTGTTTCTTGACATAAGCAAGTAAGATCTCCTTCTTTCCTTCATTTTCCTTACTTCCCTACATTCTTAAGATCTCATTCTTTCCTTCATTTTCCTTACTTCCCTATTCTTCTCTCTTATTCTTGGTTTGATCCATGGTATTCTTGGTGGATCATGTGCTAGAGGTTGAAGAACATCTTATTTGTTCTTCTTTGACCTAGGGTTTTGCTTGTTCTTGGAGAAGGAGCTAGCTTGAACGTGTGGAGTACTCAAGCTAGGGTTTCTTTCTTATCTCTCTTTGAGCTACCTTGTTGTTTGGACCTTCATCCCCTACCTTGAGGTGAGTTATATAACCTTATTCATGTTTATTGCTTACTCTTAACTTGTTATGCATGGATCTTGCCCTAAAATGTAGTAGTATGTGGAAAGATGCTTTTTGAACATGGGTTTGATCTTTTTTGGTAGATCTTGAGTGGATATTCTTCCTTGATGTATCTCTTAACCTGATGCATGTTTCTTCCTTGGAAGTGAGTGTTCTAGACCTTGCATGTCTGTGGATTGACAATGTTCTTGTAGTGAGGATCGATGGCCTTTACTTAAATGCTTTGAGTTGACTTCTATCCTATTTCATGAACTGATGCTTTGGCTTCTTGTGCCAACCAATGGTGTTTATGGTTCATAACCGATGTTGTTTCTGGTTCCCAACCAATGGTGTTTTTGGTTCACAAATCGATGGCCTTACTAGGTTTATGATTCGATGGTTTCTTGAATCCCTAGATCTGATGGTTAGTGCTTGATGAACATGATTTGATGGATGTGTTTTAAGTAAGGACATCCATGATATGATGGGGTTCTAGGCGTATATGTTTATGGTTTAACCTAAGTAAGTGTATTATTTGATGGTTTACTTTTGGGTGGTGAGTTGTAATCTTAATTCAATCCACCTTGTTGAATCTTAGTTGAATAGTTAAGTGATGATGGTTAATCATGATTAGCTTCCTTGTATGCTGATATGAGGAATGAATGCTCTCTTATTGTTATGGAAACCCTAATATATTACCTAATGAACATAATATCTCTTGTGTTAGATCGAATCTTATGCTACCCTTTTGTACGACAAGTATGATGATGACTATTGAACCTTCTTAAAGGTGTTGAAAGATAATGATATTCTTGCAGGAGATTATGTGAATGGTCTTAATGACCTTTGGGAATCTCTTGAGCCCTAATGGAGTTGTAATCCTCTTAATGATTTTGGAAAGCAATTGTACCCTATGATGATGTGATAAGGAATTTATATCATACGTTTTACATCTCCTAGAGTTGTTACATACCAATGATTTTTTGTAGAACTCTTATATGGTTTGTATGTAACTTGATTGATGCAACCTTAACTCATGCAAGCATTAACTAATCAAATGAAACCCTAATCATGTAGTTTCCTGTGACGTAGAGCTATTCCATTGTCAGGACTTTCTGGATGGTAAAATGAGTATTTCAGAAGGGAAGCTTAGAGTTGCATATTGCTGAGTATGTGAGGGTGTAGGGAGAGTACATCCTTGTCATCCTAATACCAAGGTTTTGAGGATGGTTGTGGTCATTCCTTGGTTCGAGAGTGGTCAAGGTTGTGACTGATATATATGCATATGTGATGTGATTGAGGATAGTTACAGTTATACCTTGGATAATATGGTTTTTTTATACCTTGGTTTCTAGTGTCATGACCTATATACCAAAGGCAGACTAGGCTGATTGCATCTTGACTATATATGTTGTTATAGAGAACTCATATTGATCGAGGGGAAGAGATCTTAGGATTCTGTCTCTCTTAGATCTTGTAAGGAACTGGTTGAGACTTCATAGTTGTTAGTTGGGAGTTTGAGTGGTATATCTCAAACACCCTAAGGATTAATAAAATATGTACAACAATAGTGTAGCATATCTGCTAGGGTTAAACCACGATTCACATTAGTTTGTAACGCTTGCCTTGTTTCTTATAATTCTTAGTTGATATATATTTTGGTATGAGAAATAAACTATTTGAAAGGTGATGCTTTATCTATTCCTTTGTATATCATGTTAATCATATTTGTTGTTATACAATCTTCTTAATCTGCTTAATTTTTTAAATAATATAACCTATTGTAATAAATAAGAATTGTTGAGAGTTATATCTCTTGTTGGGACATGGGTCTCACCTCGTGGTCACCACATATTTTTAGGTATTCATCAACAATGTCGTGAATCTCATGGTGGTGAGGAAGAGCAGCCCGGAGATTAGTAGGAGAAGAAGGTTGTCCAGTGTTAGTGTGTCCTAGAGTCATCCCTATACTCTCAGGTCTAGGCAGGGAATTTTTAAAGATGATATGTATCGACTCAAGTTTTTGGAAGCTTTTTGATGTTTTTTTATGGCATGCATATATTTGGAACATATCTTTTGTATACAGGTTGTGCCTAAGGCCACTGGATAGATGCGTTAATACTTGATATGATGTGTTCTTCTATGCATGATGATGACCTATATGTAAATGTTCCTAAACATGTTGGTGATATTTTTTTTTGGTGGAAGCCAGGAGGCTATTTATTCATCTCACCCCCCTCGTGCAAGCCAATAGGGAAAAGTGTTACAAGGAGTTAGATTTGCTAGAAAGATAAATTTGGTAGTACTACTACCATTACACATATCCTCCATTAGGCTAGGTAGCAGGTGGTCAGGTGGCCTTGTATAGTCAAAGAAACCAGTGGTGTGTTTTTAGTGGATTTTGGCCAGAGTATCGACCACTCTATTATAGCTTCTTGATTCAAAATTGATCTCCCAGTCAACATGCTCTCTTAGTTTATGTTGTATTCTATCCAAGATAAAAACAAACCTAGGATTGTCCTCTGTATCTGACTGAAGCATTTTGATAAGTAGTTTACAGTCAGTTTCTATAGTTACTTTCTACAATCTAGATCTGTTTGCAATTGTGATGGCTATGTCTACTGCTACAATCTCAACATGGAGAGTAGACTTAGTGTTCATCTCCCTCGTGTGTCCCTCAACCCATTTTCCATCTTGGTCTCATCCAATCACTGCTATTGTGGATTTGTTTCTACTCTAGGCCACATCTCCATTGAGTGTAACTTACCCAGACTGAGGCTTGGCCTAGGTATAATTTGGTTTTAATAATACCCTATTTCTTGCTATGTGGTTAATTTGTGATCGATCGCTTGCTTTGTTTTGAGTACTCTCGTTTCGCATGATGGGGTGTCATAGCTTGGTTGGTATTTGAGATTTATACTTGCTAAGTTTATAGGGACATAGGACTTAGGTTTTGTGTCTGTTCTTACGTAATCCAACATGTCTGAACATAGATTATGATTATGCAAATAAGTTTAGACAATGTGAAAGGCACGCAGAGAGTAGCTTTATCGTGCTAGGAGGTGGTGGTAGGAGGTCGATACTTGATGGGGGATTACCTGTGATGGGACAAGAACAACCCACACCACTTCTGTTTGACCCTGCACCCATGGCCAATATAGCTTTCTAGTCCATGTTTGGACAACTCATGGCGATGATTACACACTTAGAGGATAGGGAACTTGCACCTCAACCTAGAATAGTCATCCCTAATGTGGAATCTGAGGGTACAGGGAAAATGTTTGAGAGGCTAAAATGTGTGGGAGCTTATGAGTATGTCGGTATAGTAGATCCAAAATACACTAATATGTAGTTCACTGAGCCACAGAAGGTGTTTAAGATCTTGAACATCCCTGAAGAGGATAAGGTGAAACATGTTTTTTATTTATTGAAGGGTAGTGTTAGTCATTGTTGGGCCATAGAAGAGGAGAAGAGGTCAGGAGTTGTGATTAGTTGGGAAGAGTTTCAGGTGGGGTTCATGAGCCACTACTTCCCAGAGACGTACCTGAATGAGAAGACAACCTAGTTTGAATAGTTGCACAAGGGTCGATGTCTATCAATGACTATGAGGAAAAGTTTATGGATCTTTTGAGGTTCTATCCTCATATGGAAATGACAGAGAAGGAGAGGATCAAGAGGTTTGAGAAGGGTTTGAACCTTGAGTTGTCTGTGACAACATTTGCTTTGGAGAACAAGGAGAAGTTCTCTACTTTTGTGGAGTCTGTAAGGAGGATTGAGAGGCATGCTCTTGAGAAGCATGAAGCCAAAGAAAGGAAGAAGTTGATTCAGTATCAAAGATAGTCATCTAGTAGTTTTAATGAGACTAGGTTCTCTTCATTGTACTCATAGCAAAGATCATCTCTTTCTGAGTTGAGATCACGAGTGCAGTCACAGTGGACCCCTAGTAAAGGGAGAGGATGTAGTTTTCTGCTGGTAGGGGTAAATAATGCAGTGGTGGTGTCAATAACATGGCCATCTAGGCTGCAGTATGATACCAAGACATGTTTCAAGTGTGGGAAAGTGGGCATGTGAGATGGTCTTGCCCTATGAAGGATGAGGAAGGGACATAGTAGTCGAGGAAGAGTCAGCAGGACTCACATCAACAACAATATAGTAGTGGTGGTGGTAGAGGACACAGTCAGGCATCATAGGAGGGGTCATCTGGACCCACTGGCTAAGGACAAGGATGAAAATAAGTGACAATTAGATTCTATACTATGAGTCAGCCGGAGGGAGTGGTCAACCCACACATCGTGATAGGTCAGATGGAACTTTTTCATTCTGGCTTATTTACTTCTTCTTTCATATCTATTTTGGTTGACCCGGGTGTGATGCATTCAGTTATTGCAATTCCCCGTACCACACAAAGTGAGATTACTCAAAACATAACTACAGAAGAAAGATTAACAAGTGTATTATCAGAAAACACTATAAATTAAAACTGTTTTCATAGAACTATCAAATAGCAAAACCTTCACATATAAGTCCTTTCATGCCTCAAAGCATTCATAAGTCATTTTGTCAACCTGTAACCTAAGAACTGTTCCAGAATATATATATATATATATATATATATATATATATATATATATATATATATACACACACATGATTCTACCACATATGTATACAAGGGAACATAAGGAAAGCACGTTCGTGAAACATCTACAAAATGTTCCCAAAGACCCGAGTGTACATGGACGACTCTAGAACTCTATCAGTAATAGACATCCAACAACACTTCCAACCTTGTCAGCTACTGGTCCTCCTACTGCTCCTCAACCTCCGCTACATGATCTCTACCTCTTTGTGCTCATCCACCTAAAAAGGGTGTGAGAAACCCACAGGGTGAGACTCCAAATATTAGTGAGAGATATAACTCACCACCAACTCTATTATTATCAAAGATAAGGTAAACAAAGTAGCAAAAATATTTATAACTAAACAAAATAGGTAATTATCATTGACAGGAAGAGAAATTACTATTGAATTATGAAGCATCTTAATAATTTAAAAGGAACATGAAGAACATGTATATTTCCTATCAACAACATTGTATAAAGATCAAGCAAGGCCTCAACCAATGTTTTTCATATTTGGATCCTACTATTACACTACATGGCTGATTATGTATTTCATTATGCCCTGAGGATTTGGTTCATACCACCCAAATCCAACTGACCACTTGATAAGTCAAAATTGGTGCTATACAAGGTCTAGTAGAAGAGACGGAATCCATGACCTCATCCCTCGGTCAGTATGAGAACATTGGAAGTGACATAATTAGTCAGGATGCTATCAACGACTTATAGACTAGATGTACACATCTAGCCCACCTTGGTACTTGTCACGTCGCTAGTAAGTTACGACCGTAGCTGTACTCTTTATTAGGATATGACCACAACCATTCTTGTATCTCAAATTGAGTTATAACCGTAGTTGTAATCTTTATTGGGGTATGACCACTGCCAATCCCATACATATACATTTAGGACACAAGGAGATACCTCAACTTGCACCCTGCATATTCAACAATATGCGCTCCGAGTTAAACTTGTTTCACCATTAAGTAAAAACTGACACTGAATGGATCTATGGCACAGGGAAACTACACTATTAGATTCCACTTGATTAATTAGATCAATTTAAACATCTTTAAGCATCAATCAAGTTACAATGTATAACCTCTAAACAAGATCTACATAAACCAGGCATAACTCAACACCAAAACAAATTGAATCACATTAAGTGTGATTTCATCACATCATGTCTCTTTATGCTTATTATTCATCATATGTCCATCACAAGGACCAATGTCCATCACAAGGACCAATGTCCATCACAAGGACCAATGTCCAATAGATCATAACCATCATAGCTCATACCTGGCTATGTACATCAATTGATATCACATGCATGGTTAGAAACTAATAATAAGAAGGCAAAGCATCATCATCTCATAGGACTTATGTTATACATATCACATCATATATTTTACAACATAACAATGAGGGTTTCACTTTACTCGATTAGGGTTTACAAGGTTGGATCAACAACCATCCTTAAATTATCATTTTCATCATCACTATGAGGTGTGTTATGAGACATAGAAGCTTGTTTATCATTAACATATAAAACATGTTATGAGATATAGAACATAGCTTTCACATCACACATACAATTACTCCATAAGATAACACACCCTACCATGTGACCCTAACATCAACATAGTGTGTCTCAACCACTATCACAAAGTACTGATTACGGTTTACACATATAGTATCAGTTAACCCTATGTGTATCGAGCAACCACACTAAGATAGGGCATCGATTTAGAATATTTTGAGAGAGAAACCAAGGTATTAGACTTCCACTTGGGAGGGTGTATCGGTTTAGCACCATGAGGTATCAAGTATGACACTTCAAAGAGATGGTGTCGGCCAACCCCCTTCTACCAGGTAATGCATACAAGGGTGACGGGCGTCAAAGGGATAATGGCAACACCGATGTGTCAGACAACACTCAAGACATGATAGATGCAAGGGTTATCGTGCTGCAACACGTTGGGAAACACACATATATCAGGCAACAGGGAGTATTGTCCAACCTCTCCTCGTATCACGATCCAACACCGCATCGGTACAACAACCACCAACAAAATATCACCCTTATCTAACTTCATCCCACTCACACCCGAGGAATGATGATCTAAACAACATCAAAATGAGTCATCCTAAACCCAACCAAGGTCCTGATGACCTGCCACAAGGATAACGGCCAGGGGCGTCATAGGTTGTGAAGACCACCCAACATATTGGCCTACCCAACATATCAACCTCTCAAGCATGTCAGCTACTAGGCATACCGACCACTCCATCTTCAACCTCAAGTCAACATTACTAACAAGGTAAAAGACAAGTGCAATGCATGGGAGGCAACTAAGCCATACTCTTCTACTAAAATAGGTCACAAAACTACCCAAAAGAACTACTAGCATGTAAGAAATAACGGGCCATCGATCAAGAGCAAGATAATAAGTAAAAGGTGATAATAACAAAGAGGGTTAGAATTATATAACCTGCCTCAAGGATCCACACCAATCTCTAAGCTCCAAGGTTAAGCTCCAATCTTCACGAGCCCAAGGTAGAAGAAGATCCTCCAAGCTTGATCACCACAACGCCTCCAAGGGAGAAGAGGGAACCATGGTTAAGAGAGCACGAGAGGGAAAGAGAAGCAACCAAGATCCATGGCCGAGAAGAAGAAGAAGAAGGAGAGAAAGGAAACTAAGGACCATGGCTTAAAAGGAAGAAGATGAAAGAAGCATGCCACAAGATTAGGCTCGTCCACCAATCTCTAAGGGAGAGCACTCCTCAAGCTCAAGATCATCCTCCAAGGAAGAGGAAAGCAAAGATGGCTAAAGGATTCTCTTGCATGGAGAGAAAGAAGTATACATACAAAAGAGATGAAAGAGAGAACAAGAGGAAGCTTTCACCACCTAAGAACCTTATATGACACATGTCCATGAAGAAAAGCCACATGAAACACCATTCAACAAGGTGAAAAGGACCATGCCTCGCTCACTTGGTCCCCTCCCTAGGTCAGGCTGATACACATATACTCCTCCCTTCACAAACTGATAGGGATGAAATCCTAGAGCCACAAACTGATATGGTTCATCTAGAGACACCCCAAAACCAATAGGATGCCCCTCAAGACAACCACAACCAATAAAAGGCCTCTCCAAGGCTCTCAAGCCCGAGACAACACTCCTAGGTGTAAGATACACCTCAAACATGAGTGCAAGACATCACCAAGGATGTCATCACTCAACCAAGGCTCAACCAAGGTGTCCATCTCTCTCTCACTCCTCTAGATGATGCCAAGAGAGAGAAGGAACACACTAGAGGTGGAAAACTTGCACATCAACCTCTATCCTGGGTAAATTGCAAGTTTTCCCCAAAACCTCTCCACAAAATACAAACATCAATCAAACAAGTTCAAACAAGGAACTCAAGCTTCCAACCTACTCTAATTATATCTCAGATGATTAGATCAAGGAGCTAAGAAACATACTTAAGAAAAACAAATAGGTTTATTCTAAAATGTGGGTCGGGGTCCTTACAAGCCATAAACCCCTAACAAGGATTTTGCCCCCAAAATCCTAAGAGAAAAGGGAAGGGTACTTCCTCCTCATCTCTTCCTCGAGCTCACACGTGGACTACTCAATACCATGATGATGCCAAAGAACCTTGACAAGCACAATGTCCTTCCTCTTTAACTTCTTCATTCTCCGATCAGAGATAACCACTTGACCTTCGACATAGGTCACATCCTCATCAAGCTCCACCTCCACATGCTGTAACACTAATTCTGTATCTGGATGACACTTTCTCAACATACTGACATGGAACACTAGATGCAACTTGTGCAACTCAGATGGCAACTCTAATCGGTAAGCCACCTTCCCAACACGTGCCACAATTGGGTAAGGTCCCATGTACCTGGGAGCCAACTTACCCTTCTTCCCAAACCTCAGAACACCTTTCCAAGGAGAGTCCTTCAGATATACCTTGTCTCCCACTTGTAATTCCAAGGGTCTACGACGATTATCTGCATACGACTATTCCTATCCCGTGCTACTTTCATCTGTTGTTGTATCACTTTAATGTTCTCTATTGTCTATTGCAGAAGCTCACGATCAAGAAGTTGATACTCATATGTCTCATACCAACACAACAGAGATCTGTAATGTCTCCCATAAAACACCTCATATGGTGCCATGTCGATGCTACTCTGATAGCTGTTGTTGTAGGCGAACTCTATCAAACTGAGATGTACATCCCAACTTCTTGAGAACTAAAGAACACAAGCCCTCAACAGATCCTCCAAGATCTGGATGGTACTCTCAGATTGACCATCTGTCTATGGGTGGAAAGCAGTACTAAACTTCAACTATGTACCCAAAGCTGTGTGCAGTCATCCCCAAAAGCAACTCATAAATTGAGGACCTTTATCAGACATAATAGTTGCTGGAACACTGTGCAAACACACTATCTCATCAACATAGACTTGGGCAAGCTTCTCGGCTGTGAACATCATCTTCACGGAAATAAAATGTGTTGACTTAGTCAACCTATCAACGATCACCCAAATGGAATCATAACCTTTGGCTATCCTAGGAAGACCAACCACAAAGTCCATAGTTACATGATCCCATTTCCACTGAGGTATAGGAAATGGTTGCAACATTCCTGCAGGCTTTTGATGCTCATCTTTAACTTGTTGACATACTGCACATCTTACAATGAACTCAACTACATCTTTCTTCAATCCTGGCCTCCAATACATATCCTTTAGATTGTGGTACATCTTAGTACTACCGGGATGCATAGCATATATAGATGAATGAGATTCTTCCAACACCACCTTACTCACGTTATCAACATCAGGAACCACTATCCTATTATAATAACAAATTATCCCATCTTCTGTCTTATGAAAACCATTATGCTTCTCACTGTCGAACTATAATCTAATCTGTTGTATCACAATATCTGTCTGTTGAGCTTCTCTGATCTGTTGTATCATTGTAGGCTTCACCTTTAACTGTGCCAACAAACTGGATAACAAGGGGACTTTTTACTTGACATTCATATGATGCAAGGAGACCAACATGTCTCGTTTGTAGCACATCAAAGAACTCAAATGGACTTTATCCATGGATGGGGATGAAGACTTCCTGCTCAACGCTTCTGCGATGATATTCACCTTTCCTAGATGATAATCGATCATACAATCGTAATCTCTGATCAACTCCATACAATGACACTGTCTCATGTTCAACTCTTACTGTGAAAAGATGTACTTCAAGTTCTTGTGATCTATCAAGATCTGACACTTCTCCCCATACAGATAGTTTCTCCAAATATTCAAAGCATGAAACACTACAACTAACTCCAAATTGTGAGTCGGGTAATTCTCCTTGTGTTTCTTAAGCTGTCGAGAATCAAAAGAAATTACTTGCTTGTCCTGCATCAAAACACATCCCAATCCATTCCTGGATGCATCACAAAAGACGATGTACCCTTTTCCTTGCTCAGGCAAAACCAAAATCGGTGTACTTGTCAATTTCTCCTTCAACATCTAAAAAGCATGTTGACATTTGTCATCCCAAATGAACGACACATCCTTTCTCATCAACTTGGTTAGGGGTAGGGCAATAACACTGAAGTCCTTAATGAACCTCAAGTAATATCCTACCAAACCTAGAATACTATGCACTTCAGTCGGCGTCTTAGGTTATTCCCACTCTGTCACAAACTCTATCTTCTTAGGATCTACGCATACTCCTTCTATAGATATAACATACCCCAAGAAAGATACCTCCCTTAAACGGAACTCACACTTGCTAAAATTAGCATAAAGATGGTGTTGTCTCAACACTGTCAACACTTGATGAAGATGTTGTTCATGCTGTTGACTATCACGACTATGTATTAACATGTCATCTATAAAGACAACCACAAACTAATCAAGGAATGGTCAAAACACCTTATTTATCAGATCCGTGAATGCTGCTGGTGTATTGGTCAGCCCAAATGGCATAACCACAAACTCGTAGTGACTGTACCTCATCCTAAAACCTGACTTTGGTATGTCTTCCTCTTTGATCCTCAACTGATGATATCCTGATCTCATATTTATATTTGAGAACACCGTTGCACCACACAACTGATCAAACATATCATCTATCCTCGAAAAGGGATACTTGTTCTTTATCATGACCTTATTCAACTGTCGGTAATCTATGCACAACCTCATAGACCCATCCTTTTTCTTCACAAACAACATTGGAGCACCCCAAGGTGACATACTTGGCCTGATGAAATCTTTGTCAAGTAGTTCTTGCAACTGTCTTTCAATTCTACCATCTCTATTTGAGCCATCCTATATGATGTTTGAGCTATCGCTTGCGTACCAGGAACCAAATTGATCTCAAAATCAATTTCATGGGGTGGAGGAACCCTTGGAAACTCTTTATGAAAAACATCTTCAAACTCCCTAACGACTGACACTTCCTAGATACTAAGACTCCTCACCTCTGTATCCACTACGTGTGACAAAAATGCCTCACAACCTTATCTCAGAATCTTACTTGCTACCATAGCTGAAACAAGGCATGTTGGGAGAATCTTCCTATCTCCTTGGAAGATCCATGTCTCACTACCATCTACAAACGTTGCTTGCTTGGAACTACAATCCAAGACCACTCTATACTTCTCCAGGGTATCCATTCCAAGGATCACATCGAATCCATGCATGTCAAGTGGTATGAGATCTACTTGACGGTTGTATTTGGAAAAAGAGAGAACACAGGAAGGACACATGCCCTGCAACACTATAGAACCAACCAATGGGGTTTCCAGCAACAAACTATTCTTCTTACAACTAACAAGCAAAGAACAACTACTAAGCACTTCATGTGTGATAAAAGAGAGTGTAGAACCCAAGTTAACCAAAATAGATATAAATCAAGAAGAAGACAAATTAGAATGAAATAATTCCATCTGACCTATCGCCACTCACGGGTTGACCACTGCCTCTGGCTGACTCATAGCGTAGAATCTAGTCGTTGGCTGTTGTCACCCCCATCCTCTTCTTCCTTGAGCAAATGATCCATCCTGTGATGCTTGGCCACATCATCGTCCTCTTGCACCATTGTTCTTCTATCTCTGTGAGCCTTGCTAGATCTATCTTAGTTGTTGGGTCACTTCATCATCTCTCATCGGCCACTCCCACTTTAGATGTCCTATCTGTCTGCACTTGTGATAGGCACGGGTCTCACCCCGCGGCTTAGACGACCCTATCACCAATGCTGATGCAACAATCTGAGCTCCTGAGGGCAGAAAACTACAACCTCTGCTCTTACTCGGTGACCACTGCGTCGAAGCATTGAACGTTTGTGACGCTAGCGGTGCAGAAAACCTCGACTTCTTGAAGCCACTTGACGACTGTCCTTGAAACTGTGTAGACCACTTCTTGGTACTTGACTCTCTATTCTCCTTCACTGACCATTCTATCCTTCAAACGGACTCCACAAATATAGTAAACCTCTCTCGATTCTCTAAGGCAGCAGCTGGGTTAGACAACTCAACATTCAACCCTTTCTCAAAATGAGAAATCCTCTTGTTCTCTATCATAGCTATGTGAAGACAGGACCTCAACAACTCCATAAATCTTGCCTCATACTCATTGATCATCATGGATCCCCATCAAATCCTCTCAAACCGACTGATCTTCTCGTCAAGATACGTCTGAGGGAAGTACCAACTAACAAACTCACATTGGAATTCCTCCCAACCAACCACAACATCAGGCCTATTATCCTCCTATATGGCCCACCAATGGCCAACATTCCCTCTCAGGAGGTATACAACATGCTTCACCTTATCCTCTTTAGGGATACTCAAGATCTTAAAAGCCTTCTCAAGCTCAGTCAGCCAGTTGTTGTCGTATACTCAACCACCCCAACATGGCAAAGCCACTCAAAAGTCTTCCCAGTACCTGAGGATTCAATATGGGGAACGGGTTCCCTAGGTTGAGGTGCAGGCATCCTACCCACCATATGAGTCATTGTTGCCATAAACTGCCCAAAAAGTGATTGAAAGGTAGGATTCTCTATCATGTATGGGTCAAACTGGGAGACTTCAGGCTGCCAATTTCTCATGCCTAGTTCTTTGGACCACCACCTGGTGTAGCAACACTGCTCTCGGCAACATGTTGTTCATGTTCTCCAAACATATTTAAGCTTGCTCTTCTTCTACTACATAAGTAGAAGTAACTATAAGACAAATTGGAGGACACTAGAGCAGACACAAACCCTAGTCCTAGGTCCTTATAGACTTACCGAACCTAAAGCTCTGATACCAACCTATCTACGACGCCCCACGCCACACAAAGCAAGATTACTCAAAGAATAACCACAAAAGAAAGATTAACAAGCATATTATCAAGAAACACTATAACTTAAAACCATTTTCATAGAACTGCCAAACAACAAAACCTTCACATGTAAGTCCTTTTATGCCTCAAAGCATTCATAAGTCATGTTGTCAACCTATAACCAAAGAACTATTCCAGAACATATATATACATGATTCTACCACATTTCTATACAAGGGCACATAAGGAAAGCACGTTCGTGAAACATCTACAAAACATTCCCAAAGACCTGAGTGTACATGGATGACTCTAGGCCTCTATCAACAAAAGACATCCAACAACACTTCCAACCTTGTCAGCTATTGGTCCTCCTGCTGCTCCTCAACCTCCGCTGCATGATCTCTACCTCTTCATGCTCGTCCACCTAAAAAGGGTGTGGGAAACCCACGGGGTGAGATTCCAAATCTCAACAGGAGATATAATGCACCATTGACTCTATTATTATCACAGATAAGGTAAATAGAGCGGAAAAATTAATTATAACTAAACAAAATAGGTAATTATCATCGATAGGAAGAGCAATTACTGTTGAATTATGAAACATTTCAATAATTCAAAAGGAATATGAATAACATATATATTTCCTATCAACAATGTTGTATAAATATCAAGCAAGGCCTCAACCAATGTTTTTCATATTTGGATCCTATACGATTACACTACACGACTGATTACATATGTCATTATGCCCCGAAGATTTGGGTTGTACCACCCAAATCCAACGACCACTTGATAAGTCAAAATCGGTGCCATACAAGGTCTAGTGGAAGAGCCAAAATCCACAACCTCATCCCCTCAGTCAATATGAGAATATTGGTAGTGACATCATTAGTCTGACTGCTATTAGCGACTTATAGTCTAGCTATACACATCATGGTGCTAGTGAGTTACAACCGCAGCTATACTCTTTATTAGGATATGACCGCAACCATTCATGTATCTCAAATTGAGCTACAACCACAGTTGTACTCTTTATTGAGGTATGACCACAGCCAACCCCATACATATACATTTAGGGCACAAGGAGTATTGCAACTTGCACCCCACATATTCAACAATATGCGCTCTGAGTTAAACTTGTTTCACCATTCAACAAGTACTGACACTGAATGGATCTATGGCACATGGAAAACTACACTATTAGATTCTACTTGAATAATTAGATCAATTTAAACATCTTTAACCATCAATCTAGTTACAACGTATAACCTCTAAATAAGATCTACATAAATAGGGCATAACTCATCACCTGAACAAATTGAATCACATTAAGTGTGATCTCATCACATCGTATCTTTTTATGCTTATTATTAATCATATGTCAATAACAAGGACCAATGTCCATCACAAGGACCAATGTCCATCACAAGGACTAATATCCAATAGATCATAACCATCATAGCTCATACCTGGATATGTACATCAATTGATATCACCTGTATGGTTAGAAACTGATAACAAGAAGGCATAGCATCATCATCTCATATGACTTATGCTATACATATCACATCATACATTTTACATCATAACAATTAGGGTTTCACTTTACTTGATTAGGGTTTACAAGGTTAGATCAAAAACCATCCTTAGATTATCACTTTCATCATCACTTTGAGGTGTGTTATCAGACATAGAAGCTTGTTTATCATTTTCATATAAAACATGTTATGAGATATAGAACATAGATCTCACATCACACATACAACTACTCCATAGGATAACACACCCTACCATGCGACCCTAACATCAACATGGTGTGTCTCAACCACAATAACAAAGTACCGATTAGGGTTTACACATATAGTATCGGTTAACCTTATGTGTATCAAGAAACCACACTAAGATAGGGTATCCATTTAGAATATTTTGAGAGAGAAACCAAGGTATCAGTCTACCACTTGGGAGGGTGCATCCGTTTAGCACCATGAGGTATTGGGTATGACACTTCAAAGAGAGGGTGTCGGCCAACCCCCTTCTATTGGGCAACACATCACAAGGGTGATGGGCATCAAAAGGATAATGACAACACTGATGTGCTGGGAAACACTCAAGCCTTGATGGCTTCTAGAGTTATCGGGCTGCAACATGTTGGGCAACACACAAATATCAGACAACATGGTGTATCGACCAACCTCTCCTTGTATCATGATCCAAAACCACATTGATTCAACTGCCACCAACAAATTATCACCCTCATCTAACTTTGGCCCACTCATACCCAAGGTAAGATGATCTAAACAAAATCAAAATGAGTTGTCCTAAACCCAGCCAAGGTCGTGATGACCTGCCATAAGGATAACAGCCAGGGGTGTCACTGGTCGTGATGACCACCCAACATATCGGCCTACCCAACATTTCATCCTCTCAAGCATGTCAACTACTAAGCATACTGGCACTTAGTCTTCAACCTCAAGATGACATTACTAACAAGGTAAAAGAAAGGTGCAACACATGGGCAACAACTAAGCCATGCTCTTCTACTAAAGTAGGTCACAAAACTACCCAAAAGAACTACTAGCATGCAAGCAATGATGAGCATAGATCAAGAGCAAGATAATAAGTAAAAGGTGATAATAACAAAGAGGATTTAGAGTTATATACCCTGCCTCAAGGATCACCACCAAGATCCAAGCTCCAAGGTTGAGCTCCAAGATTCACGAGTCCAAGGTAGAAGAAGATCCTCCAAGCTCGATCACCACAACACTGCCACAGGAGAAGAGGGAACCATGGTTAAGAGAGTACAAGAGGGATAGAAAAGCAACCAATGTCCATGACCAAGAAGAAGAAGAAGGAAAGAAAGGAAACTAAGGACCATGGCTTACCAAGGAAGAAGATGAAAGAAGCACACCACAAGATTAGGTTCGTCCACCAAGCTCCAAGAGAGAGCACTCCTCAAGCTTGAGATTGTCCACTGAGGAAGAGGAAAAACAAAGATGGCCAAATGATTCTCTTGCATGGAGAGAAAGAAGTATATATAAAAGATAAATGAAAGAGAGAACAAGAGGAATGTGTCACCACCTAGAACCTTAGATGATACATGTCCATAAAGAAAATACACATGCAACACCATGCAACAAGGTGAAAAGGACCATGCCTCGCTCACTTGTTCACCTCCCTAGGTCATGGCTGATACACATCTCCTCCTCCCTTCACAAACCAATAGGGATGAAACCCTAGAGCCAAAAACTGACATGGTGCATCTAGAGACACCCCAAAACTGACAGGATGTCCCTCAAGACACACACAACTGATACAAGGCCTCTCCAAGGCTCTCAAGCCTAAGACAACACTCCTAGGTGTAAGATACACCTCAAACATGAGTGTAAGACATCACCAAGGATGTCACCACTCAACCAAGGTGTCCATCTCTCTATCAATCCTCTAGATGATGCTAAGAGAGAGAAGGAACACACTAGAGGTGGAAAACTTGAACATCAACCTCTATCCTGGGTAAATTGCAAGTTTGCACCAAAACCTCTCCACAAAACACAAACATCAACCAAACAAGTTCAAACAAGGAACTGAAGCTTTCAACCAGCCCTAATTATATCTTAGATGATTAGAGCAAGGAGCTAAGAAACATACTTAAGCAAAACAAACAGGGTTATCCCAAAATGTGGGTCAGGGTCCTTGTACTTATCACCAGAGAGGTGATAAATAGTTGCTATCTGTCTGTTTGTAGTAGACACTAAAAAAAAAGATGATTCAACTACATTTATTTGAACTACATATATTATGTTTGTAGTTAAAATTATATTCCGTTACAAAATTACAAAATGTAAATGAAACACTTGTATTTAAATGTAAAAGCTACAAATTTAGCTACATATTTAGTTGACTACAATATCATAATCTTTTCAACTCCTCTCCTACCCTCCATTTAACTCCCAAAATAAAGGAAACACTCAGATTTTCAATTTTTTGCGCGCTACTCCCCCCCTCTAGCATGATTTCACACACGTTGCCCCATCACACCTCTCCCCATTTTGCTGGAACAATGATCTTTCCGTCTAATCTCTCCGTCCGACACCAACACGACCCCCTCTTCCTTCCCGACTCACCCAAGTCATTCCAAAAATTGGACCTATACTCCTCTCCTACCAATCGTGTGGTCTCTATCCATCCCCTCCAATGTGCTTTCTTCTCCTCTTGACTCCCCCAATGTGACATTTAGTCCTTCCCCCACCCCTAATCATGTTACTTGGCTTTGAAGATGCTCCTTGCCACCCCCGATCATGTGCGGCACTATCTCCACTGCGAAAGCTTGTCTGCATAGTAGCAGATCATCTTGTTGTAGTATAGAGGTAAGAGAATGAGAAATAGTAGTGTCAAAAACTACCTGGTGGACTTTGCAAGAGCAAAAAAAATCCATCTTGGTCCACACCAGTTCTATCACATATATGATGAAATATGTATTATGATCAATTTTAACTATTTTATCAATGAAGCTATTGAATATCTCTTAGGTGTATATGTCCTTGATGTAGGAAGTTAGGGGTGTCTCTGTAGTTTGATTCCTTTTTCAACTCTTATCAATGCAAGGTGAAGCTTTTCTACTGTATTCTAGATCGAGACTGCTTTGGCAAACTAAAAATGTATGAATTTAGAAGGTTTTTGTTCGTCCATGAGGTTGTTCTGGGGGATGGATGTAATATACTCATTATAGATAAATCATTTTATGCCTTGGAAGAAATAAGTGGCAACACAATGTAATCTTGGAATATCCCCTTATCCTGGGTCCTTTCCTATTTTGTACAAGCATCTTTCTCCTTTTTGAGGGTACCAACCTCATATGCCTTTTAAGTATTTCTTTTGGTACTTTTCTGATATACCCATATGTCTCTTTGGGTCCCCGGTTGGGGACTCTAGTAAAGTGCTTTAGAAATTTTAATTCCGACTGACCTGGTTGTATACTGTTGCATAATATGGCACAAAAACCATCTGTCATTGCTTAATTCCATATTGTTCCAGTTAGTTAACTACCATAATGGAGCCACACGTGCTCCTTGTTTCATTTCCTCAAAAAATCTGATTTTGAAGCTTCAGAATCTAGGAAATTTATAACATTATTCATGGGGAATTTGTGTAGGAATCAATTCCAAGATGGGATTTGACTTTTTACTTTCTAAGATCCAATTATTCTTCCTTATTTAATCCAAGTATTCTTTTAGAGTGGGTTATGAAGATAATCCTTTGTGAAATGTTTGGGACTTTTCCCTTTTTATCTCATTGGAAACATTTACAACATGCCTAGAATTTTAAATATTTGTACCAATAAAACATAATTATTGATCTTGGACCAACTGAGAGACTTATATGTCAGGAACATATGTATACTAATAAACGAAACATAGAAACACCCAAATGCAACTCACAAGAGTCAATCTTAGCAGAATTCAAACAAAACTTAAAACGAGCTAAGAGTTCTAGAGAAAAACTCCTATAGGTCTAGTGACCATAAGCATATTTGCTAATTCACTCACATCCTCTTCCAGTTCAGCAATTGAGTCACTTATATCAAAGTTGTCATTGTATTGTTACTTTCAGTAGCAATGCGTCTACCTTGCCAAGACTATAGCCATTTAATAAGGAATTTTATAGTTGCAACATTATCACACACATGCATAAACACATAAGATCGGAAGCTAAGAAAAATGATAACCAAGAAAATGAACATTATCAATGGTAAAGGATGGGGGCATATTAGAACCTCCAATCCTTTTTCAGGTCTATAATTGTTGGTCCATAATTTCCGGTCAGAAATTGAACTGTGTTGTGACCTATGAAATAGCAACATGAACTGCCATGCACACTTCAAGAATATAAATTATCACCCAACACATGTTTGTTCAATTAACAACACTATGTTCCCCACCAAGAAGTAAAGAATCGCTCATCAATATTCTTTTTTCTTAACTTCTTTTCTCTCAACTTGTTATAAAAATTCATTTCCATTCAATGGCTGCTTAGATGTTGCATCATTCATTTTTCTATATGTATAATCATATTGCATTATACAGTGATGAAAATGTATGGTTTCAAGAGAGAAGAAAGTGAAGAATGCCTAGAAAGAGAGATGTCCACTAGGGCTGCACCGGAGGTGGTGGCCGGCGACCCAACCCCGTCCATGGGGGATTGGGCAGATCCTAGAATTGATGCCACTCAAGGCAGAGCGTGGGTTGCTATGGTGGAGAAGCCCATGGAGGTTAATCAGATTTTCAAACCGGTGATTGTCGAAGGCGACCCTTTGAGCCCTAATTTCCACGCCAACGATAGCATGCCTTTGATGAAGGTCCTGGATCCTATGGTGGAGGCCATGTACGTCTTTCACAAGAACTCAGTCATAGTTCAAGTGAAGGGCAACATAGTGGCAATCCAACACCTCCACGGCTGGATGATTCGGAGCTGGTGGCTGAAGGAGAGATGCAATGTTCCCCCTTGGTCGAGGGCCTTTTCCTGGTGAGATTCACCAATAAAGAGGACATGAGCATTGTGGTTGACAAAGGGCCTTGGTTCTTCGATGGGAAATTGGTCCTTACCAGGTGCTGGTCACCGAAAGCAGATCTTAGAAGGGCTTCTCTCACAATGGCCCCGATCTGGGTGACTCTTCCAGAAGTTGGTATGCATTGGACCCTAAGAGCCATCACTATCATCGCCCATGGAATTGGAACCCCTCCAATCATCGACTTCCTCACTACTGGCATGTACACTGGTGCTTCCCATGTTTGGACGTCATAGTTGATAAGAAGCCCCCTCACTCGGTGATGTTGGAGATGTCAGACAGGAAAGAGTTGGAGGTGAAAGTCCTCTACGACGCTATTCCGGACCAATGCCACACCTGCAAGGTGTTTGGGCATAGGTCTGGACACTGCCCTGGGGAAAGACACCAGTTTCCTGAGCCTCCTATAGTTAGAGGTAATGATCTAAGTAGGCGATTGCCCGCCAGTAGAAGGGGTAACTCGTCCAGACGCCCCTCTAATGGTGACTGTATCAAGAGTTCTAGGCCTATCCCAAACCCGCCCAGGGTCCCTGTGGTGACGCCGATTCCTACGGTCCCTGGTATGGCCCCCTCCGCTACTCAGAGTGGGTCTGTGGAGGTGCCTTCTTTTGGTGTTGTGGTTACTGGAGGGGTGATTAATGCTACTGCCAATGTGGGTATAGAGGTAGCTAATTGATGTAGCCCTATTTTAGGGATCCATCATGTGCCATTTTGTACTTAAGTTGCATCTAAACATGTTAGATTACAAATCTTTTTCCCTAATATGGTTATCATTGCAAATATGCTTATGGATGTTCTTTGCACTATTTTTCAGATACTTGAACCATGCTTAGATGGAAGAGAGAGAAATAAGGAGTTCTAGGGTTCCCCCATTCATGGAGGGACCCAAAGAAGGCCCCAAAGTCTCCCTCAACCTACCTCCAATGGTCAAGAATTGTCCCCAAGCAAAGACATCAAAGAATGGCGAAGATTGAAGTGTAATTAAGTGAGGCAAACCTCACCATGGCCGTGGGCACTATGCTACAATTGTGCGTTTTTTAGCAATATGACACCAAGTTCAATAGGGAAATCCCACATAATCCCATGGTCGTGGCTCTTTTCCCACGACCGTGGCCATTGAAGACACCACAGCCGTGGCCATCAGCACGGTCGTGGTCATTAGAAGAGAAAACGGCCGTGGCACCCTACCACGGTCGTGGGAATTAATTGCCAAAAGTTCAACTTGCAACATGGTTTTTCCCCAGAACGCCACGACCGTGGCCACCTGCCACGACTGTGGCCAAAGAAGCTCAAGACGACGGCAGTGATTCCCCACGGTCACCTCCTCCTCCTCCAAAATGGTCGTGTTACCCAACACGGTCGTGGTGCCCCTAACCCACCACGATCGTGGCATCCCGCCACAGCTGTGGCTACCACCATACTTGACCTTTTTCCAAATTACTTCACACCACGACCGTTTCACCACTCCACGACCGTCCTCCACCACCCTCACCATGATCATGGCACACCACCACGGCCGTGGTGGTCCACCAACCCTACCCTACTTTTCACTACTTTTCCTAAACTACCCCTACTTACCCTAGTGCTTCCACTACCACCTATATATACTTGGGTGGAGGCCATAGCACTAGGTAGACGCCCCCTAGCTGTTCTTGGCCTCCACTCTCCACCCTTGAGCTCTTTGTGCAATCTCCTTGCATTTTGCGCTCATCATCCACCATTTCCACCCTCATTCCACCATGGAAACCTAGTTCCCTAGTATTTCATCCATAATCCCCTACCATTTCATGCACCCCTGCACCCTTGGAGGAGGGAGGGCATCTACAACAAGCTTGGAGGTGAAGAAGGAGGCTTCTACATCAAGCTTCATGAAGTCCCTACTTATTCTACCCCTTTCTTTTCTAGTTTTCTTGATCATGTCTAGCTAATCCCCTTGTGGTGGGCTGTTTGGGATTTAAATGTAACTTTGATACCATGTTGGGGGATAATTTCTTGTAATGAACTTAATTCATATCTATGATGTTTGCTTCTTGCTTCTATCTCTTTCCCTATCTTATTGCATGTGGTTTGTGCTTCTTGTATGAATTGCTTGTTTTGAGGTTTTTGATGACACTTAGTTTCTAGGAGGAATTGGGGTGTATGTGGCAATCTTAGGAATGGCTCCTAGGTCCAATTAGTGGATCCCTAGATAGCTCCCTTTGTTCCTACATACACATCCCTCCTCCTGCAAATGAGTGTGAGATCTAAGTAGCTAGTGTAAGTGAGATTGATGTAATTGTCTAGGGCCTTCTAAAGGCTAGAGTGGCTAGTGGCATGAGGTTAAATACCCTCATCTCTACTCCCATCTCTACCCTCAACCCTCAATTACTCACTATCACTTACCCTAGAAACCTAGATTTGGTTAATCTCATTAGAATTACACCTAACCCTAGTCTTCTACTAGTAGTATAGGGTATGTTCTAATGGCATTGACCTTATTGTTTGGTTTGGTAATCTAGATATGAATTGAGAACCATGAATGTTTAATGATCTTCCCCCAACTAATATCAAAGTTACATTCCCCAAACAACGCACCCACCTTAATCACGTTGCTTAAAACCCTAATTGCTTAGTTTTCTTGTTAATGCTAGTTTAATCCAATTGCTTTAGTCTAACTTAGTCAATTGCTTAGTTTTTCTCTTTAGTGTTAACTTAGGCTCTTGCTCTTGCTAGTGGTTAGTTTAGTTCTTAATTGCTTCTTGCCTTGCTAGAGTAGTGTAGCTCTTCTTGCTCTTGCTTAATTAGTTTGTTAACTTAGTTTACTAATTTGCTTGCTCTTCCATAACTTAGTTTCCATCTTGCATTTCTTATTTGCTCATTAGCGTAACCAAACAACCAAACCTTTCAAAAACCCGAAAACCCTAAGCTCTGCAATAGGAACATAGCATACTCTATTTAACTCTTCCCCCTCTATCTCTGTGGTTTGACCCCTTATCTTGCCAATCACCTATACTACAACAGTACCTTGTACACTTGTGGGTGACCCGTTTTAGTCTTAGTGATCGACTCGGTTAGGGATAACATAAATTTTTGAAAGCATAAGATCCCATATCCCGTGCGCTCCGACCTCGTGGGGTGTAAAAGCACCACTAGTGTGGACGCACCAAGCTTTCTGGCGCCGTTGCCAGGGATAGAGGTGCTCGACCTAGTTAGATAGTGTATCTTAGCCCTTCCTTTTTCCCTCACCATTGCTATTATTTATTCTTTGTGTTATTTTTGCATCTTGGTTTGCTAACTTGGTTTCTTGTTGTTTGTTTGTGTATTGCGCAGGTGACAGTTGTGCATGCGCAGCACGCGTCTACTTGTACTGACTTGGTGTTGTACGACCCTGAGATTGGTAGAAGGAGGCGCCAAGCTCACCGCAACCTACACCGAGAGGCCGAGATGGCCGAGAACAACCGAGATGTAGATGCTCAGCCACCTCCACCGCCACATCGCCCACTTCATGAGTACTTCACACTTGGGAACTACAACTCCCCCATCGCCATCTTGGTTGACCAGATGCCCGGTCAATAATTCTCCATTCCTCCTGCACTTCTGAGACTCCTCCCTACCTACTTCAGGATGGAGAATGAAAACCCCTACCACCACATTGACGTGTTCCTTGAGACGTGTTCAACCTTCTGCACTCCTACAGCCACTGACGATTCCATAAGAAGAACCCTCTTTCCTTTCTCCCTCAAAGAGAAAGCCAAAGAGTGGTATGTGTCCAAGCCGGAGTTGGTTTCATGGAATGACGTCAAAAATGAGTTCCTTAAGAAGTACTTCCCCATCGCCAAGATGTCTTAAATGAGAAGGTGCATCACGTCATTTGCTCAAAAGGAAAATGAGCCCTTCCACGAGGCGTGGGAGAGATTCTAGAAGTTGCTCCGTGACAGCCCTCACCTTGAGGTGCTGCTGTGGCAGCTCGTTCAAGCGTTCTACACCGGGCTTGAAGAGCAAAGCCAGAACAACGTGGACTCTTCCTGCGGAGGCACTTTCATGGCAAAGCCGCCTGAAGAATCATGGCCATTGTTTGAACACCTTGCTAAAAATTCTCGCCACTGCACTTCTACTAAAGGGGGCATGTCAGCTAGAGATACACTCCTCCATCTTCCTCTGGAGCTCCGACTCGCAATGCTACTGACCCGAACATGATGAAGATGATGGCCAAAATGATGAAGATGATGTAAAATCAAGCTAGTGGCTCTTCTATCCAACCCACAATGACGGTTGCCACTGTAGATGAGGAAGTAAATTCTCTACACTCCTTTGGTGGCCGCAACAACCAAGACCCCATGTCCAACTCTTACACTCCCGAGTGGAGGAACCATCCAAACTTCTCTTGGAAACAACAAAATGAGTATGGACCAGGACAAGGGCAACAAAAGCCACATTACAGTTCAAAGTTTGAAGATGAAGTGCTGGGAAGGCTAAGAAGTCTGGATGAAGTGAAAAAGGATGTGAACTCACATGGGCAGTCCATCCACCATCTTGAGAAAAGGTTGGATCAAATTTCTCTCTCCCTTGCAAGGAGGGAGGAAGGGAGACTACCTTCTCAACCAATGCCCAATCCGAACAATGATGGTACCCTCCTAGGGAGCACTTCAAGTGCATATGCTCTGCCACAATACCAAGCACTATCGAACCTCTATGCTCCACCACCTCCTCAAACACCTATCAACTATCACTATGCTCCACCTCCACCTCATACATACCAACAACCACCTCTGCAATATTACCCCCATCCACAACAACAACCACCACCACAACCGCAACCACAATTCATTCTCCAAAATCCGAACTCCCCTCACCAAAGGGCTCCACCACCACAGTAGCCACAACCACCTCCACAAGCTTCTTCTTCTACCACCCATGAGCATGTGAAGGCAGTGACTACGTTGAGGAGTGGCCAAACTTTGGAGTGTCCCCATGGTACTGTTGCTGGTGACAGAAGTGATATTGAGGTTGAGCATGTTGATACTGAGAAATAGGTTGAGGATACTGTGAGAAGAGGCAGTGTTGATACTGTGACAAGAGGCAATGTTGATATTGTGATACCGAGTGTTGATACTGTGATACCGAGTGTTGATACTGTGATTCCTGTGATTCCATTTAATGATACTATTGATATGGACCGCATGGGGTCCCAACTCCCTCCATTTCCTGAGGTTCTTAAGGAGCCATCTGCTGAGAAAAGAAGAAAGAAGCACACTGAGGACATTCTTGAAACCTTCAAGCAAGTAAAAATCAACATCCCATTGCTTGATGCAGTCAAGCAAATACCCTCATATGCTAAGTGCTTGAAGGATGTTTATACTTTCAAAAGAAGAACTACGGGAAGAACCCCGAAGAAAGTGAAACTGACTGAGCAAGTGAGCTCAATTATGCAGCACACCATTCCAAGAAAGAGGAAGGATATCGGTGCTCCTATCATATCATGCTACATTGGGGTGCACCGCATAGACCAAGCTCTCTTAGACTTGGTCTCGAGCGTGAACCTCATGCCGTATGACGTTTTTGCAGAATTACAAATAGGACAGTTAGGTCCGACCTATTGCACTTAGCAGTTAGCTGATAGGTCAGTAAAGACGTCTAGAGGGCATGTTGATGATGTGCTCATGAGACTATATGATGAGACCTCTGCTTTCTTTCCTGCTGATTTTATCGTCTTAGATATGGAGAAAGATATGAGGAGGGTTCCTATCATCTTGGGGAGACCCTTCCTGGCCACAACTGATGCGGTTATCCATGTGAGAACCGGTATGATGTATGTGACGTTCATGCACATGAAGATCCGGCTGAACATCTTCAAATCATCAGCCACCGCCGAAGTGATAGGAGCGACAGAAGAAGATTGCTATCTCATCGAGTGTCTAGATGAGATTGTGGAGGAATGCCTACTCTCGTGGATCCAAACTGCCACTCAAGGTAGAGGACTGGAACCGATAGTTGAGTTTCCTGACGATGATGAGGAAGATGACGAAGAGAACGAGCTAGCCTTGGTGGCTTCCAGTGAGGACCTCCCTTCCATCTCCAAACCACTAAAGAACTCTCTTAAAGAACCCCCTACACTTGAGCTGGAATCTCTTCCTGAAGGTTTGAAATACACTTTTCTAGGGGAGAATGACACCCTCTCGGTGATCATTTCATCTATACTCTCACTGGAACAAGAGGAGGCTTTAATGAAAGTTTTGAAGAAGAACATTCAAGCTATTGGATGGTCCATTGCTGACTTGAGGGGTATTGACCCCTCCATCTGCATGCATAGAATCTATCTTGAGGAGGATGCAAGGCCAACCCACCAAATGGAAAGGCGGTTGAATCCGAAGTTGAAATAAGTAGTGACTCAAGAAGTAGTAAAAATGCTTGATGCTGGGATCATCTATCCCATTTCTCATAGTACTTGGGTGAGCCCCATCCAAGTCGTACCGTAGAAGGGTGGAATCACAGTTGCTGAAAATGCCGATGGGGAACTAATGCCAGTTAGAGAGCAATCCAAATGGAGGATGTGTGTGGACTATCGAAAACTCAATGAGAAGACAAAGAAGGACCACTATCCCCTGCCATTCCTTGATCAAATTTTAGAGAGGCTATCTGGGAAGAGTTTCTATTATTTCCTTGATGGATATTCTGGGTATTTCCAAATTGCCGTGCACCCTGCCGATCAAGAGAAGACGACATTCACTTGCCTGAGTGGCACCTTTGCTTATCGGAGAATGTCGTTTGGGTTGTGTAATGCTCCGTCTACTTTTCAGAGGTGTGTGACCTCCATCTTTGCAGATATGTTTGATTTATCCTTGGAATTGTTCATGGATGATTTCTCAGTTTTTGGCAAGACTTTTGATGAATGCTTGTTACATTTGGCCGCTATTCTCGAAAGATGCGTGAAAGTCTGACTAGTTCTATCTTGGGAGAAAAGCCACTTCATGGTGCCCGAAGGCATTGTTCTAGGCCACTGGGTTTCTAAAGATGGAATTGAAGTTGACAAGGCCAAAGTGGGCCTCATTTCTACCCTCTCCATTCCTTCCACCGTAAGACATGTCCGATCTTTTTTGGGACATGCTGATTTCTATCGCCACTTTATTAAAGATTTCAGCAAGATCTCAAGGCCCTTGTGTCATCTGCTTGAAAAAGATGTCGAGTTTCACTTTGATGACAAGTGCATTGAAGCTTTTAATCACTTGAAAGAAAATCGCATTCATGCTCTGATCATGCAGCCCCCGATTTCTCTTTGCCATTTGAGATAATGACTGACGCATCTGACATGGCAGTGGGGGCTGTGCTGGGTCAAAGGATTGGCTGGATTCCTCACGCTATGTACTATGCGAGTAAAACTCTTGATGAAGTGCAAATAAATTACACCACTACCGAGAAAGAGTTACTCGCCGTCGTCTTTGCTCTAGACAAATTCTGCTCCTATCTTCTGCAAAATAGAGTTGTGATTTACACAGATCATGCTGCATTAAAGTATCTCATGTCTAAGAAGGATTCAAAGGCGAGGTTGATAAGATGGATTCTATTATTGTAAGAGTTTGATATAGAGATAGTGGACAAGAAGGGAGTAGAAAATGGCGCAGCCAATCATCTCTCCCGGATTGATCACCCTTTTGACAAGACAAGGTTAATCAAAGAAACCATGCCGCATGAACAACTCTTCCTCCTCTCATCTTCTCAAGGGCCATGGTACCAACACATAGCCAATTTCTTGGCTAGTGGGAGGATACCTAGCACATGGATAAGGGAGGAGAGCAAAAGACTGTTTGCCATGGAGAAGAATTATGCATGGGATGACCCTCACCTTTTCAAGTATTGCCCCGATCAGCTTGTAAGAAGATGCATGCTGGAAGTGGAACAACAAGACATCCTCTCCATGTGCCATTCCGGGATATGTGGAGGACACTTTGGAGGAAAGCACACAGCTGCCAAGGTACTTCAGTGTGGTTTTTATCGTCCCTCGTTGTTCAAGGATTCACACAAATTCTGCAAGAGCTGCTTGAAATGCCAAAAGGTGGGAAATATCTCCAAAAGAGACATGATGCCTCTATCACCCATTCTTGTGGTGGAGGTATTTGATGTATGGGGAATTGATTTCATGGGTCCTTTCCCTCCTTCATTTGGGTATATCTATATCTTAATTGTCATTGACTATGTGTCTAAATGGATAAAAGCTATTCCGACTCGGACGAATGACCACAAGGTGGTTTGCGATTTTGTGAAATCAAACATCTTCAGTCGTTTTGGACTTCCAAGAGCCATGATAAGTGACGGGGGAAGCCACTTCATACACCACACCTTTGAGGGATTTCTCAAGAAACATGGAGTGAACCATAGAGTAACCACTCCGTATCATCCTCAAACAAGTGGCCAGGTTGAGTTGGCCAATCGGGAAATAAAGCTCATTTTAGAGAAAATAGTAAGACCGAACCACAAGGATTGGTCTCTCCGTCTAAATGAGGCTTTATGGGCATATCAGATGTCATTCAAATCCCCGATTGGCACCACACCATTCAAGTTAGTCTACGGGAAAAGCTGCCACCTACCGATAGAGATGCAACATAAGGCGTTGTGGGCCTTGAAGAATATGAAGTTTGATGGTGAAAACGCCTCAATGAAAAGGAAATTCCAACTCAATGAGCTAGAGGAAATGCACCACGAGGCGTATGAGTTGTCAAAGAGTTACAAGGAGAGAACAAAGTTCCTCCATGATAAGATGATTAGGAAGAAGGACTTTGAGCCCGGAAAATGGGTATGGCTATACAACTCGAGAATGAAGTTCTTTCCTGGAAAACTCTGATCTAGATGGGAAGGACCCTATCTTGTCAAGAAAGTATGCCCATCAGGGGCCGTGGTCATTTGTGAGAAATAAGGTGCAAAGGAATTTGCCGTCAATGGGTAAAGGTTGAAATCCATTGTTGAAGTCGGTCCGGACAAGGCCAATCAAGATTTTGATATTGTTATGCTTGTAGAGGAAGAATCTGATGAAGAAGAGTGCTTGGATGAGGATGAGAAAGGAATCTACTACAAGGATCTATTGAAGGTTCCAAAGAAGTGACAAAGATCTAAAATCAATAAGCCCGGCTGAATGCATAAAATGTAGCGCTAGTGGGAGGCAACCCACGTGGTTTGAGATTCTTGAACCTTCTCCTTTTTGATACTTTTGTTTTTCTTTACACAAACACACACGCACACTTGTGCTTGATAGTTTTCTTTTGAATTTTGATGGAAGGTGATAGACAAGAAAGAGAGAGAGTATAGAAGTTAATCATGGCCATTAAGTCAAATTTGTGGCTAAAGAACAAATGATGTTGAAGTTCAAGTTTTGATTTTGGAAAACTAAAGGAACAACAACACCAAAGCCGTGGAGCTCGACCATGACCGTGGCTCATGTGGACAAACACGACCGTGGCACATGGCCACGGACGTGGGAATTATTGCACCAAGTTGGCCGAAGTTACAGGTTGTTTGTACGAATTGCCACGACTGTGGTATGACACCACGACCGTGTTGAAGGAGATTTCCCACGACCGTGGTACTCACCACAACCGTTTTGAAGAAAGCGGGCCACGACCGTGGGAACTAATGCATCTAATTGGACGAAGTTACAGGTTCTTTGCAAGAATCGCCACGACCGTGGTATGACACCACGACCGTGTTGAAGAGATATGACCACGACCGTGGCACCGTGCCACGACCGTGGTGAGGTCAAACTAGAGAATTCTTCATCGACAAAATGACCGTGGAACCCGCCACGGCCATGCTATCTGACCTTGGCCACGACCGTGGCCGAGCCTGGTTCAATAAAAAAAATTATCTTTTAAACACCCAAACCCGACCCCCCTCTTCATTTGCACGCCTTCAAGCTTCATACCTCGACCGTGGCGGCGGAAGACGACCCCATGGTCCTCCAATCTCCACCTCCAACCACTAAAAACAACCCTGTTTGACCTCCATTCAACACCAAATCGATCCCTAGCCATCGCTCTACCATTTCCACCGCCTATTCTCTCCCAATCACATCTCCATCTCCTCATCCATCTCCAATCCGCCCAATAGCCCCCTCCACAAAACCTCCACATAAACCCTTCATTTTCTCCCAAATCAATAACCAATCACATTTCCACCATCCATACATCACTATCCTTCCATTCCACCCACAAAACCACATCCATACCACTCTCCACATAGAAATCCGAAAATCAACTCACCTCTACCATGAAAAAGATTGGAAAGGCCATAATCAAGGGAACCAACATCCTCACCGGAGGGAGGTGGCATTCCAAAAATACCTCCTCCAGTGTATCTGTGCCATCCCACACACCTTCACCTACCACCTCCACCCACCATTCCCTCCGCCGTTCGCAATCGGTGAGCGGATCACACTCCCACTCATTCGATAGCCACCACATCACGGACGCCACCTATAAGGGTGAAGATGATGAAGACGAGGAATCAATGGGGATCGATTTGGACTACCTTATTGATGAGATCGAGCCGGCGGCCGCAAAAATAAGCCAGAGATCTAAAGCGGCACCGTCCTCATCTAGGCTCCCGCCGAAGCCTACACCAGCCCGCCACTCGACGTCTCAGGTGACGACGAGGCGTGGTGTACAGCCGCAACCCTCGCGAAAACTACAACAAGATGAGGAGCAATCAACCCACTGGTATAACTTGGATACTAGTTCGGGGTCTCAGTCCTACATGATGGAGGAAGATGATGGTGACAGCGAGGAGGATGAGGTAGAGCTTGAGCATGAAGGAGATGATGTTCTGGCACAGCTGGAGGCGGATAGAGAAAAATCCTTGGGCAAAGAATCGATAGGAGTGTCCTATGGTAGAGGACATAGGCAGAAGAAGATTGAGCTCAGATATCCTGAATGCATGACAAGGCGAGTCGTCGCCACCAAATATGGGTCTGAGAAGGTAATTGAAGATCTAGGGATCAAGGCAGCAGTAGAAGAGAACTTGAAGGCAATAGGGCTGTGGAACATCCTTTTCACACCCCAGCCAGCCTATGTAGCTTTAACCCAGGAGTTCTTTGCCACTCTCGAGAGGACTAAAGTGAGGAGTTGTGATGCACTCATATTTTCCATGATGGGCAACATGCACACCCTCACTTCCACGGAGCTGAATGCTATCTTTGCTGCAAGTCCTGAAGAGGCCGTCAAGTTGTATGATGGCTTGTTAGAGTGGGAAGAAGACATCCACTATGCTTATTTCTAGAAGATGATAACAGGAAGCAAGGTGTATGATGTAGGAAAATAAAAAATCGATGCTATAAGCAACCCGATGGTACACTATGTGCAAAAGGCCTTGGCAAATACAATTGTGGGGAGATATGATAATCAAGGCTCCATATCCCAAAAGGATATGTTTGTCTTGTCGTTGATGAACCTCAAAAAACACATAGACCTTGGAGTTTTGTTGATTGATCATATGAAGTCCATACCCTATAAGAGCTCAAAGCCATTTGTCATGGGTGGGTTTGTGACTTCGATTACACTAGCACTGGGATACGATCTCTCGGGGTTACAAGACGCACTTGAGGCAGAGTTTGTTGACCTGAACTACTTGGTGCCCTCGCACACTATAAAGATGAAGGAAAAGAAGATGATCTATCTTACTACTAGTGTGCCAGACTTTGAGTTGGAGCTGCCATACCATGTCGTGCCACTCCTATCCATGATGGGGTTTCTTTTCAGATTGAAGGAAAAACTTTTGAAAAGGCAGGAAGAACACCCGAGAGATACATATACAAGGGGATCCGTTGTCCTACATGAAGATGTTGTCGAATCTAATGTGTAAGGGTAGGAGCAAGAAGATGCAGAACAAAGGCATCCCCGAAGAACAAGAAGGAGGGATGAGGGGACATCCCAACTGCAACCACCCTCAGGGAACGCCTATGACATGGCAACCATCCAGGCACACCTTGAGAGTATTCAGAAGACCCAAGGTGACATGCAGCTTATCCAGCAGTACATGTGGTAGGATCAACAACAGATGCACCATCAGATCAACCACTTGTATCACTACAACCACGCCCAAGCAGCACAAAACCCCGAATGGGGTGCAAATTTTTGGGGTGGTTTGGCTGGATATCCAGAGACGTACCCTCCACCCCAAGATGACTACTGGGGGCACTACTACCAGCATCCTCCATCAGGCTCAGCTCCATCCTCAGCTCCTCCTCTAGATCCTCTACAGATGCCAGACCAGCCACCGCAGCCATGACACTTCCCCTATCTCCCCTAAGCTATATTTTCATGTTGAGGACATCACAATTCTAAAGTTTGGGGTGGGTAGGGCGGTATGCACCACTCTATCTCTCTCATTTTTTCATTTTGTTATCACCTCTGCCATCGAGTTTAGTTTTATTGTTATTGTTCTTTTCATTGCATCTTTGCATGGCATGTAGTTGACTTCTTGCATTTTTGTGTAATTTTTCAAAATTTTTGCTTTTCCATACCATGCATGGCATCTTCATGTAGTTTTTGTAGTTTCTTGTGCTTTTTAAGTAGGATTTGCTGCTTTATGCTTTAAATTCCCCTAAAGTAGGTTTAGATGTGATTTAGTGCAAATTGGCACCATTTTGGCCAATTTTGCCCAAATTTGAGATTTCTTATCTAAAAAGTATGTTTTGACCCAATCTCTACTGTTTTGAGTAAAAATGACGACCTTTGACTAGTGCAAGTGAAATGTCATGCTTTATTGTTAAGTGGTATCAATGTTTGACTTTTTACATGTGCATCACGTCTCTTGTGATTGTGATTGATTTGGCTGAATTGTGAACTTGAGCAAGCTTTGAACGCTTAGTGTTTGTGGAATCACTTGTTTGATATATCAATTTCATCTTGTTCATTCATGTGGTGTGATATCTAGGATGAAGTATTGGATTAACTTTCATGCATGATTTCTTATGTGGAAAATCATACCAATGACCCCTCTTTGACCCGATTCTTCTTCCACCATATTCATACCCCTCCACCTCATAAAAAGATGCCCTAGTGCACATAATCAGCCTTGGCCACCTCCAAAAGTTTGGGGTGGCCATATCTTTATCTCCCCACTTCACTCTATCCACCATTTTCCCTATCTATACCAAGGGCAAGAAAGAAAAGAAAAGAAAAAGAAAAGCAAAAACAAAATAAGAGGATGCCCCTGTTTAAGAGCATTCAAATAAAGAAAAGATGAGTGTGTAAAAACACTCCAAAAATCTTACCGCAACCCTTTCTTCCACTTTCATACCCATTGAGCTAAGAAGCATCAGACTTAGCTCATTTTGCCTTTTTCCGCAGCCACGTGGGTCATCTGGTATGATTTGAAATATAAGATTGAATGCATGAATGTGAAACAACACTCCTAGTCATCCTCGATTAACACTATCATGAAACGGTTTACCCGAAACTTTATGGAAGAAGTATGGATAACTTGTGTATTCTACACGCTATATGTGAAGTTCATGTGCTTTGTGCTCTTTTCATGATTGGATTGTGAAAGTAGGAGAGGAGAGAGGTGAAATGCATGCACTCAGTCATCTTTGATCCCACTAAGAAATAATCATCTTTTACACTGCATATGTCATTTCTTTTTGTGGAAGTTTTGTAGAGAGATTGAGTTGGAGCATACTTAAGGACAAGTATGTTTTAAGTTTGGTGTGGTGATGTAGCCCTATTTTAGGGCTCCATCCTGTGCCATTTTGTACTTAAGTTGCATCTAAACATGTTAGATTACAAGTCTTTTTACCTAATATGGTTATCATTGCAAATATGCTTATGGATGTTCTTTGCACTGTTTTTCAGGTACTTGAACCATGATTAGATGGAAGAGAGAGAAATAAGGAGTTCTAGGGTTCCCCCACTCATGGAGGGACCCAAAGAAGTCCCCAAAGTCTCCCTCAACCTACCTCCAATGGTCAAGAATCGTCCCCAAGCAAAGACATCCAAGAATGATGAAGATTGAAGTGTAATTAAGTGAGGCCAACATCACCATGGCCGTGGGCACTATGCCACAGTCGTGCCTTTTTTAGCAACATGACACCAAGTTCAATAGGGAAATCCCACAGAATCCCACGACCGTGGCCATCAACACGGTCGTGGTTAGTAGAAAAGAAAATGGCCGTGGCACCCTGCCACGGTCGTGGGAATTAATTGCCAAAAGTTCAACTTGCAACAAGGTTTTTCCCCAGAATGCCACGAACGTGGCCACCTTCCACGACCGTGGTCGAAGAAGCTCAAGATGACCGTGGTGATTCCCCACGGTCACCTCCTCCTCCTCCAAAACGGCCATGTTACCCAACACGGCCGTGTTACCCAACACGGCCGTGGTGCCCCTAACCTACCACGACCGTGGCATCCCGCCACGGTCGTGGCTACCACCATACTTGACCTTTTTCTAAATTCCTTCACACCACGACCGTTTCACCACTCCACGACCGTCCTCCACCACCCTCACCACGATTGTGGCACACCACCACGGTTGTGGTGGTCCACCAACCCTACCCTACTTTTCACTGCTTTTCCTAAACTGCCCCTACTTACCCTAGTGCTTCCACCACCACCTATATATACATGGGTGGCGGCCATAGCACTAGGTTAGATGTCCCCTATCTGTTCTTGGACTCCACTCTCCACCCTTGAGCTCTTTGTGCAATCTCCTTGCATTTTGGGCTCATCATCCACCATTTCCACCCTCATTCCACCATGGAAAACTAGTTCCCTAGGTTTTCATCCATAATCCCCTACCATTTCATGCACCCCTACACCCTTGGAGGAGGGAGGACGTCTACATAAAGCTTGGAGGTGAAGAAGGAGGCTTCTAATCAAGCTTCATGGAGTCCCTACTTCTTCTACCCCTTTCTTTTCTAGTTTTCTTGATCATGTCTAGCTAAGCCCCTTGTGGTGGGCTGTTTGGGATTTAAATGTAACTTTGATACCATATTGGGGGATAATTTCTTGTAATGAACTTAATTCATATCTATGATGATTGCTTCTTGCTTCTCTCTCTTTTCCTATCTTATTTCATGTGGTTTGTGCTTCTTGTATGAATTGCTTGTTTTGAGGTTTTTGATGACACTTAGTTTCTAGGAGGAATTGGGGTGTATGTGGCAATCTTAGGAATGACTCCTAGGTCCAATTAGTGGATCCCTAGCTAGCCCCCTTTGTTCCTACATACACATCCCTCCTCCTACAAATGAGTGTGAGATCTAAGTAGCTAGTGTAAGTGAGATTGATGTAATTGTCTAGGGCCTTCTAAAGGCTAGAGTGGCTAGTGGAATGAGGTTAAATACCCTCATCTCTACCCTCAACCCTCAATTACTCACTATCACTTACCCTAGAAACCTAGATTTGGTTAATCTCATTAGAATTAGACCTAACCCTAGTCTTCTACTAGTAGTATAGTGTATGTTCTAATGGCATTGACCTTATTGTTTGGTTTGGTAATCTAGATATGAATTGAGAACCATGCATGTTTAATGATCTTCCCCCAACTAATATCAAAGTTACATTCCCCAAACAGCCCACCCACCTTAATCACCTTGCTTAAAACCCTAATTTCTTAGTTTGCTTGTTAATGCTAGTTTAATCCAATTGCTTTAGTCTAACTTAGTCAATTGCTTAGTTTTTCTCTTTAGTATTAACTTAGGCTCTTGCTCTTGCTAGTGGTTAGTTTAGTTCTTAATTGCTTCTTGCCTTGCTAGAGTAGTGTAGCTCTTCTTGCTCTTGCTTAGTTAGTTTGTTAATTTAGTTTACTGATTTGCTTGCTCTTCCATAACTTAGTTTCCATATTGCATTTCTTACTTGCTCATTACCGTAACAAAACAACCAAACCTTTCAAAAACCCTAAAACCCTAAGCTCCGCAATAGGAACATAGCATAATCTATCTAACTCTAGTGCCCCCTCTATCTCTGTGGTTCGACCCCTTATCTTGCCAATCACCTATACTAAAACAGTACCCCATATGTTTGCGGGCGACCTGTTTTAGTCTTAGTGATCGACTCGGTTAGGGATAACATAAATTTTCAAAAGCATAAGATCCCATATCTCGTGCGCTCCGACCTCGTGGGGTGTAAAAGCACCACTAGCGGGGACGCACCACTACTACATCTAATGCTACGACTAGGGTAGTTGGAACCAGCTTCAATGCTCACACTGACGTGAGGTAGATTCATAGCATGCCCGCAACGGGTGGGCAACCAGTTCTCCATCCTGGAGAACCTAGACCCCAACGAATTGCTAGAGGAACTCATAGGAACCATCAAGAGTAATGCTCAATCTAGTGTGAGTCAGAATGCAGGAGGCAGTAGAAGGACCTCCCCGAGGATCAGCACCCCTGGAGGGGGGGGAACGAAGACCAGGTGATCATCCTCACATGGAATGTGAGGGGGGCCTCCAGGCCTGATAGGAAGAGGAGGTTGAGAGGCATAATTTGCAAGAACCAGGCGTCATTAGTCATTATCCTGGAGATGAGAATTAAGAGAGGGTTTGAGAGTAAGATTTCCGGTCTCTTTCCTAGAGATTGGGGGTCTGAATCTAACCTTACTCAAGTTGATTGTGGAAGGATTGCTTTCAGTTGGAACAAAGAGATCTGGGATGTGCAGATCATCCATGCTACTGACCAGATCATGGTCGCTAACTGCATCAATAACGGTGGGTTTCACTGTGTGATCACGGGGGTCTATGGTCACTCTTATGAAGGTGCGAGATGCTCTGTGTGGGATGATATCAAGATCTCCACCCAACAGGAGTTACCTCATCTTGTACTGGGCGATTTCAACCATGTACACAGATCGTTAAAGAATATTGGGGGTAATCCTATACTGGATTCCATCCTCACTCGCTTCAATGAGATGGTTGATGCTTCTGGCCTGGTGGAGCTGAACAGGGTTGGTGGGATTATGACTTGGCACAACAGAAGGAATCCCAACAAACAAATCTCTAGCAACCTGGATAGGGCTCTTATCAACAATACTTGGATCGACTACTTCTCGGAAGTGAAAGTGGAATTGGGGGGGCATACCAATAGCAACCATGCTTGGTTGCTTGTCCCGCTCACCAATGCTCCTCCTCCTTATAGACCATTCTGCTTTCTAAATTTCTGGGTTGATCAAGCTGGGTTCTTCGATGTGGTGAGCAAAGTGTGGGATGTGCAGGTGGATGGTAACCCCATCTTTGTCATCTTAGAGAAACTCAAACACACAAAGGTGGTACTGAAGAAGTGGTCATGACAGTACATCAACCTTCCTTCCCTGGTTAAGACGGATACTAATGATTTTCAAGAAGCTGCCCGTCTGTTGCGTTGTAACCCAACTGATAGTAACCTGATGATAGTTGAAGAAGATAAATTGGCCATGCTCTCACATCTTGAGAAGGCCGAGGAGCTCTACCACTGGTAGAGGAGCAGAATGGAGTGGGTTAGAGATGGCGACCGCAACACTAAAGTCTACCACAACACCACCAAGAAGAATTATATGAGGGACTATATCCATACTTTCCTTAAAGCTAACGGGTCTTATGTGGGGGGGGGCTGAGGAAGTGGCTGGCGAGGCCATTAACTATTTTAAGAATCTTTACATTCATGGTTCCACTTTCACTCCCACGACCCTTCCTACTTCAAGGGTCATAGATGCTATGAACAGGGCCTTGTGCGGTCCTATCTCTAATGAGGAGATTAAGAGGGCGACCTTCTCCATTGGAGCCTCCAAATCCCCAGGGCCTGACGGTTTCAATGGGAGGTTCTTCCAGGCCTACTGGGATATTATTAAAGATGACATTGCATGTGTTGTTCATTGGTTATGGTTGGAGGACGAATGGCTGATTATAGACTGATCACATGCTTACTACTTATACTAAGAATAATGGGCATCTTGGTCGTATATTTTTTACTGCTTCGTTCTGAATTCAATAATAAACTACTTTGAATACAACATTGACTCTATTGTGACGCTTATTTATTACTATAAAAATGTTTTCATGTTAATCATTTATCATCCTACATCTTGGGATCAACCAGGTAGAAGTTAGACGATGCTCAATTTTTAATGTGCTAGGCAATGGATTTGTTTTATAGTGGAAACATATGTTGAACTTTTTAAATTCTTTTTGGTAACTCTTGGTTAATTTAAACCAAGAATATGTTGGTTTAGTTCTTACTTTATATTAATAGTAGGCCAGAACCAATGTATGCCTAGCTAGTAGTCATGAATGGTTACTAAATCCCAGTTTGAACCAACAATGTCCTAGCTAGTTTCTTCTTCTTCTTCTTCTTGTTTTAGTTAGGTTCAAACAAAAAGCAAGATATGTTGAACTAGTATCTATTAGTGTCTTCTAATTGTCATTTTATCCTGAGCTAGATTAGACATTGATTTCTCAAAAGCACATATTTGAACCAATAATGAATTTTGAATAACTTGTGAGATTCATTATTTTCTTGTATTCCATGCTTAGATATCTGATATCTAAATGTTGAAATGACATAACATTCTGATTTAGGATAGTAGAGATCCTCCTTCACTACTTGTGGAAAATGTGACAACATTAGAGGTATGCCCTATGATAGGAAGCATTGACAACATTGGACAAAGTCCTCCAGCTAAAAATATAGGAGATCCTTGCATGTGAGAAGCCAAATTTGTGACGAATGTCATTATTTTTTTAGATTGTGTTAATTATTGTTCTTCAATATGATTATAATTTCTGCACATCACTACAAATTTCATCCTCCGTCTGTATAACAACAATCGTAAAACTTCTATCTCTTTCAATTTCAGATAAGCTGCAAGATGAGCCTACAATTGTTGTCCATTCCCTCTTCATATCATTCCTCTAACATTTTATGTACTGTTGTTCAATATGAACAGAAGGACTGGAAGAATCATTAGTTTATTTAGGATTCCCTAAAAATCAACATATGATGCCCATTACTTTCAACATTATAGAACGATAGTGACATATGGATATTACAAAAAGGATATTACACTTGGGGTTGAAAGTCTCCTGGTTTTGTGAAATCGATCCAAAGGTAAATAAAACAAGATTTTTTCTTTGTTGTTAATTTGAGCTGGTTTTATGACATCTCAACCATTTCAAGGTTTATTTTTATTTCTATCCTTATGTTATATGGATTCCAGGCATTGTGACTCTGTTACACTATATAAATCACTCTTAATGCTAGTGACATAAGTTAATTTTATCTCTTACCTCAATAAAATACATACAAGCCAAGGAAAAGATAGAAAAAAACACGTAGCTACATCAATGGAGTTGGTGGACTACAATAAAAAATTCAACAGAACAGAGGTTAAAAAATTCCTTAACAGAGTAAGATTGTAGATCCTCTAAAGGTAGAACACAACAAAAAGCATATATGACACTCATTGTTTCATCATCTAGCAAGTTTGAAGTTACTTGAGGCGGGATTAAAACATGGTTAAAGAAAGCTTCCTCAACTCTACAAAGATAAGTACTCATGTTCATGTCTTTCCTACTGTGTTGGAAGGCATGGGTATACCCCTACTCATAGTTCCATGACTTGTTGGTTCTATATGTTGCATATTGAAAGTTACTTTGTGCTGGGGTTCGAGACTCAACATGTTGACTATTTGGATCGGTATCTGCAAGCATTGAAAAATATGTCTAAGAAGCACCTCACTGCTTGTTTATGGGTTGCTACACTTATGGTTCTTTCATATGTGTATTTTTTATACCAAAGTACATGTTGGAATGTGTGAACCCAAAAGTGAAAGTTTTTTTTAACTTTTTAACATCTAGATATCCTATTGACTATACTCTTTAATGATGTTCAGGTGTGTGGCCATGTTCTCTCTAATAAGATACAAGTAGTTTATGGTCATCCAAGGTCTGCAATCACTAGAGATACATTAGCAAGGATGTTAGAATATTCAAATGTTGTTGTTTTATGTAGAAACCATGTTTGTGATCGCGGTACATAGGTAAGGTTTTGTTTTACTTTTTAAGATATCCTTACTTTATTGACTTTACTCTTAATTGGGTTTTCATTACTGTATGGAATGTGTATGCCATCCATCTCTTGATAGAACACCGAGTATATCATTCCTTTACTAATTGTGGGTCATGTTTGTTTGGTTGAAATTATGCATCCTTTCACATGTCGGGAGAAGTGTTAAATGATTGCAGCATCAGTTGAACTGTTATTTCTCCTCATTTTAACCATGTTTAGTGTAGTGGGCATGTAATCTTGAAAGTGATGTAGGGGAGCATATCATGTCACATCTCTTTGCAGCTAGTCGAGTATTCTAGATAAGTAGCTAATGAATTTGATGAGCATGTAGTGCCAAGTCTAGTTCATTGTCTGTAAAAGTTAAGTGATATAAGTCTCATTGTAGTTGAGAGTTTAAGTCAAATATCATGATTTTAAATGTTCTATTCTGAACTGAACCATAATTTTATGATTTCTGCTTGATTCTAAGAGTCTAGTTGAAGAACTGTTGAAGACCTTCTCCCCCGATGATGGACTTTAGTTGGATTCATATAATGTTCTTGATTGGGTTTATAGCCCAGATGTGGAACATTATGACAAATCATTCTTTTTTGTATGAGGTACATTCTCTTCCATGTGATTGTTCCTATATTTGTTTCATTTTCATGAATAAATGCTGCTAGAAAATATTTAGCACACTCCACCACTCTTCTTCCTTACATTATAGCTACACCTACCACTTATATTCTCCATCTTCCCCATTTGTCTCCACTGACTTGTTGTAGCCCTCTCCCCCCTAGCGGGTTCATACTCTCCATCACTTCTTTTCCAAATATTCCCTTGCCTCCCCTACCACCTCCTATTCTCGTTCTTTTACCAGCCCACCACCCTCCTCTTCCTCCGTTCTTTTCCCCTAATTATAGATATTGTCCCGATCTTTCTTCCTACTCCCTTATTCCACCAGTTCCTTTCCCAATCTCTCTTCTCTCAGGTCATATCCCCATAATCCCCTCTCCCCACCCCCTCTTTTCCTTCTTGATTACGGATTCAATAGATAAACCCACCCATTTTTTCCCTATCCAGTCACTGTTGTCCTCCATAACCTTTTCCCCCTCTTATCCTCTACCTCCCATACTTTTTGTCATATAATGTTTGATATTTTTACATAGCATTGGTCAATTAGCTGATGTTGTATGGTTTGTCTATTAGAATAGGAAATGCCATCTGATGGTCCTCTTAACTAGCTCATATTCATAGAAAGTGAAATAAATATCTTTGAACAATATTCTTCTGGGTTCTGGACTTGATATATGTTGGGGTAAACCGTTCTCTTCTTAGTTTGTATTCCTTCTGCTAACTAGGAGGATATGATTGGTACGATATGCCCCAAGACATCACCTTTGATATACCTTTGTGACAACATGTCCACCACCTTCCGTTGATGGAATCTAGGTGAATCACATGATATCTATTTTTCTCATTGCATAACATTGATCAAATTCATAAAGTATGATTTATGCATATATGGACATTTGTTTTCCATATTCTTATTTGCTACTTTAATCTGCTGGAAACCTCCCTTAACCAACTACTAAATATAGTTAAAGAAATGAAATTTAGATCAACCAATTCCTTTCTTCCTCCCTCCCTTATTGTGTAGACCCTTATTTGCTACTTGAATCTTCTGGAAACCTTGTTTATAGTCATCCTATACTTTGTCCTCCTTTATAGTCATGTAATACTTTGTTCTTTCTGAATCTACTAGAATCCCCCAACCTCTACCCTAGTGACATGGTAGGGGGTGGGGAATTCACAATCATTTCCAGGAGATTATCCTGGTGTAGAAAGGGGAGGGGGTCTAGGAGTTGGTTGCTTAAGAAATTTCATAGTGTTGGTGTTGGGATAAAAGTAGAATTTGGCTTGTTGTTCTCCCAAATTAAAAAGCTCCATTACATGGAATGATATAGTCCATATAGAACATGTATCTCCTCCCAAACCAAAACTCACAAGTTTGTGAGTCCACCGCTTATTCTCCCTATGTGTGTAAGAATCTAACCTCTTCAAACTTCATCTTAGCTTGTCAATGTCACTAAAGATCTGCATGAGAGAACCACCCTCAAGTTCAAAATTCTAAAATCTCTTAATCACATTTTGTGCATCAGATTCCACTTAAATCTTAGAATACATTAGGGAGGTAGGCAATCCAAAATAGAACATGATGTCATAGCTCTCAGTCACAAAAGCTAACCAACTAGCTTCCCAAAAAAGACTTTGCAGCCATGCTAACATCATTTCTTTCATATCTCTGAAAACCACCCCCGCATTGACTCGTGTGCTAAATAGGTTTGCTGCATTGGTATTTTTATTTATGAACCTAGCCATTACAGCATGCCATATTTTTTAGTTTTCTACCTTAGGGACCAACAACAACTACCTCATTATTTTTTCCATAGTTGAAGCTACAATAACCTCCTTATAAATTTGTGGCCACCACTGCAAATGAGCAAACATAGCAGTTGAGTTCGGACTCTGCTCAACAAAAATAACATCTTTCCAATAAATCTCAATAGATACCAAATTCATTTTAATAACCCTCTCTTCCCTTAAAGTAACCACCTTTTTAATCATTGTGCTCGTTTCACATGAAATATAGTTGGAGGCCTAATTTCTAGGAGTACTTGGGGTAGAGATAAATAGCTTCACAAGAAAAAGTACAAATGTATTAGAATTGCATATTTGTAACTGAATTCCATTTGTAATACGGGCTTTGATATAAGAACCATGGAAAATATTCACCTACTTTCTCTAACGGATCAAAAGAGCATATTCTCTCGACACTTCTTTATGGTGGTCATGTTTCATGTATTGGTCATTTGATATATATAGAAATAATCACTTGTCTCCATCTTTTACATTGCTTTGTGTAACCAAGGTATGGTCAGGATCTTATCCCTATCTATGTTTGTCTTGTCCCTTTAGGCTCTATTATTATTTCAATATGTTTGTCTTGTCCCACAATTCGTTGTTATTTATAAGTTTTTCTATCTTATTCTATCACTTTGGTAATATCCTTTCGTTGAGGTTGAGTCAGACCACAAGTATCATTTTTATTTCTCTTGGATTCCCAGAATCGAGCCCTATTTTTTATTTGCTTGAATTCTGCAAGTTGTAATGCTGGCTGTTAGCATGTGGTCACACATTGTGATATAATTTCTTTAGGTGTTCAAGGATGCCATTATCAGAT
Source organism: Alisma plantago-aquatica (assembly GCA_963693085.1). NCBI lineage: Eukaryota > Viridiplantae > Streptophyta > Magnoliopsida > Alismatales > Alismataceae > Alisma > Alisma plantago-aquatica. The sequence continues at coordinate 1,984,855,027 of OY856409.1, forward strand.
GATGTGATGTCACACAGTTTCATTTTTGGATGTGGTAAGAGACATGTGATACAAAGCTTGTACTAGTGTTCACAAGATGGGCATATTATATTGTGATATTTAAACTCATATTCATTTTCATTAAGTAGATGTTTGTGTTCATTCATAACTGATGGTTACTTCATTATAATTAAAAAGTCACATTTCATGAGATATTTATAATTTGCCTCTCGAGGCATCTATTTTCTTGGGTAATTTTCAAGGCTATATTGTGGTAATACATACACGTTGAAGCTAGAGACTATACTACAAGAACATTCGTTGGGCATCACCAATATTTGCTTTAGCCCAAGCATGTGGCTATCTTTTAGTGTGAAAAAACAATTTGGGATTAGTTTTGTAGCTTGTGTGAAGCTCTATCATTTTTTCCATTGATGCATACAACAATTACACCAAAATACTAATTGCATTTTTCTGTATGCTCATGGTATGCATCATGGATATTTTCTTAGGAAATTTACATGGCAGTTCGCTTCTGTCATGTCAGCATATTTTCACCCGTATAAGAAGGATCTTATATGTTCATGTGATGGGGTTGGTGAAATTCGATTTTGGAGCATTAAAATGGTATTGTGCTGGGCTGATCAAGGTAACCAAGTTGCAGACACTAATTTCATTTACCTGCCTAGACATGCTTCCATCTACTATTTTGGTTTCTGTTGAGATGCATCACAAAATATTCATCTAGTGTGTTCACTTGTTTTACAGAGTTCATGCATATGTTGTTAGGGGAATGGAGTAAATAGCTTGAGAATCTCTATTTTGTCAATGCTCTTACCCTGATTGTCATGGACTTAGTTTTTTATATGTCAAAGAGGTTTGTGCTTTGTCCTTGAGGTTTTACTCAAGGTTATTGTAGTTGTGTATTCTTATGAAGTATGATTTGCCCTCAGTTCTTACTTGGGAGTTGTTGCTTCTGTTTGCTTGTTGCTATGATTGCCTTTTGTTTTGATGTCACTATGCTTCTTTAAGGTCTTCTGTTGATAGTGATTTGTTGCAAGGTGGTCCTTGTATGCTTCTTTCCTTGCTCAATATGGGAGAACTGTTGACCCTTGATCCACTTGTATTTTGGATATGATTGTTCTTACACTAATCAATCTCTTATGACTGAGTGCAGATGATACTTCCTTTTCTTCTGAGAAAAATGGGCTCTGACTCATGCATAGCTATATTCTAGCTATATTATGCGAGCAATGGTATCATCTGTTGCAGCTTTCCAAACAAGACTTCCTCGCTCTGTTCCATAGTGGTTGAAACTATGGGCACATTCTTTTTAAGTGTCTGTTGGTTCCACCATTTCTAGTACTACAAGGGGCATCTTGAGGTCAAAGCATGTTGAACTAACTTTTTCTGAATCTAGAGTGACAAAGCAATGTTGTATGAGTGGTATGCTACAAGTTACACTTTTTGGAATGAGTACGAACTACCAACCATTAGATGATTTAGTTAATTGAGTAGTTAGATACAGATTGAGTTTGAACATGTCTGTCCATTCACATCACACAATTATATGTTTTTTTTTCATGCCTATACATGCTCTTGTGGTTCTACGAGGCATGCTGATACAATTTAGAAGTATTATAGGGGCATAAATTATTAAGTAGTTGATAAATATCAGGTTGTTGATTGCTCCTAATTTAATGTTGCCAAATTCAATTAATAGCTTTTTCACATAGTTAACAATCATTGTTCTAGTGCAGGTCTATCATTTACCATCACACTCATACCCATTCGACGAAAGAGAAAAAATAAACTATACCTTTCAAGGAATCTACAAAGGAAATAAAGATGGTAAAACTATGAAGACACACACCTCCATATACATGATGCATAAGGTTCATATCTTAAAGATCAAAATATAGTTAGTTGAGGTCGTGTATACCATTAGTATGGTGAAACGTATGAAATATATGATTTTGTTAGAAGCATGAGGGAATGCAACATGAGGTGCATATGCCTTCGAAGCGATCCAAGTTTGGTGCTTCTGTGAATCTTTCTTTGAAGCTAATGAGATATGTAGTTTTTCTATTCTTCTTTTTACTGTGTTCCAGTCATTTTTGAAGAGTTTCCGTTTAAGCTTTGAGATAGTGCTGTACGATCTGCTGCTGGTCAACTTTCTACTCAACTGGAATTTACTTTCAGGTTCCTGTTTGAGATCTTTTAGTTGTTTAGTATAGTTTTTCCCATGTAGCCATGTTGAAGTTTTGACCATATTCACATATTTTGGATATTGTTCAATGCGCAGGAGGCCAGAGTAGATTATTCCTCTATTGAGTTTGAAGATTGCTCTAGGTTCATAATTGTTATTTGAATAAATTTCCAAAATGGATGTATTGAGTTCGATCTAGGAGTTTCTTGTGTAGAATAATATGTTATGAAGATGATTTTCTTCATTCAATTTTCTTGAGGATGCTCATAACAGGGCTTAGACCACACACTGTTGAAGATAGCCAATTGGGTTTCTCAGGCTTGTCTTTATTTTTGTTATGATCCAATAATAGTCAACCTAAGCTTAATTGAAAATTTCCTTGCAATCTGCAGGGTGCAACCATTCAAATTTATTGTAGGAAAATCAAGACGGCCATTAATATTGATTTGTCATTTATATTCTTCTACTGCCTGTGGTGTGTTCCCAGTTGTATTGGAGGATTCCTCTCCATCCAGCCATAAGTGAGCAAGCTGCTCTTGGGGTTCTTGTCTTTTTATCAATTGTTTTCTTTCTTCCTCACACTTTCGTATGCTTTCAATGCATCAGATCTGATGGCAGAACATGATATCACATTTAGCCTTGGCGTTTGCAAGAAGATTGAACCTATGTGAACTTGGACAAAAGTGAACTTGGGATGAGAGCTTCATTTCTCCTTCTTTGCATCTGAACTTGGTTAGTAATGCAAGCTCGTGCCTGTTCTTTATATTTTCTTTACTTGCCTACCACTATGTTTGTTTAAAGTGATCATACCAAACAAATGTGGCTTGAATGGAGGAAAGAGTTCAGTGCTCAGGCCATTTTAGAGGTATAAATGAATATCATGATTAACTTGTTCAATTGTTTTACTGCAGGTTAAGTTATAGCTGGCTGCCATATGTCTTGTACAGGGACAACTACCACAACAAAAGTAAGAGAGGACAAAGGAATTATCCAATATATAGTCTCAGATTCAAAAAAATATGTGCTGAGATATATGGAAACCTCAAACTTGGGGACCGGGTGGAACTACCAATTGTTGATGAGAATGATTTTTCTTTGAAGAATCTCCATGAATATCAATATCAACTACATGAGCTTCCTATGGCCAATCAGAAGCAAAGCACGGAGAAGTTCTCTATTTTAAATCAAGAAGAGAAATACCTTAGAAGTCTTTCTCTTCTTATGAGTTTATCAATATCATATTCATTGACGATACAAGTGACAGAATTAGTACAAAAGAAAAATCAAGATAGAAGAAGATGCACATGATCATGTGGCATATAGAGTATGCATTGGATAGATGTAGTCAGAAGAAGATATTGTATACATGTGTCTTTTTTCCATGCATATTGTAAAATAGGGGCCAGGTTAATGTCCTTCCCATGTGTACTCATTGTTCAAATATAAATAAAAGTATCATTGTTGACATTGTAAGCACAACTCAATCTTGCTTAACATTCATCTTTTTTCTTTTGAGAAAACCCCTCTATATTGGCAAGCGACTGACTGGATACATAATGTCTCTCACTACATATGTATGTGTAGTACATGGTGTATTTCACTATACACTAGCTATAATTACATGTGTAGCAAGTGCTAATTTTTTCTATACACAAACTACATATACAAATTGTAACCAATGTCATCTCTCCCTACATATCATAGCTACAAATTGAATTGTAGTCATATATTTAGCTACAATGGAAACTACATGTTTATTTGTAAGGACATTTTTACCTACAATTAGAGTTACATATGAATTTGTAGCCAGAGGAATAACTAACTACAACTTTGAAAAATGTAGCCAAAACACTTAGCTACATGGGTATTAGCTATATATTATAAATGTAAGGATAAATGTAGACAAAGCTTTTAGCTACAAATTTTAGGGTTTTCGCTACAAAATTTTTTTTGTAGTTAAAGACCATATTTTTTGTAGTGAGATCTGATAGCCTCTTGCTAGAAACCCCTTTAGTTGGTTCCACTCAGTTATGGGAGGTGTTTCCATCTTGCGTTATTTCTTTCTTGGGATGCAACATCCAAGTGGATATTATGCCACTTGACATGCATGGATTAGATGTGACCCTAGTGATGGATACCTTGGAGAAGTACTGTGTTGGACTATAGTTTCAAAGTTGCAACATTTTGTGATAGAGATGTCTCTTGGAAATTATAAAGAGATAGGAAGATTCTTCCTATGTGTTTGGTGTCAGCTATGATACTAGAGAAGTTGATGAGACAAGGGTATTAGGTTTTCTTGGAACATGTTGTGGATACCAAGGTGAGCACTCTTAGTATCCAGGATGTACCTATAGTGTGAGAGTTTCAGAATGTCTTCTAGATGAGTCTCTATTGAAGGTTCCAAAAGAGAAAGATTTCAACTCACCAATCACCCGTAAGTATACGAGAGTCAATGTAGTCGAGTGTCAAACACAAGGAGCTAGGTTAGCTAGGTGCATATATGTTAAGTTTCATTAATCTAAATTGAGTTATAAAATTTTGACTGATTTCACACTAAAAGTGAAAACTAAAGCAAAGGTCCTAAAAAAAGGTGTTGATTAAATGATTAGAAACTTGAGAATTAGATTTCACTACCATTACCATCGTATCACATGAACATATGAAATAAAGATCATTGTTTAACAAGAAAGGAGGTTGTCATCGTCATGAATTTACCAATGCCATGAGATGGTTCTCAACTTCACATAACACTCCCACATCTATGTTTAGTGTCAAACACAACCAAAACCCTCAATAATCTCTAGCCACTCTTGTAGTCAAGAGAATATTACAATAGATCCTACTCCATACTCCCTAATGCATTCTCCCAAAGGACAAGGTAAGCATAACACATGTATAAGAGGTGGACAACCGAGCATACAAGCAAGAAAACACCATAGACATCTATGGAAGAAAGCAAATTAAACAACAATAAGCATAAATTCCGAATTTACATGAACAATGGCATGAGAGCTACTCTCCCATGCTCATGAAAAGAGCTCTACTCACCCATAATGAGGATAAGCAAATGCATGATAATAATTTTAGAGTTTTACATTCTTAAGAGAAGGAAAAGCTAGAGGAACCACAAATGTAGGCTAAGAGGAGAGAACTCCAACTAGAGGATAAAATTTCACCCCTTGGGACTGTGCCAACTCGGACAAACTTCCCTCCTGGAAAGCCTGAAGGAAGGGAGTAGCTTTGCTGCACCTTTGGAGAAGAAAATGGAGAAGAAATGAAGTAGAATGGGGGTTCTCTTGCAAGAAACCACCTTCTTCTACCCCAAAATTGCCTTCCCCTACTCTGGAACTTCTCTTGGCTGTAAGACACTTCAAAATAACCAAGCATAACAACCTATTAGGCTCCAATTATCTTTTTAAAACAAGGGGCTGTCATTTTCATTTTTGCGGAAACTAATAGCGACACAACGTGTCTTTTGGAGGACACACCTTGTCATGTCATTTGATTTTGCTCAGTATTGCCACTACAGTGAGGTACACGATGTGTGTTGTGTGAATTCTACATCATCTTTTCACATACTAGCACACATAAATTAGGTTCATTCTGATTTTATTTAGCTTCTTTTCATATTACTTTTGCTATTTTTTTGTTACTTTACTTATCGCATAACTTGCATTGCAGATATATCCCAAAAGAACTTATTTCAGAGCTTAATTCTACTAAAACAGCAGAATGCACGGCGTGTAGGACAGATGCACAACATGCATCACTTTAGAAGAAGTTTCGTTTCACCCAGACAGTAGAATGCACGGCGTGTTCGGGCCTCGCACACGGCATGCGAGTTTCCAGAAATGTACAGAAAAGCATATGCACAGCGTGCACTCAACTACATGGCGTGCACCTTGAGCGTCAAGCAACCAAGAAAACTTCTGGAAAGCCACACGACATGCATTGCTTATGCGCACACCGTGCGTACTTCAACCTGGAGTAAAGCGTCACTGTTGGTGCACAACATGCACCAAGAATGCACGGCGTGCACCTGGCAGTTTTAGAAATTAAAAAAATACGATTTTGTGTTTAAATGAAGGAGGGAACGGATGGGGCAGTTATGTTTGGTCATTTTGGAAAGTTTCTCTCGTCCCAAGCCAAATAAAAATAGAGGAGGGTGATTTTGGGAGAGATCTAAGGTGGTTTCTTGCAAAAAGAAGCCATTTCTTCTTCTCCATTGTCTTCTCCAAGGTGCAGTCAGGCTTCTCCAACTCTGTGTAGCTTCTTGGGAAATGAGCTAGTCTGTTTTGGAGCAGCTAAAGAAGGAGAATTTCATCCCCAAGCCGGAATTCCTCCTTCTTGTGGTTACAACTTCAGATATCTTTGTTTTTCCTCCTCTAGATCATGTTTAGAACTGAATTTTCTGTAACAAATCTGCAAGGCATGGTTATGGACGAGTAATTCTCTTTTTCTTGGGCATGGGAGAGTAGCTCCCATGTCATAGCATGTATGGAACAAGTGATTTCGTACTAAATACTATACTTCTTGTTTTTCTACCATGAATGTACCTGTTTATTTATGTCTTGCATGTATTGCTGGCCACTTTATATGCATGTTTTCTATATTTTTGCTTGATCTGAGAAGATAGGTAGGAATGTATGGAGGTACCCTTCTTGGAAATTCGTTCTCTACTACGGGAGTGGAGAGAAATGAGTTGAGGAACAGGTTGTGATCAAACACGAAATTTATGCATGAGAGTGCATCTTTGAGTTGCGCGATCGTTGCACTTACATCGGGAGGTGAAGTGTAACACAACTTTTTCTTTAACAAGGGATTATGTATGTTTAAATTATCATGTTCCCATGATATGCTATGATATGTGAATGAAATTATAATGTCCAAGATCTATTAATATATGAACCTAAACTTTTCTAGTAATCTTTTCATTGTTAGTTTTAATCTAAATTTTCTACAATTAGATAAGCTTCACCATCTCTTTTAAACTGATCTAGATTGTTGAACTTTAGTGTTGTTGTGCTCAATTAATTGCCTAAGATCCTTGTGTTCGACCTTGACTATACTTCCTTCGTATACTTGTAGAGATTGGTTAAGTTGGGTAAACTATCCTTGTTTGGATAAAAACTCGTTAGTCTAAATATACCAACAAGTTCTTGGCACCGTTGCCGGGGAGCTACCGTAGTTTATTTGGAGTAATAAGTACTAATCAATATTCGAGGCTAGATCACCATTTCCATATTTTGAATTTCATATACCTTTTAGTTGTGTTCTCAATTCCTCTTATTATTTTTTTCAGGTTGTATGCGTCGCTCACAACGAGGTCTTCAAACATCTGCATTGTTAGACCTTGAAATCGAGCGTACTCTTTCAAGCTTGAGAAGAGCAATAAGAGTAGAACAACCGCTGCTAGGAGGTACTCCGCCGTCACCATCACCACCACCATCTTCTTTGCTCTATGAGGAAGCTACACTAAGCGATCCAACCATGGAGGACGACCGTCCTTTAAAGGATTTTGCGATGTTGGTCGCCACAAACATCCGTGGGGCCATTGACTTGCTTGTTGTAGAAGAGAACAACTTCTCAATTGTTCCTTCTATGATGCAAATGATACAACAAAATCATTTTGGAGGCACATCCAATGAAGACCCAAGTCTTCATGTTGCCGAATTATTGGAATATCTAAATACCTTCAGAATCAACATGGTATCTCTTGAAGGAGTGAGACTTATGCTTTTTCCCTTCATTCTAAGAGATAGAGCTAAGGCATGGCTTTTGTCTCTTCCAAAGAAGTCAATCAAAAGTTGGGACCAACTCTTAAATGTTTTTCTTGCAAAGTACTTCCCACCCAACAAAACAACCCAATTGAGGAATCAACTCACCAATTTCTCTCAAAATTAAGGAGAAACTCTTTACGATACATGGGAATGGTTTAAGGATCTTCAATGCCTTTGCCCACACCATGGTTTAACTAGCTGGTTGTTGCTTCAAACTTTCTATAATGGACTGTTCTACAACACTCGGTTGACACTAGATGTCGCAGCTGGTGGTGCATTAATGACTAAGTCTTATAGAGAGGCTTATGACATTATTGAAGACATATTGCTAAATCATTGCCAATGGGGAGGAGATAGGGGAGTAAAATCAACCTCTTCAACTGGGAAACAAGGAGGGAAACACACTATTGATGCCATTGATCTTATTGTTGCTAAACTGGATGTTCTTACACAAAAGTTTGAAAAGATGACTACTATGCAAATCCAATCAGCTGAAGTTATATGTGAATCTTATGGTAATGCATGGCATACTTCTTCTTCATGTTTTGCTCCTAATGCAATTGAAGGGAATTTTGAATAGGTCAATGTTGTTGGAATGCAAGGGAATAAGAAATACAATCCCTATTCCAACACATACAATTTGGGATGGAGAGATCATCCTAATTTCTCCTATAGGAACACAAGAAACACTCAAAACTTCCAACAAGGACAGCAACAACAACATGTAAACCGTCAAGTGAATCCACTGGGTTTCAACAATACGGGTTACCAACAGCCACAACAACCCCAAGGTTCTTCCCTAGAAGCTATGATGGAAAAATTTATATCTACACATGCAGTAGAATGAAGAACTTCGAGGAAATGACAAGCAGTTGAAAGATGCCATTGCTCAACTTTCTATAAAGGTGGATGGTATTTCCACTCACACCAAGATGTTGGAGAACCAAATAGCACAACAAGCTCTAACTCAACAAAGGACTCTGCAGTCCGGTTCTCTTCCAAGCCAACCGGAAGTGAACCCAAGGCAACAAGCTAATGCAATTATTCTAAGAAGTGGAGCTGAGATTGAAAGGCCCTCTCCATCCAAAGAGAAGAACATGGAGGTAGTCAATGAAGAGGAGTCCAACACTCAAAATTACAGCAAGGAGAAAGGTAGAACTGAAACACCACCTTCTTTCAAGGTCACTGCACCTTTTCCTCAAAGGCTTACCAATAAGGAGGACCTCACATTTAGGAAGTTTATGGACATTATTAATAAATTACATGTGAATCTTCCTTTTGTTGAAGTTATTGCCGAGATGCCTTCTTATGCTAAATTCCTAAAAGATATCTTGACTAAAAGAAGAAAAGTTGATCAGGTTGAAATAGTAATGCTTTCAGAAAGAGTGAGTTCTATTATTCAAAATTGCCTTCCACAAAAGCTTGATGATTTGGGAGCTTTTACACGGCCATGTAAGATCAACAATACCACTTTTGACAAAGGTCTAGTAGACCTTGGTGCTAGTATTAGTCTCATTCCATCCACCTTATGGAAAGAATTGGATCTTAGAGATTTGAAGACAACAAAGATGGCTATTGAGTTAGCCGATCATTCTATTAAATACCCAAAAGGTATAGTGGAAGATGTACTAGTGCAGATTAGGAAGTTCTATATACCGTGTGATTTTGTTGTTCTTGATATGGTGGAGATCCCTTCCAACCCAGTTCTTTTTGGAAGGCCATTCTTGAGGACTGCCGGATGTCTTGTTGACGTTCGGGAAGGAAAGCTCACTCTACGTGTTGGTGAAGAAGCAATGGAATTCTCTATTCATGATGCAATGAAAGCACCCGCACATGTTGAAGAAATCTGTTTGTAGATACTACTGATCCAATTGAGGATGATAATGAAGATATTGCTGATTTGATGATCAATCTTTATGATGATGATGTGACTAAACTCAACAATTCAGAAATTCTGGAGCACTTTCTATTTCTAAAGCACAAACTATTAATGGAGATGCTCCACTTGTTGATGATAAAGTTGATGTAGGTACAATAGGGAAAAAGGTAGAACTAAAAGCCCTTCCACCCGGGCTAAGGTATGCATTTCTTGAACCAAACTCTACATCCCCTGTTATAATAAATAATGAATTAACCAATGACCAAGAAAATAAATTACTTGCTGAACTGCGTTTGTATAAAGACGTCATTGGTTATTCCATAGATGGTCTAAAAGGCATTCATCCTTCAATCTGTATGCATAGAATTAATATGGAAGATGATGCTAAACCAACAGTTGAACCACCTAGGCGCCTAAATCAAAATATGCTTGAAGTGGTAAAGAAAGAGATTTTCAAATTAATTGATGTTGGAATCATTTATCCCATCAGTGATAGCCCCTGGGTTAGTGCCATTCACGTGGTTCCTAAGAAGGGAGGTGCAACTGTCATCAAGGGAGACAATGATGAGTTAATACAAGCATGTATGGTTACCAGCTGGAGTATGTGTATTGACTACCAACATCTGAATAAGGCAACCCGCAAGGATCATTTTTTGTTGCCTTTTATTGATTTGATGCTTGAACGCCTCGCTAAGCATTCTTATTTTTGTTACCTGGACGAGTATTCTAGATTTTTTCATATTCCTATTTATCCACCGAACCAAGAGAAAACCACATTTACTGGTACTTGTGGAACATATGCCTATCGCCGTATGCCGTTTGGTCTTTGCAACGCTCCCGCTACTTTTCAGCAGTGTATGATGGCTATATTCTTGTGATTTTATTGAAAATATAATGGATATTTTCATGGATGATTTTAGTGTATACGGTGATTCTTTTGATCAATGTTTATTGAACCTGTATTTAGTCTTAGCCCACTGTAAAAAGGTTAACCTAGTGCTAAACTGGGAGAAGTGCCATTTCATGGTACAATCTGGTACAGTACTAGGACATGTCGTATCTAACAAAGGTATTGAAGTGGACAGGGCAAAAGTTGAAGCCATTGAGAAGATGTCTACTCCATCTTCAGTTAAAGACATCTGAAGCTTTCTTGGACATGCAAGTTTTTATAGAAGATTAATTAAAGATTTCTCTAAAATTACAAAACTGTTGTGTTCCCTACTTGCAAAATATGCCAAGTTTGTGTTTGACAATGATTGCCATACATCCTTTTCTAAGCTCAAAGAGGCCCTCATTTCATCCCCAATTATTCAACCTCCAGATTGGGATTCCCCTTTTGAGCTAATGTGTGACGCAAGCGATTATGCAGTGGGGGCTGTTCTAGGACAACAGAAAGACAAGAAACTCCATGCCATCTATTATGCAAGAAAAACCCTTGATGAAGCACATATCAACTATACAACCACAGAGAAGGAAATGCTAGCCATCGTTTATGCTTTTGACAAGTTCTGACAATATTTGGTGGGATCAAAGGTGATTGTATATACTGATCATGCCACCATAAAGTATTTATTGAACAAGAAAGATGCCAAACCACATCTTATTCGCTGTATTTTGCTTCTACAAGAATTTGATCTTGAGATCTAAGATAAGAAAGGTATAGAAAATAATGTTGCTGATCATCTTTGTAGACTAACCACAGAGGCTGGAGACCCATTGCCCATTGAAGATCATTTGCCTATTGAAAAGCTCTATGCTTTGTCATCTACTTAAACACCATGGTTTGCAGACATCGCTAACTTTCTTGCTACTAGACAACTCCCACCTGATTTGACGTATCAACAAAAGAAGAAATTCTTTCATGATGTGAAATTCTACAATTGAGATGATCCATTGTTATTCAAGCATGGAAGTGATGGACTGATCCACCGGTGTGTTGTTGAAGAGGAAATCCCATATATTATTGTTGAATGACATGCCTCACCTTATGGAGGACACTTCAGAGGAGAGAAGACTGCTTCTAAGATACTACAAGCTGGTTTTTATTGGCCCACATTATTCAAAGACGTCATTCTATTTGTCAAATCTTGTGATAGATGTCAAAGAATAGGATGTATATCCCACCGTGACAACATGCCTCTCAACTCTATCTTAGAGGTTGAGGTGTTTGATGTATGGGGAGTGGATTACATGGGACAATTCCCATCTTCTTGCAGGTATCAATACATTCTTGTTGCTTGTGAATATGTGTCCAAATGGGTTGAGGCCATTCCAACCCAAGTGACGTATGCTAAATCAGTAATTAAACTTTTTCAAAAGATTAATTTCCCTCGGTTTGGAGTTCCTCGTGCCGTAATTTCAGATGGAGGTACACACTTTGTTGAAAAACAATTAAACAACCTTCTCTCTAAATATGGTGTGACTCATAAGATCTCTACACCCTATCATCCTCAAACATTCGGGCAAGTAGAGGTTTCAAATAGGCAGCTGAAGAATATTCTTGAAAAGACTGTCTCTAGTTCAAGAAAAGATTGGGCCTTAAAGATTGATGACGTACTATGGGCATATCGCACAACCTATAAGGCCACCATAGTGACTACTCCATTCAAGCTAATATATGGCAAATCTTGTCACCTTCCACTAGAATTGGAGCACCGTGCTTTGTGGGAAATTAAGTTCTTGAATTTTGATATGAAGAAAGCAGGAGAGAAACACTTTTTGCAGCTATATGAACTTGAAGAACTCCACCTTGATTCTTATGAGAACGTAAGGCTGTACAAGGAAAGAACAAAGGCTTGGCATGACAAGAGGATCCGCAGGAAATATTTCTAAGAAGGAGATAAAGTTTTGTTATTCAACTCTAGATTAAAGCTATTTCTAGGGAAGCTGAAATCAAAATGGTCTGGCCCGTTCCTAGTGCTAAATGTTTTCCATATGGAGTTGTGGAACTCCAAGGAAAAGATGGCAACTTCAAAGTGAATGGATAGCATTGCAAACTTTATTCTTGTGGAGATCAAGTAGAGAAGGGAGCCTCTTACTCCCTCCAAGATGCTTGAAGAAATTGAAGAGTCTTACTCCAGACTCTAAATGGAGGACCTTGTGGGAGTTGACCCCACATTAGGATAGATTTCTTTTAAGTTCTTTGAGTCAAAAACACTCTTTAATTTGGTTAATAATCCTATCATGGATGAATGTAATAATTTAGACTTAATTGCCGCCATATCTATCTCTGTTTCCTGCTGACTGACTGCTATTTTTTGTAAAAATTCCAAAATGCACGGTGTGTCTTTCATTGACACGACGTGCACTTCAGCAGAAAATGCACTGAATGATGTTCTGGAAACTTGCACGCCGTGCATTTCTTTATACACATCGGGCACATGGGAGCTGTAAATACAAAAAATGTTTCTAGAATCTCGCACGCCATGCATTTCTCGGTGCACGCCGTGCACTTGGTCTTTCGAATGACAAGAAAATATTATGGAAATGTGCACGTCGTGCATCTGGGGGCAAGAACTGGTCTATAATGTGTTGTTCAACCAATGCACGTCGTGCAATAGAGCATAAAAGGTAGTCCAAACTGAAGAGGAACACACCGTGCATATAACATTCACGTCGTGTCTATTTTTTGCAAAGACTAGTAAAAAAGGGCTGGAGTGCACAACCTAATTCTCTACTCCAACCCTAGTAGCCATGCACTCCAGCCGTGCGCCGCCATCATCCTCCACAAGAGACGTGCATCTTTGCCGCCGTTCCCCCTTTCTGTAGCCGTGCGCTGTCAAGCAAGAGAAGCCACCTTCTTAGCCCACCTCCTCTCTCAGTCACCGCCCTAGCACCGAATCTGGCACCGCAGCTGAGCAACCGCAAATACCACTGTCAAGCAAGCCAACCGCCTTCTTCTCCGCTGACAACGCCACTAAGCTAGGGCTCCTCCATCCGCTTCCTCTCTCAACCGCCTCCGTAGCACCGAAGCCTAACGGAACCACAGCTGAGAAACCACCAACACCATCGAAAGCAGCAAGAGGATAATCCCACGGTCTGCCTCAACTCGTCCTCCATGACCGGTGCCAGTTCCTACGTCCGCCTCCTCTCTGCACCGCCCGACAACAACAACAACTCACAGAAGTCGACGCCATCCACCTTCTTCTCCGCCGCTCCCTAGCTAGCCAGCCCGACAGCAACATCGCTGCCTGGTTTTTTTTATAGTTTATCTGCAGGTGCACGTCGTGCGCTCATTTTGCACACCATGCATTCGTCTTCTAGGGCAGAAACAACATCTTTGTGGTGCACGTCATGACAGCAAACTACACACCCTGCAGTACTACAACAACATGTCGCCTATCAAGAGAAGCACAAGCAGATGCCATGTAGGACCTCCTTCATCCAAAGCACGCCCAACTACAAGTGCAACACCTTCGGAGACGGCACCAACAACGTTTGTACCCTCCACTCAATTCTAAGTCACCTCGGAGGAAGATGCAGATTATCAGTTCCTCATCACCAAGCGTGCTCTACCTTCCCGCTATGTCTGCGAGGAAACCCTTGACAAGTTGGGTTTCAAAAATGAGGTAATAGAGCATCTATGGTTCTTAGGTCTACACCTTATTTGCACTAGAGTGTCAAAGACCTACCCCCGCCTGGTTTAAGAATTTCTGACCACCTTCAAAGCAAAAGACGACCCACAAAACTTCCATGAGCCATATCTGAAAATCAATTTTTGACTTCTAGACAAATTATTTTCTATGGATCTTAAACGGTTTTGTGCTTTACTTAAGTGCAAATATGGAGGGTATACTGATTATCCACCCGCCTTCCATAGTGACACTTTTTGGTCTGGGATTACTAGTGAAACGGTGCACAGAGCTAGAAATGTCTGAGCTTCTTCACTCCATAATCCAATTTTCAGAGTTATGCATCGTCTTTTAAGCACATGACCCTTTGCTAAAAATGAGACTCAAGGTGTTGTAGGAAAAAATGATATTTACTTCTTATGGTGCATAGTAAAGAATGAGCAGATCAGTTCTGGATACTACATTGTAAATAAGCTTCTAGAGAACAAAAAGAAGAAGCAAAGAGAGGCAGGTGACATCATGTGCGGTGGGCTGATCCGTATACTTGCAATACATCTAGGCTTAGAGGTGGGTGCCCTAGAACTTGCACCCGGGAAAAACCTTGTAGACATCAACTATCTTATTTCTTGTGGCTTGATATCAAGACATGTCAGTAGCACAAGTAAATCCAAGGTTTTTATCACAAAGAAGCAGTTCATCGTCATCCCCGATTCAACCCTCAATGATATCGGGAACAAAGCCACTTGGAAGGTGGAGTTACAACCTGAAGATGATGAAGCGACACCCACCCGCGGCACCAGCAGCTCTACGCCAGCAGCTACACAACAGCTCGTACTCCACTTCCACCCTCCACCAGTACTTAGACAGAGTACACTTGGAGGATGCCTGATGTGAGGTACCTTTATGGTTACGTTCAACAGAGGTTTGACCACATCGACAGTCATTTCGACCATATGATCATGCAGTACACTGAGATGTACGACATGGTCAACCGGATGGATGCTTGGCATATCTCTCAGGGCCGTTACCCCACCCCACCACCGTATCAGTCACTGCCTCAGCAGCAGCCTGAGTTTCCGCCGTCTGAATGCCCACAACAACCACCTCAGTTTTCAAAACAGCAACCACCTCAGTTTTTAGAGCAGCAACCCGACTCTTCCACCCAATCGATGGACATCCCTGACATTGTCAGCTAGTTCTTCCTTGATCAGGAGGGCGGCGACTCTTATTTCTGATCACATCGATTACAAGTACCTGGTTATGAACTCCATAAATTTGATTGATGCAGTGAGGACACTGCTGATTTCAAGCTTAGGGGGAGCACAATCGGCCGGTAGTTGTAGTTTTTCTTTTAACTTTTCTTTATTTGAGTCAGTTGTATCATGTGTTTTCCTTTTTATTCCTTGTTTTGTTCCTTGATGGTAAAAATTAATATGACTCGAGACTATCTTGTTAGAATGACCCCCCCTTGTATGCTGGAATTATTCTGTCCTTTATGTGTCTTGGCTACATGAAAAGAAAAATCAAGAGCATGTATGAATGAAATGGAAACTGAAAAATCCCCATGTACATGATTTTGCCTTGTGTTTGTTGTTTGAAATCTCAAAATTTTTACATCCTTGATTTCTCAATACACGTAACAGTTCCAAATTTTAAGCAAATGAATCAACTTGGCAACATTTAATAGAATATGGGATACTCTTGCCAAACCTTTAGTGCATCTACAATAAATTTTTCAGTGAAAAACTTTCAAAAGATTGGTTTAAATCTTGCTAGCTTTAACATTCTTGTTGACTCTTTGGTGTTGTACCATCAACAGTTTATCTTGACCCAATAAAAGATGGCAAATGGCCCACATATTATGCTAGCCTAGTGTGAGTCCAATCTGACAACGATGGTTAGGTGATATGAAAATCAAAAGAGGGTAAAAACAACACCCCAACCGGCTTTCCTTGTGAGCATAAGCCTAAATTAGCATCCAAATGCCGGAACCCAAAAATTCCATCATCATATCCTTAAGAAAAAGAGTGCAACTAAGTATTATTAATGTTAGCATTGGTTTCATCATCTTATATCTAAACTAGCTAAAAGCTTTGTAATGTACATGCACTGATTGTTTGGCTTGATTATTCAAATTCTATTTAATGTATTCTAGTTGATCATTTTGTTTGTTTTGGAACCAACCCTACTGAACTTATTTTCTCTATCTTGGATGTTGAAAATTTGAGATGACAACAAAGAACACAAGCACAATGTTCATGGTTGGATGAGTTGACTACATACCTTCTTTTCTTTTAATCCATGCATAAACTTGATTTTTCTTCTGGAATGTAACCCTGTTCTTTTTGCTTGAGGACAAGAAATAGTTCAAGCTTAGGGGGATTTTCTGTGTGAATTCTACATCATATTTTCACATACTATCACACAAAAATTTGGTTCATTATGATTTTATTTAGCCTCTTTTCATATTACTTTTGCCATCTTTTTGTTACTTTACTTATCGCATAACTTGCATTGCAGATATATCCCAAAAGAACTAATTTCAGAGCTTAATTCTACTAAAACAACAGAATGCATGGCGTGCAGGATAGATGCACGACGTGCATCACTTTAGAAGAGGTTTTGTTTCACCCAGACAGCAGAATGCATGGCGTGTTTGGGCCTCACACACGGCGTGTGAGTTTCTAGAAATGTACAGAAAAGCATGTGCACGACATGCACTCAATTGCACGACGTGCACCTGGAGCGTCAAGCAATCAAGAAAACTTCTGGAAAGTTGCACGGCGTGCATTTCTTATGCACACGCCATGCATAGTTCAACCTAGAGCAAATCGTCACTGTTGGTCAACACACTATAGTACCAAGAGAGATACCTAAGATGATCCTTCACCCATTCCTGGAGAAGGGTCTCAAATAACTCCTCAGAATCAGGTGAACAAAGTCCCTCATGGAGGATTGATGCGAGAAATCCGGTGAAATAGAATGCACGACGTGCACCTGGCAGTTTCAGAAATTTAAAAAATACAAGTTTGTGTTTAAATGGAGGAGGGAACGAAAGGGGCAGTTATGTTGGGTCATTTTGGAAAGTTTCTCTCATCCCAAACCAGAGAAAAATAGAGGAGGGCGATTTTGGGCGAGATCTAAGGTGGTTTCTTGCAAAAAGAAGCCATTTCTTCTTCTCCATTGTCTTCTCCAAGGTGCAGCCAAGCTTCCCCAACTCCGTGCAGCTTCTTGGGAAAGGAGCTAGTCCGTTTTGGAGCAGCTAAAGAAGGAGAATTTCGTCCCCAAGTTGGAATTCCTCCTTCTTGTGGTTACAACTTCAGATCTCTATGTTTTTCCTCCTCTAGATCAAGTTTAGAACTGAATTTTCTGTAACAAATCTGCAAGACATGGTTATGGACGAGTAATTCTCTTTTTCTTAGGCATGGGAGAGTAGTTCCCATGTCATAGCATGTATGGAACAAGTGATTTCATACTAAATACTATGCTTCTTATTTTTCTACCATGAATGTACCGATTTATTAATCTCTTACATGTATTGCTGGCCACTTTATATGCATGTTTTCTGCATTTTTGCTTGATCTGAGAAGATAGGTAGGAATATATGGAGGTACCCTTCTTGGCAACTCTTTCTCTACCATGGGAGTGGGGATAATTGAGTTTAGGAACAGGTTGTGATAAAAAATGAAATTTATGCACGAGAGTGCATCTTTGAGTTGCGACCGTTGCACTTACATCGGGAGGTGAAGTGTAACACAACTTTTTCTTTAACAAGGGCTTATGTATGTTTAAATTATCATGTTCCCATGATATGTTATGATATGTGAATGAAATTCTAATGTCCAAGATCTATTAATATTTGAACCTAAAATTTTCTAGTAATCTTTTTGTTGTTAGTTTTAATCTGAATTTTCCACAATTAGATAAGCTTCACCATCTCTTTTAGACCGATCTAGATTGTTGAACTTTAGTGTTGTTGCACTCAATTAATTGCCTAAGCTCCTTGTGTTCGTAATCGACTATACTTCCTCTGTATACTTGCGGAGATTGGTTAAGTTGGGTAAACTATCCTTGTTTGGATAAAAACTCATTAGTTTAAATATACCAACAATGTGTTTGACATAGACACAATGTGTCTTGACTTCCTGGAGTCGAATCAAGTGAAGGGCATACAACATGTTTGAATAAACACACGTCGTGTGTTTTGGCAGAAAGGTGCAGACAATTTTCATGTACTAGGAACACGATGTGTCCTCTATGGAACATGTCGTGTTGCCACTTCCTCTGCTTTGGGCTAGAATCTATTAGAAAAGCACACGCCATGTGTTAAATAACACACGACATGTTCTTTGTCCCGTGAGGCTGCCTATGAAGGAACATGTCGTGTCTTGTGTTATTTCTTCAGGAAATGTCTTTGGATCAGCTGCAAAATGTGGAGAAGTCTCATTGAGGTCGTATTTGAGTTGGGCTATCTCCAATTTGACTTTTTTGATACATATCTACAATCAACATCATGTGATAAGTAAAGAAACTAAAAAGTGTGACAAAATGAATATGAATAGAGGTTAAATGTGGACAGAATGAGTTGAAATTGTGTGTTATAATGTGCAAAAAATTGATATAAAACACACACAACAATCCCCATAAGCTTGAACTGTTGCTTGTCCTCAAGCAAAAAGAACATAGAAGGACACATGAAAGAATTTTCAAGCTCATGCATAGATTAATTGAAAGAAAGATGTACAAGGTTCAACCAACAATGATCAACATGTTTATACTCATAGCCATCAACTCAACTTAAACATCAATGAAAGAGATTCTTTAGTTGAGTAAGGGTGGTCTCAATTTATTGAATCAATCAACTTAACGACACTAAATAGAATTTGGATAACCAAGCCAAACAACTAGTGGATGCACAACACTATTTCTCAGCTATTAAGGATAAAAATGATGAAATCTTAGTTAACATTAACAAAATTAGTTTTACACTCCTTTTCCAAAAATGAATTGACAATGGATTATGGGTTTTGGCACTCAACTGATAATGTAGGCTTATGCACACATGGAGTTTCGGTTGGGGTACTTTACTATAACGTCCCAAGATTTGAGGCCTTGGATATAATGATCTTATAAGAAATGATTGGACTACCCATATCACCAAGGTGCACCTCCTTTTCTGGGAGCCCATCACTAAAGATCTCCATAGTTAAGTGTGCTCGACTTAGAGTAGTACTAGGATGGGTGACCAGTCGGGAAGTTGACCCCAACTTGCGTGTGAGTGAGGACAAAGCGCACAGTTAAGGCTAGTGGTGGTCTGTGGGGCCAGTCGTCATTCCTGAAACTCTTCTAGAGCCTAGGACAGTGGGCCCATGTGTTTTAAATGGTATCAGAGCCATAACCCCTCCAGTGGGTGGGGCCCACATGGGTATGTGGCATGCCGGTCTTGAGATGGAAATGGGGCAATGTTATGAAACCTTATAGTTGAGCCTTGACGAGGACGTCAAGAGTCTAAGTGGGGGATATTGTAACGTCCCAAAATTTGAGGCCTTGGATATAATGATCTTTATAAGGAATGATTGGACTACCCATATCACCAAGGTGCACGTCCTTTTATGGGAGCCCATCACTAAAGGACTCCATAGTTAAGCGTGCTCGACTTGGAGTAGTACTAGGATGGGTGACCAGTCAGGAAGTTGACCCCGACTTGCACGTGAGTGAGGACAAAGCGCGTAGTTAAGGCTAGTGGTGGTCTGTGGTGCCAATCGTCATTCCTGAAACTCCTTCTTTCCCAAAAATGATTTGACAATGGATTATGGGTTTTGGCACTTAACTGATAATGTAGGCTTATGCACACATGGAGTGTCAGTTGGGGAACTTTACCCTCTTTTAAGACATACCACCTAACCATCATGGCCAGATCGGGCTTACACTGGGCTAGCATGATATGTGGGAAGAAAAGTCATCTTTTATGGGGTAAGAAGGTGAAGTGAGACAAAAGAGATTTTAAAATTTTTTCCACAAAATAGGAGAGTCAACTAAATAGCAACATTAGCTGGATTTCATTCATTTGTTTTGAAAAAAAAATTCCACTAAAAGAATGGTTGAACATGCACTAAGATCTTGGCAAGCGTATCCCTTATTCCAAATGATGTTGTAAAGTTAATTTACCCACAAAAATTGAAACCATTACATGTTTTAAACAATCAATGATGAAAAAGGTGAGTGTTCAAGCTACAAGTATAAACCAAAATTAAGTGCATGTTGGAGGCCAAAGGATTTCAATTAATCTATGCATTCTCTTTACAATTCTTTCAAATGACTGATTAAGGTATAAGAGGACAAGATGGTTCAAACTTGGTAGGAAATCAGTTCATTACATCAAGTTATCCTCACATCATACTAGATTTTGCCACAAAGAACAAACATTAAAGTAGAATAGTCATGACATGACAAACAACATGAAAAACAAGAAAAAGTAAACTACATTACTGGCCGGTTGCATCCCCCGTAAGCATGAAATTTATAGTGTCCTCACAACATCAATCAAACCTATGGAGAAAGTAACCGGGTACCTGTCATGGGGTGGGTGCATCAGTGAGATGGGCCATGGCCCATATGACCAGAAGGGAAGAACTGGTTGACGAGATCATCGTCATCTGGAATATCAACCCGCATGGGTTGTGGAACAAAATCAGGCTGCGGAGGAGGAGTAGGCTGGTGCTGCTGTGGCATGGAATAGTGGTCCTAAGAAATGGGCCAACTATCCATGCGGTGAACCATATCATTCATAGTAGAAAATTGTTGACCCATCAGGTCCAGGCGGTCGTCCATGTGTTCAAACCACTGCTACACATATCCATATAGATGCCTGACATCAGGCATGGCCCAGGAGTACTCTATTTGCATTCTTGTGGAGGGAGGTGGTGGAGTAGTAGGGGGTGTCTCAGTAGCATCAGGAGCTCTAGTTGCATCTACTTCTTCAGGGGTGTTCGGAATGACTTTCTAGTTGTCTTTGTTCTCCAATATAATATGCTCTAGATCTGGAATGTCAATGTACTGATCTTTATCAAAGAATTGCCTAAATTTGGTATCACTATTGGCAACCCTTGAGATCAAACCTACAGAAAGAAGATATTGAATGTCCAATAGGTTTCTGCCTGGTGCAGCCTCGAGACCTGTTAGGTCAACGTACAACTTATGGGCAATGAGAGTGATCAAACCCCCTCACATTATGTCCTCGGATTCCCTCTTCGTCACTTTCTTGATATCTAGGAACCTTGTAAGAATATAATAGGATGCATTGATCTTGTGTTCATACACCATTCCCCATAAAAAGAAAAGATCTCATTTTCCGCAGACTCCTTGGGTTTCTTTCTTTGCAAAAACCCATGTACTAAAAAGGCGATGCACATCTCGAAAAATGGGGTTGTGAATCACAGATGCCCTAGCTTTCTTGGCATCATGACATTCCTCATCAGATATCTCATACTAGAATTCATCGCTATCAAAAGCTGGCAGATAACTTATTGCCCACTCATAATGGAAATACAAGACCTCACAGAAGCATCTGAAAGTAAGTTTAAAACTACGACCCAAAAAGAGGAAGCAAATGATACCATAGGGTTCCATCTTCTTTTGGGGGTCTTGGTCAGTAGTGAGAGTCATAAAAAAACTTGTAAATGAGGCGGGGGTAAGTGTTTGATACCGTACAACAAATGTAGCATAGGCCTAGGTCCTTCAAGCGGGAGAGGACTTCATCCTTAAACTCGAGGGTGGTGAGGGTTTGCTCACAAGCAAATCACATAGGGAGCACCCTCCTTGCAATGAGGAACTGGTAGGTGGGGTCTTCCTTAGGAGTGACCCGAAACTGGGTCATGGAGACATACACTGGGTAAGAGGATGAGCTAGCTCCATGTTTGGGGTTGGACGTTTGCTTGACTGACGCCATTCCTGAAACTCTATCGGACACGATGTGTGACTTGTGGAACATGGTGTGTTCTTTACAGCAGGACTTGTCGATCTGGCAAAAGACACGACATGTCTTTTGGGAGACACGGTGTGTACCTAGTCGACGATGGTGGCTCGAGGGTGTAGAACACGGCTGATTCGATGGTGCTCATGGTGTGTATTAAGAAGAAAAAAGAGAGGGATGGCAGAGATGACACAGATGGAGCTTATCCTTTAGTGTTTCATGTTGTATTGGTTCAAGACGACACCGTAGATGAAGCTTCATCTTCTATTAGCTTGAGAGAAGAAGAAGAAGAACTCTTGGTGGTGGCAGAGAAGAAGTGTGGCAGAGAAGAAGAAGCTTTGTGGCCTTAGAGGATGAGGGTGCTATCAACGGTGGCTCAGGATGAAGCTTCTTTGTCGTAGATTGCACACAACTGGTCATTGGAGGAGGAGGCTCGAACACGTTTGGTAACATGACTGGAAATGAAGTGAGGAAGGAAACGACCATTAGGTTTAAAATCCCTTTTTCCCGTCAAAAGACATGGTGTGTTATTTTTAGAGCACGACGTGTCTATTTGTAGAACTTCCATGTGACCTTATAAGCAAAATTTGTGTGTTGCAAGACATGCTGTGTGAATTAAAGCACACACTGTGTTTGAATCCAGAAGTTCAAGTTGTAGCCCTTTCACTGATAATGACACGCCATGTGCAAATAAAGACATGGTGTGATCAATCGATTCTTGATAGCTCATGTTCCCTGTCGTCTCTAAAGTACACGCCATGTCTTAATTAAGACATGTCGCGTTCGTTTCCAGATCGAGTATTTGCATGGTCTTCCTGATAGTAACACAGCGTGCCGTTTTGGGACACATCGTGTCTTTTTTAGTTTATGCTCAATTTTTGCTCACTATAAGAGATGACACAATGTGTCACATAAAGACATGTCGTGTCTTTTTGAGTTTCTATAGAATTCAGCTTCTCACCAGCACCTACAAAAGTAAATGTGATGCAAGTATAAGTGTTTAAATTATTACATATACCCATGACAAGCTTAATTTGGGAAATTAAAGTTTGTTCTTAACTCAAACTATAGAAAGAAAATCTATTCTAATGTGGGGTAAACTCCCACAAGTTCCTCCATTTAAGGTCCAGAGTAGGACTCTTCAATATTTTGATTAAGCATCCTGGAGGGAGCAAGTAGCTCCCTTGTCAACTTCATCTCTTGTGATGTATAGCATGTAGAGTTATCCATTGACTTTGAAGGAGGATTGTTTCCCTAGCAGCTCCACGGTCCCATACGGAAAAACATGTAGGACCAAGAATGGTCCAGACCACTTGGATCTCAATTTCCCTAGAAACAATTTGAGTTTGGAATTGAAAAGCAAAACTTGGTCTCCTTATTTGAATTCTTTGATCTTGATTCTCTTATCATGCCATCTCTTTGTCTTCTCCTTGTAGATTTTTGTGTTTTCATAAGCATCCATTCGTAGCTCTTCCAACTCTTGCAGTTGCAATAACCTCTTCTCTCCTACCTTCTTAAGATCATAGTTTAGAAACTTGATTGCCCATAAAGCTTTGTGCTCCAATTCTATAGGTAAATGGCATGATTTTCCGTAGACTAGTTTAAATGGAGTTGTTCCAATGGGTGTTTTAGAAGCTATCTTGTATGCCAATAACACATCGTCCAACTTAAGTGCCCAATCCTTTCTTGATCTAGAGATAGTCTTTTCTAAAATAGCCTTTAGTTGCCTATTTGAGATCTCCACTTGGCATAATGTTTGAGGATGATAGGGTGTAGATATCTATGCTTCACTCCATATTTGCTAAGCAGGATGTTGAAGTTTTTATCACTAAAATGTCTACCACCATCTGAAATGATTGCTCTTGGAACTTCAAATTTGGGGAAGATGATCTTTTGAAAAGGTTTAACGAGTGACTTTGCATCCAGAGCTTGAGTGGGGATTGCCTCCCCCCATTTGGACACATAATCACATGCCACCAATATGAACTTGTATCTGCATGAAGATGGAAAGGGCCACATATAGTCTATACCCCACACATAAAAAACTTCTATCTCCATAATTGAGTTTAATGGCATTTCATCTCTCCTTGAAATTCCCCCACCTCTTTGACAATTGTCACAAGTTTTGACAAATGTGTGCACGTCACAGAATAGACTTAGCCAATACAGGCCATATTGTAGGATCTTTGTTGCTATTTTGTTTGCCCCAAAGTGTCCTCCGTAGGGAGAAGAATGACAATCTGAAATCACATTACCAATTTCCTCACTTGGGATACATCTCTTTATGAGTCCATCTACGCATTGCTTGAACAATAGTGGATCATCCCAGTAGTAGAATTTTACATCTTGGAATAACTTCTTCTTTTGTTGGTATGTCAAGTCTGGAGGTAGTTTTCCTGTAGCAAGAAAGTTTGCAATGTCTGTAAACCATGGTGCTTGTGTGGATGATAAAACGTAGAGTTTATCAATCAACAATTGGTCCTCAATAGGCAATGAATTTCCAACATATGTGGTCAACCTACATAGGTGATAAACAATGGTGTTCTCCATCCCCTTCTTATCCCAGATTTCAAGGTCAAACTCTTAAAGAAGAAATATCCAACGGATGAGTCAAGGTTTCACATCTTTCTTGTCAAGAAAATACTTTATTGTAGCATGATCTGTATACACAATTACTTTGGATCCTACCAAATACTATATGAACTTATCAAAAGCATATACTGTGGAAAGCATCTCTTTCTTGGTGGTTGTATAGTTGATTTGTGCCTCATCTAAGGTCTTGATTGCATAGTGTATGGCGTGAAGCCTCTTATCTTTGCACTGTCCAAGAATTGCTCCTACTGCGTTGTCACTCACATCACACATTAATTCAAAAGGAGAACTCTCGTTTGGTGGTTGGATGATTGGGGCTGAGACAAGAGATTCTTTGAGCTTGTTGAAGGCTGTATGGAAATCATCATCGAATATGAACTCGACATCTTTTGCAAGCAAGGAACACAATGGTTTTGCAATCTTGGAGAAATTTTTAATGAATCTCCTATAGAACCCTACATGTCCAAGTAAACTGCAAATGTCCTTGACTGAAGAAGGAGTAGACATCTTCTCGATAGCTTCCACTTTGGCCCTATCAACTTCAATACCCTTATTAGAAACAATATGGCCTAGTACTACACTGGATTGTATCATGAAATGACACTTCTCCCAGTTTAGTACTAGGTTAACATTTTTACAACGGGCTAAGACTTTAGACATTGAATAAACAATGATAAAAGGAATCTTAATAAATGCTAAAATCATCCATGAATATTTCCATTATGTTTATAATGAAATCAGAGAAAACAACCATCATACAACGTTGAAATGTTGTTGGAGCGTTACAAAGACCGAAAGGCATGTGACGATAAGCATAGATTCTATAGGTGCATGTAAATGTGATTTTCTCTTAGTCAGGAGGGTAGATTGGAATTTGGAAAAACCTGGAATACCCGTCCAAGTAGAAAAATTAAGAATTGTTTGCAAGTCGCTCAAGCATCAAATCAATAAAAGGCAAGGGAAAATGATCTTTGTGAGTTGCTTTATTTAAGCACCGGTAGAAATTACACATACGCCAACTTGTGACTATACATGTTTGTATTAACTCATCATTATATCCCTCAATGACATTTGAACCCCCCTTTTTAGGTACCACATGAATGGAACTAACCCAGCGGTTGTCACTTATAGGATAAATGATACCAACATCTTTCAACTTAAAATTTTCCTTTTTAACCCCTTCAAGCATGTTTTGACTTAAACGTCTAGGTGGTTCAATAGTAGTTTTAGCATCATCCTCCATGTTTATTCTATGCATGCAAATGGAAGGATGGATGTCCTTTAAATAAAAAATAGAGTAACCAATGACATCTTTATACAACGTAATTCAGTAAGTAATTTATTTTCTTGTTCATTAGTTAAGTCATCATTGATTATGACTGGAGAAGTAGAATCAAGGTCAAGAAATGCATACCTCAACCCTGGTGGAAGGGCTTTGAGTTCTACCTTTCTCCAAGTTGTGTTTTCTTTGGTTTTATCATCAATAAGTGAAGTATCTTCATTAACAACATTTGGTTAAGCAATAGAAAATGCTCCAAAATGTTCATAGTCATCATTGGTAGATTCACCATCATCACAATAGTTGAATATCAAATCATCATCATCATGGTCTTCCTCCACAATAGAGTCAATAGAATCAATAAAATAGAGCTCTTCCACTTGTGAAGGTGCTTTCATGGCATTAAACATAGAAAACTACATGTCTTCTTCACCAACTCAGAGTGTAAGCTTTCCTTCCCAGACATCAACAAGGCATCCGACAGTCCTCAAGAAAGGTCTCCCAATGAGAATCAGATTTCCAGGAACTTCAAGCATGTCTAACACAACAAAATCAAAAGGAATGTATAACTTACCAATTTACATTGGTGCATCCTTGACAATACCTTTGGGAGATTTGATTGACTGATTGGCTAGATGGATGGCCATCTTTGTAGGCTTCAAATCTCCAAGATCTAGCTCCTACCATAATGTAGATAGAATGAGACTAATCCTAACTCCAAGGTCAATAAGACCTTTGTCAAATGTGGTATTTCTAATCTTGCAAGGTAGAGTGAATGCTCCCAAGTCATCTAGCTTCGTAGGAAGTCTGTTTTGAATGATTGAACTCATTCTCTTAGAAAGAATGATGGTTTCAACTTGGTCTATCCTCCTCTTCTTGGTGAGGATGTCCTTCAAAAACTTGGCATATGACAACATCTCAGCTATGACTTCAGCTAACGGAAGGTTAATATGGAGTTTGTTTAGGATGTCCATGAATTTTCTGAACTCTAAATCCTCCTCCTTATTTGCAAGTCTTTGTGGAAATGGTGCACTTGCTTTGTAAGAAGGTGGTACCTTAGCTATACCTTTTCCTTTGTCATCAACGGGGGTGTCAATCTTCTCTTCAATAGCAACCTCAACACTCTTCTCCTTGGGTGAAGAAGGTCTTTGAATTTCAACTCCACTCCTCAAGGTGATAGCATTTACTTGCCCTCTTGGATTCACCTCCGCTTGGCTAGGAATAGAACCGAATGATGTGTTCTTTTGCTGCACCAAGGCTTGCTGAGAAATTTGGTTTTCCAACATCCTTATATGAGTGGAAATGCCATCTACTTTTGCGGAGAGTTGAGCAATTGCATCTTTCAACAATTTAGCATTGCCCTGAAACTATTCATTTTATTGCACTTGAGTGGAGATGAATTGCTCCATCATAGTCTCCAAAGAAGATTTTTAGGGTTGTTGTTGCTGTTGGTAACCCCTATTATTATTGAAGCCCGACAGATTCCCATTTGTTTACCGATTGAAGAGTTGTTGCTGCTGTGGTTGTTGCTATCCTTGTTGAAAGTTTTGAGCATTGCTTGTGTTCCGATAAGAGAAATTAGGATGATCTCTCCATCCCGTATTGTATGTGTTGGAGTAGGGATTATATTGTTTTTTGTTCCCATGCATCCCAATAACATTGGCTTGCTCTTGATTCTCCTTATTCATATTAGGAGAAAAACAAGTAGAAGAACTATGTCCAACAAGTCCACAAGCTTCACAAATTACCTCGGCTACTTGAATCTGCATTGTAGTCATCTTTTCAAACTTTTGTGTAAGGACATCAAGCTTAGCTGCAATTTGATCAAGTGCATCAACACTATGCTTTCCCCCTTGATTCCTGGTTGAAAAACTCGGTGTATAAGATGGTTGTGCTTTCCTATCTGACCCCCATTAGCAGTGGTTGAGTGCTATATCTTCAATGATATCATAAGCCTCACTATAAGACTTATTCATTAAGTCTCCATTATCAGCAACATCCACTGTCATGCAAGTGTTGCAGAACAATCCATTGTAGAATGCTTGAAGTAGAAGCCAATTAATCAATCCATGGTGAGGGAAAAGGCATTCTAAGTCCTTGAACCACTCCCATGTGTCATACAATGTTTCTCCATCTAACTGAGAAAAGTTTGTGAGCTGGCTTCTCAGTTGATCTATCTTACTTGGCGGAAAATACTTTGCAAGGAAAGCACTTAATAGTTGGTACCAACTCTTAATGGACTTCTTGGAAAGAGATAAGAGCCTTGGCTCTATCTCTCAAGGTGAAGGGAAACAACAATAGCTTTATTCCATCAGTGGATACACCATTGATCTTGAAGGTGTTGATGTACTCCAGGAATTCAGCTACATGAAGATTTGGATCTTCAGTGGTGGTACCTGCAAAATGGGTTTGTTGGATCATCTACATCATAGAAAGACTATTAGAGAAGTTGTTTGCCTCTATTGCAGGTAGAAAAATGGATCCAAAAATGTTTGTGACAGCCGGCATGGCAAAGTCCTCCAAAGGACAGTTGTCCTCCATGGTTGGATCTTCTAGTGTGGCTTCTTCAAAGGATGAAGAAGATGGCGGTGGTGATGATGGTTGTGATCCCTCCAAGCTTGAAGAGTTCTCACTCCTCCTTTCTCATCTATGGCTACTAAAAGTTCATTCTATCTTCAAGTAGAAGAAGATGGAGGTTTGTAGACCTCTCTTAGAATGACACATGCAACCTGAAAAGTAAGATTAGAGTGAGATTCACAAAACTAAGAGGCATCACAAAATAAAATGCAAAATTGGTGATTTAGTATCAATTACTAGTTCACTAAAACTACCGTAGCTCCCCGACAACGACACCAAAATACGTGTTGAAGGTTTTAAAAAGAGAAATATTTCAACTCACCAATCACCCACAAGTATACATGAGTCATTTTAGTCAAGTGTCAAACACAATGAGCTAGGTTAGCTAGGTGCATATATGTTAACTTTCATTAATCCAAATCGGGTTATAAATGTTTGATTTATTTCAAAATAAAAGTGGAAACTACAACAAAGGTCCTAAACAAAGGTGTTTATTAAATGATTAGAAAATTGAGCATTATATTTCACTACCATTACCATCGTATCACAGGAACATACAAAATAAAGATCATTGTTTAACAAGCAAGGAGGTTGTCATCGTCATGCATTTCCCAATGCCATGAGATGGTTCTCAACTTCACATAACGCTCTTGCGTCTATGTTTAGTGTCAAACACAATAGAAACCCTTAATAGTATCTAGCCACTCCCATAGTTAAGAGAATATTGCCCTAAATCCTACTCCATACTCCCTATTTCATTCTCCCAAAACACAAGGTAAGCATAAAACATGTATAAGAGGTGGCCAACCAAGTATACAAGCAAGAAAACACCATAGGCATCCATGGAAGAAAGCAAATTAAACAACAATAATCATAAATTTTGAGTTCACATGAGCAATGGCATGTGTCCATAGTGAAGATATGCAGATACATGATAGTAATTTCAGAGTTTTGCATGCTTAAGAGAAGGAAAAAGCTGGAGGAACCACAGATGTAGGCTAAGAGGAGAGAACTCTAGCTAGAGGGTGAATTTCCACCCCTTGGGACTATTCCAACTCAGTCAAACTTCCCTCCTAAAAAGCTTGAAGGAAGGGAGTAGCTCTGTTGCACCTTTGGAGAAGAAAATGGAGAAGAAATGAAGTAGAATGGGGGTTCTCTTGCAAGAAACCACCTTCTTCCACCCCCAAAATTGCCTTCCCCTACTCTGGAACTTCTCTTGGGTGTAAGACACTTCAAAATGACTGAGCATAATCGCCTATTAGTCTCCAATTCTCTTTTTAAAACAAGGGGCGGTCGTTTTGATTTTTGCAGAACTGATAATGACACGGTGTGTCTTTTGGAGGACACACTGTGTCATGTCATTTGACTCTGCTTAGTATTTCCACTACAGTGAGGTACACGACGTGTTTGACATAGACACACTATGTCTTGACTTCCTATAGTTGAATCAAGTGAAGGGCACGTGACGTGTTTGAATAAACACGTGTTGTGTGCTTTGGCAAAAAGTTGCATACGGTCTTCATGTACCAGGAACACGCTGTGTTGCCACTTCCTCTGCTCTGGGCTAGAAGATGTTGGAAAAGCATACACCGTGTGCTAAATAACACACTACATGTTCTTTGTCCCGAGAGGCTGCCTGTAAAGGAACACGCCGTGTCTTTTAAGGAACATGTCGTTTCTTGTGTTGTTTCTTCAGGAAATGGCTTTGGATCAACTACAAAATGTGGAGAAGTCCCATTGAGGTCGGATTTGAGTTGGGCTATCTCCAATTTGACTTTTTTGATACATATCTACAATCAACATCATGTGATAAGCAAAGAAACTAAAAAGTGTGACAAAATGAATATGAATAGAGATTAATTGGGACAAAATGAGCTAAAATTGTGTGTGATAATGTGCAAAAAGTCAATATAAAACACACACAACAAATCCCCCTAAGTTGAACCGTTGCTTGTCCTCAAGAAAAAAGAGCATAGAAGCACACATGAAAGAATTTTAAAGCTCATGCATTGATTAACCCAAAGAAAGATGTGCAAGGTTCGACCAACAATGATCAACATGTTTATACTCATAACCATCAACTGGACTTAAACATTAATGAAAGAGATTCTTTAGTTCAACAAGGGTGGTCTCAATTTACTGAATCAATCAACTCAACAACATTAAATAGAATTTAAATAACCAATCTAAACAACTAGTGGATGCACAACACTATTTCTCAGCAATTAAGGATACAAATGATGAAATCTTAGTTAACATTAACAAAATAGTTGTACTCTCCTTCTTTCCCAAAAATGATATGACAATGGATTATGGGTTTCGACATTCGGCTGCTAATGTAGGCTTATGCACATGTGGAGTGTCGGTTGCGGTATTTTACCCTCTTTCAAGACATACCACTGAACTATCGTGGCCAGATCAGGCTTACAATAGGCTAGCATGATATGTGGGTGGTAAACTCATCTTTTATGGGGTAAGAGGGTGAAGTGAGATAAAAGAGATTTTAAGATTTTTTTCCATAACATAGGAGAGTCAACTAAATAGCTAGATTTCATTCTTTTTTTTTTGAATTTTTTTTCACTAAAAGAATGATTGAACATGCACTAAGAGCTTGGCAAGGGTATCTCGTATTAGAAATGATGTTGTAAAGTTAATTTACTCACAAAAATTGAAACCATTACATGTTTTAAACAATCAATGATGAAAAAGATGAGTGTTCAAGCTACAAGTATATACCAGAATTAAGCGCATGTTGGAGACCAAAGGATTTTGATTAATCTATGCATGCTCTTTACAATTCTTTCAAATGACTGATTAAGGTACAAGAGGACAAGATGGTTCAAACTTGGCAGGAAATCAGTTCATTACATAAAGATAGTGTCACATCATACTAGAGTTTTCCACAAAGAACAAACATGAAAGCAGAACATACATGACATGTCAAACAACATGAAAAACAATAAAAAGTAAACTACACTACCGACCGGTTGCATCCCCCCTAAGCTTGAAATTTGCAGTGTCTTCACAACATCAATCAAATCTATGGAGAAAGCAACCAGGTATCTATCATGGGGTGGGTGCATCAGTGGGATGGGCCAGGGCCCATATGACCATAAGGGAAAAACTGGTTGACGAGATCATCATCATCTGGAATATCAACCCGCGTGGGTTGTGGAACAAACTCAGGTTGTGGAGGAGGAGTAGGCTGGTGCTGTTGTGGCATGGAATAGTGGTCTTGAGAAATGTGCCAACTATCCATGTGGTGAACCATATCATTTATAGTAGAAAATTGTTGACCCATCAGATCT
This sequence comes from Alisma plantago-aquatica, assembly GCA_963693085.1. Taxonomy (NCBI): domain Eukaryota; kingdom Viridiplantae; phylum Streptophyta; class Magnoliopsida; order Alismatales; family Alismataceae; genus Alisma; species Alisma plantago-aquatica. Next base: position 1,984,887,173 of record OY856409.1, read on the forward strand.
AGGCGGCTGTCCATTTGGTAAAAGCACTGCTACAGATAGCCATATAGATTCCTGACATTAGGCATGGCCTAGGATTACTCTGTCTGTGTGCTTATGGAGGGAGGTGGTGGAGCAGTAGGGGGTGTCTCAGTAGCATCAGGAGCTCTAGCTGCATCTACTTCTTTAGGGGTGTTCAGAATGACTTTCCAGTTGTCTTTGTTCTCCAATGTAATATGCTCCAGATCTGGAATGTCAATGTACTGATCTTTATCAAATAATAGCTTAAATTTGGTAACACCATTGACAACCCTTGAGATCAAGCTTGCAGAAAGAAGATATTGAATGTACACTAGGTTTCTGCCTGGTGTAGCCTCAAGACCTGTCAGGTCAACGTCCAACTTATGGGCAATGAGAGTGATCAAACCCGCACACATTATATCCCTAGATTCCCTCTTCTTCACTTTCTTGATATCTAGGAACCTTGTAAGAATATAGTAGGCTGCATTGATCTTGTGTTCATACACCATTCCCGATAAAAAGAAAAGATCTTGTTTGCCACAAACTCCTTGGGTTTCTTTCTTTACAAAAACCCATGTACTAAGAAGGTTGTGCACATATCAAAAAATGGGGTTTCGAATGGCAGACACCCTATCTTGCTTGGCATCATGATGTTCCTCATTAGATATCTCAAACCAGAATTCATTCCTATCAAAAGATGGCAGATAACATATTGCCCCCTCGTAATGGCAATCCAAGACCTCACAAAAGCGTCTGAAAGTAAGTTTAAAACTATGACCCAAAAGGCAGAAGCAATTGATACCGTAGGGTTCCATCTTCTTTTGGGGGTCTAGCTCAGTAGTGAGAGTCATCAAAAACTTTTAAACGAGGTAGTGGTAAGTGTTCGATATCGTACAACAAATGTAGCACATGCCTAGATACTTCAAGCGGGAGAGGACTTCATCCTTGAACCCAAGGGTGGTGAGGGTTTGCTCATAAGAAAATCACATAGGAAGCACCCTCCTTACAATGAGGAATTGGTAGGTGGGGTCTTCCTTGGGAGTGACCCAGAACTGGGTTGTGGAGACATACGCTAGGGAAGAGGATGAGATAGGTCCATGCTTGTGATTGGACGTTTACTTGATTGGCGCCATTGTTGAAACTCTATCGGACACGGCATGTGATTTGTGGAACATGATGTGTTCTTTGTAGCAGGACTTGTCGATATGGAGAAAGACACGGTGTGTCTTTTGGGAGACACGACATGTACCTAGGCAATGGAGGCAGCTCGAGGGTGTAGAACACAGCTGATTCAATGATGCTCACAGTGTGTCTTGAGAAGAGAAAAGAGAGGGATGACAGAGACGACACAGATGGAGTTTATCCTTTAAGGTTTCATGGCGTATTGGGTCAAGACGGCACCGTAGATGAAGCTTCATCTTCTATTTGCTTGAGAGAAGATGAATAAGAACTCTTGGAGGTGGTGGAGAAGAAGTGCAGCCAAGAAGAAGAAGCTTCAAAGCCATGGAGGATGAGGGTGTTTTCGATGGTGGCTCGGGATGAATCTTCTTTGTTGTAGATCACACACGGTTGTTCATTGGTAGAGGAGGCTCAAACACGGTTGGTAACACAGATGGAAATGAAGTGAGGGAGGCAGTGGCCGTTAGGGTTAAAAACCCTTTTTCCCGTCAAAAGACACAACATGTTGTTTTTAGAACACAGCGTGTCTATTTGCAGAACTTCCCTGCGACCTTATAAGCAAAATTTGTGCATTACAAGACACGTCACACGAATTCAAGCACACGCCGTGTTTGAATTCAGAAGTTCAAGTTGTAGCTCGTTCGCTGATAATGACACGTCATGTGCAAATAAAGACACGACGTGTTCGATTCTTGATAGCTCCTATTCCTTGTCATCTCTGAAGTACACATCGTGTCTTAATTAAGACACGTCATGTTCTTTTTAAGATCGAGTATTTGCACGGTCTGTCTAATAGTAACACAACGTGTTGTTTTGGGACACGTCGTGTCCTTTTGAGTTTTTGCTCACTTTTTGCTCACTGTAAGAGACGACACGTCATGTCCGATAAAGACACGTCATGTCTTTTTGAGTTTTTGTAGAATTCAACTTCTGAACAACACCTATAGAAGTAAATGTGATGCAAGTATAAGTGTTTAAATTATTACATATACCCATGACAAGCTTATTTTGGGAAATGAAAGATTTTTCTTGACTCAAAACTATAGAAAGAAAATCTATTCTAATGTGGGGTCAACTCCCATGAGTTCCTCCATTTAAGGTCTAGAGTAGGACTCTTCAATCTTTTGATTAAGCATCCTGGAGGGAGCAAGTGGCTCCCTTGTCAACTTCGTCTCCTGTGATGTACAACTTGCAACGTTATCCATTAACCTTGAAGGAGGATTGTTTCCCTTGTAGCTCCATGGTCCCATACAGAAAAACACATAGGTCCAAGAATGGTCCAAACCACTTGGATCTCAATTTCCCTGGAAACAATTTGAGTTTGGAATTAAAAAGCAAAACTTGGTCTTCTTCTTTGAAGTCTTTGATCTTGATTCTCTTATCATGCCGTCTCTTTGTAGTCTCCTTGTAGATTTTGGTTTTTTCATAAGCGTCCATTTGTAGCTCTTCCAGCTCTTGCAGTTGCAATAACCTCTTCTCTCCTGCCTTCTAAAGATCATAGTTCAGAAACTTGATTTCCCATAAAGCTTTGTTCTCTAATTCTACATGTAAATGGCATGATTTTCTGTAGACTAGTTTAAATTGAGTTGTTCCAATGGGTGTTTTGAAAGATATCATGTATGCCCATAACACATCGTCTAACTCAAGTTCTCAATCCTTTCTTGAGCTGGAGATAGTTTTTTCTGGAATAGCCTTCAGTTGCCTATTTGAGATCTCCACTTGGCCTAATGTTGGAGGATGATAGGGTGTAGATATCTTATGCTTCACTCTGTATTTTCTAAGTAGGTTATTGAAGTTTCTCTCATTAAAATGGCTACCACCATCTGAAATTATTGCTCTTGGAACTTCAAATATGGGGAATATGATCTTTTGAAAAAGTTTAATGACTGACTTTGCATTCAGATCTTGAGTGGGGATTGCCTCCCCCCATTTGGACACATAATCATAGGCCACCAATATGAACTTGTAGTTGCATGAAGATGGAAAGGGCCCCATATAGTCTATACCCCACACATCAAAAACTTCTATCTCCAGAATTGAGTTTAATGGAATTTCATCTCTCCTTGAAATTCCCCCACCTCTTTGGCAATTGTCACATGTTTTGAAAAATGTGTGCACGTCACAAAATAGACTTGGCCAATAAAGGCCAGATTGTAGGATCTTTGCTACTGTTTTGTTTGCCCTAAAGTGTCCTCTGTAGGGAGAAGAATGACAATCTAAAATCACATTACCAATTTCCTCATTTGGGATACATCTCCTTATGAGTCCATCTGCACATTGTTTGAACAATAGTGGATCATCCCAGTAGTAGAATTTTACATCATGGAAAAACTTGTTCTTCTATTGGTATGTCAAGTCTGGAGGCAGTTGTCCTGTAGCAAGAAAATTTGCAATGTCTGCAAACCATGGTGCTTGTGTGGATGATAAACCATAGTGTTTCTCAATCGACAATTGGTCCTCAATAGGCAATGAATTTCCAACATATATGGTCAACCTAGATAGGTGATCAACAATGTTGTTCTCCGTCCCCTTCTTATCCCGAATTTCAAGGACAAACTCTTGAAGAAGTAATATCCAACAAATGAGACGAGGTTTGGCATCTTTCTTGTTAAGAAAATACTTTATTGCAGCATGATCTGTATATACAACTACTTTAAATCCTACCAAATACTATCTGAACTTGTCAAAAGCATACACTATGGAAAGAATCTCTTTCTTGGTGGTTGTATAGTTGATTTGAGCCTCATTAAGGTCTTGCTTGCATAGTGTATGGCGTGAAGCTTCTTATCCTTCCACTGTCCAAGAACTACTCCTACTGCGTAGTCACTCACATCACACATTCATTTGAAAGGAGCATTCCAGTCTAGTGGTTGGATGATTGGGGATGAGACAAGAGCTTCTTTGAGCTTGTTGAAGGTTGTATGATAGTCATCATCGAATATGAACTCGAAATCTTTTGCAAGCAAGGAACACAATGGTTATGCAATCTTAGAGAAATATTTAATGAATCTCCTATAGAACCCTGCATGTCCAAGGAAACTGCAGATCTCCTTGAATAAAGAAGGAGTAGATATCTTCTCAATAGCTTCCACTTTGGCCCTGTCAACTTTAATATGGCCTAGTACTACACCGGATTGTACCATGAAATGGAACTTCTCCCAGTTTAGTACTAGGTTAACCTTTTTACAACGGGCTAAGACTTTAGGCAAATTTCACAAACAATGATCAAAGGAATCTCCATAAATTCTAAAATCATCCATTAATATTTCCATTATGTTTTCAATGAAATCGGAGAAAATAGCCATCATGCAATGCTAAAATGTTGTTGGAGCGTTACAAAGACCGAAAGGCATGCGACGGTAAGCATAGGTTCCATAGGTACATGTAAATGTGGTTTTCTCTTGGTCAGGAGGGTAGATTGGTATTTGTAAAAACCCAAAATACCCTTCCAAGTAGCAAAATTATGAATGGTTTGCAAGTCGCTCAAGCATCAAATCCATAAAAGGCAAGGGAAAATGATCTTTGCGAGTTTCTTTATTTAAGCAATGGTATTCAATACACATACACCAACCTGTGACTATACATATTTGTATTAACTCATCATTATCTCCCTTAATGATAGTTGCACCCCCTTTTTAGGTACCACATGAATGGAACTAACCCAGGGGCTATCACTTGTAGGATAAATGATACCAGCATCTTTCAACTTAAAAAATTCCTTTTTAACCACTTCAAGTAATGTTTGATTTAAACATCTAGGTGGTTCAATAGTAGGTTTATCATCATCCTCCATGTTTATTCTATGCATCCAAATGGAAGGATGGATGCCCTTTAAATCATCAATAGAGTAAGTAATGACATCTTTATACAAACGTAATTCAGCAAGCAATTTATTTTCTTGTTCATTAGTTAACTCATCATTGATTATGACTGGAGAAGTAGAACCAAGGTCAAGAAATGCATACCTCAGCCCTGGTGGAAGGGCTTTGAGTTCTACCTTTCTCCCAGCTATGTTTTCTTTGGTTTTATCATCAATAAGTGAAGTATCTTCATTAACAACATTTGGTTGAGCAATAGAAAATGCTCCAAAATTTTTAGAGTCATCATTGGTAGCTTCATCATCATCACAATAGTTAAATATCAAATCAACATCATCATGGTATTCCTCCACAATAGAGTTAATAGAATCAATAAAATAGAGCTCTTCCACTTGTGAAGGTGCTTTCATGGCATTAAACACAAAAGACTCCATGGCTTCTTCACCAACCCAGAGTGTAAGCTTTCCTTCCCAAACATCAACAAGGCATTCGATAGTCCTCAAGAAAGGTCTCCCAAAGAGAATAGGATTGGAAGGAACTTCAAGCATGTCTAACACAACAAAATCACAAGGAATGTACAATTTATCAATTTGCACCGATACATTTACTCTAACAAAAACTATCGTAGTTCCCCAACAATGGTGCCAAAAACTTATTGAAGGTTTTCACAAGAGAAAATTTTCAACTCACCAATCACCCACAAGTATACAGGAGTCAATGTATTCGAGTGTGGAACATGAGGATCTAGGTTAGCTAGGCGCATATATGTTAACTTTCATTAATCTAAATCGGGTTATAAAAGTTTGATTGATTTCACACTAAAATTGGAAACTAAAGAAAAGGTCCTAAACAAAGGTATTGATTAAATGATTAGAAACTTGAGCATTAGATTTCACTACCATTACCATCGTGTCACATGAACATACAAAATAAATACCACGATTTAACAAGCAAGGATGTTATCATCGTCATGCATTTCCCAATGCCTTGAGATCGTTCTCAACTTCACACAATGATCCCGCGTCTATGTTTAGTGTCAAACACAACCGAAACCCTCAATAATCTCTAGCCACTCCCATAGTCAAGAGAATATTGTCATAGATCCTACTCTATACTCTCTAATGCATTCTCCCAAAGCACAAGGTAAGCATAAAACATGTATAAGAGGTGTCCAGCCAAGCATACAAGCAAGAAAACACCATAGGAATCCATGGAAGAAAGCAAATTAAACAACAATAAGCAAAAATTTCGAGTTCACATGAACAATGGCATGGGAGCTACTCTCCCATCCTCAAGAAAAGAGCTCTACTCATCTATAATGAAGATATGCATATACATGATAGTAATTTCAGAGTTTTGCATGCTTAAGAGAAGGAAAAAGCTAAATGAACCATAGATGCAGGCTAAGAGGAGAGAACTCCAACTAGAGGAAGAAGTTCCACCCCTTGGGACTGCTCCAACTCAGACAAACTTCCCTCCCGAAAAGCATGAAGGAAGGGAGTAGCTCTGTTGCACCTTTGGAGAAGAAAACGGAGAAGAAATGAAGTACAATGGGGGTTCTCTTACAAGAAACCACCTTCTTCTACCCCAAAACCGCCTTCCCCTACTCTAGAACTTCGCTTGGGTGTAAGACACTTCAAAATGACCGAGCATAACTACCTATTAGGCTCCAATTCTTCTTTTAAAATAAGGGGTGGTCGTTTTCATTTTTTCAGAAATTGATAATGACACATCGTGTCTTTTGGAGGACATGCCATGTCATGTCATTTTATTTTGCTCAATATTTCCACTTCAGTGAGGTACACGACGTGTTTGACATAGGCACATCATGCCTTGACTTCCTGGAGTCAAATCAAGTGAAGGGCACACAGTGTGTTTGAATAAACACACGTCGTGTACTTTGGCAGAAAGGTGCAGACGGTCTTCGTGTACCAGGAACACACCATGTCCTCTAAGGAACACGATGTATTACCACTTCCTCAGCTCTGGGCTAGAAGCTATTGGAAAATCACACGTCATGTGTTAAATAACACACGACGTGTTCTTTGTCCCGTGAGGCTGCCTATAAAGGAACACATTGTGTCTTTTAAGGAACACGTCATGTCCTGTGTTGTTTCTTTAGGAATTGGCTTTGGATCAGTAGTAAAATGTGGAGAAGTCCCATTGAGGTTAGATTTGATTTGGGCTATCTCCAGTTTGACCTTTTTGATACATATCTACTATCAACATCATGTGATAAGCAAAGAAACTAAAAAGTATGACAAAATGAATATTAATAGAGGTTAAATGGGGACTGAATGAGTTGAAATTGTGTGTGATAATGTGCAAAAAGTCGATATAAAACACACACAACAGTATCCTAGAGTACCACCTCCTAGAGAGATTGATTTTAAGATCAATCTTGTTCCTAGAACACAAGCACCTTATAGGATGGAACCATCGGAGATGCATGAATTAAAGAAACATTTGCAAGAGTTTCTAGAGAAAGGTTTCATCAGACTGAACACTTCCCCTTGGGTTCTCCAATGTTGTTTGTGAAGAAGAAATATGGTTCTATGAGGATCTACATAGATCACCACAGTTGAACAAGGTGATAGTGAAGAACAAGTACTCGTTACTGAGGATTGATGATTTGTTTGATCAGTTGAGAGGTGTTGCAATTTTCTCCAATATAGACTTGAGGTCAGGATATCATCAGTGAGGATCAAGGAAGATGACATACCTAAGATTACTTTTAGGACTAGGTAAGGTCATTACCAGATCATGACTATGCCTTTCAGTCTAACCAATGCATCAGAAATGTTTATGGATATGATGAACAAGGTGTTCAAGGATATCTTGATAAAATCATGGTAGTTTTCATAGATGATATCTTGATATACTCCAAGGATAGTCAGAAATATGAGCAACATCTTTTCCAAGCTCAATAGTTGTTGAGGCAGCACCGGTTGTATGTCAAGTTTAGTAAGTGCTAGTTTCGGTTGACTGAGGTATCTTTTCTTGTGCATGTCATATTTGCTAAGGGTGTTTGTGTAGACCCAAAGAAATTGAAGTTAGTGCTAGAGTGGGAGCATCCCAAGACATCGACTAAAGTTTGAAGCTTCCTAGTTCTAGCTGGTTACTATTGGAGATTTATTAAGAATTTTGGCATTATAGTGTTACCCCTAACCAAGTTGACCAGGAAAGGTATTCCTTTTGTTTGGGATGACAATTTTCATTGTTCTCTTGAATTGTTGAAGGAGAAGTTGACAAGTGATGCAGTGTTAGTGCTTCCAGAGTAAGGGAAAGGGTACATCATCTTATGTGATGCTTTGAAGAATGGTTTGGGATGCGTACTGATGGAGGATGAGAATGTGATTTCTTTTGCTTCACATAGCTTAAGAAACAAGAGGAGAACTATCCAACTCATGACCTGGAGTTAGTATCTATAGTTCTTTTTGTGAAGATTTGGAGACACTATCTATAGGGGAGAAGTTCCAGGTCTTCACAGATCACAAGAACCTTCAGTATATCTTCTTGAAGAAGGAACTGAACATGAGGTATAGAAGATGGATGGAGTTGATCAAAGACTATGATTACATGATATATTATCATCCAGGGATGGTGTGCTGACCTAAAGTTTATACTTTGTCCATATTTTGATAATGACTTAACCATTCCATTCATATGTATCTAATATGTGTATTGAAGATTGATTTCAGGTGTTAGATACATGAAAAGGATAAAAAATCAAAAGCCCTAATTTGCTCAAGTTCAATTCAAAAGCTATATAGTGTGTAATTTTGGAAATCTATGTAAATGACCTTAGAATATTTTTGTAATCACTTGTATTGATGAATTAGCTTGTAACTAAAATGAGAAAATTTATTGGGACACTAAACACCAAGTTTTAATCACTTTAGATGCACTTTCGAAAATTGATTACAGACAGTCAATTGGTTGAGTTGCAAACTCGATCGATCCTCCTGGATTAGTTTTCTAAAGATGGCATTGGTCGAGTTGTGTTTTCATAGAACTCGACCGATTGAGTACTTGACCAATTTGATCTTCATTGGTCGGTTGAGTTTACCCAAGATAAACTCGATTGATGATTTGAATATCAACTTTGTCTTTTACTCTATCAGTTGAGTTAGCTTTATTGAAACTGGATCGATTGCACTGTATGAAATTTGGGAAAAAAGTGATTGTGACCATTGCTGTGTGTTTTGAGAAAAAATAGAGTCATTACTTTGAGCAAAAATGGATATATTTCGTATCTAAGTGTCCCACAACTTAAAGGGGCACCCTCAACTATAAATAGGACCTCTTGGAGTTCATTCCAAGGTTGCTCATTCACTACATGCTTGGTCCTACCTTAAGAGGGTTGTTCCTTGTATTGATGTAAAGCTCTCTTTCACCATCTTCCTACCCCTTTTCCTTATTGAAGAAAAGGCTGAAGATCTTCTCCGAGTGAAGGAGAAGGAGTTATTGTTCTTCAAGGTTGAAGAAGGCAAGGTGTTCCAGATCTCCAAGTGAAGGAGATAGGCAAGGCAAGCGCTCAAGAAGGATAGGTAATCCCTTGAAGGTTGAAGACTTGAAGAAGGAGTGGGTAAGTCCATGTTGATGGCTGAAGACTCCATCGTTCAAGTGGGTAAGCTTCTTCTATTGGTTGAAGATCCTTGCTTGAGGTACTAAGCCCTTGGATGTTGTGGTTTTGTCTTGTAATCTTATGATGGAATATAAGAGTACCAAGATTGCAAATCCTAGAGATTTACCACCTCTAGGTAGTGGACTGACATTGCTCTTAGTTAGGATGTGAAACCACTCTAAACCACCTTATCCAAGTGCTTGCTCTTCCTTGCCTCTCATCCTTGCTATGCTTGCTCATTGAGACATCAAATTATTGTTTGTTTAAGTTCCTGTACTTAATATAATTTGGTGGTCTAATCCATTTTGTGAGAATTGTGAAACTCTATTCACCCCCCCCCCTCTAGAGCCCTTGATCCAACAAGTGGTATCAAAGCAGGTCTTCTCCAAGTTACTTCTACAAGTAGGAGAAGATGGGCAATTTAGCACTTGGATCCCTCAACTTGGAAGGAAGCTTCTCCATGCACCCTCTGGTCTTTGACGGCACCAACTTCCTCTATTGGAAGAGAAGAATGCAGTTCTACCTCCAAGGTAGGAGGTATGAGATGTGGAAGGTGGTGCACCTCAAGTATGAAGATCCAAAGGGGAAAATATCCACATGGATGAAAGCTCAAATAAAGCAAGCTCAACTCAATGCCAAAGCTGTGAGCATCATCTATGCAGCCCTCACCCCATCAGAGCTCAACCGAATCTCCTCATGGGACACCATACATGAGATTTGGAACAAGCTTTGTGTCACCTATGAAGGAACGGAGCAAGCGAAGGAAGCCAAGATCTGCATGCTTGGTGGTCTTCTTGAGAACTTCAAGATGGGTAAGAATGAAAGAGTGGCTGATATGTACACTAGGCTCAATGTCATCATCGATATATTGGCGGCCCTTGGTAGTGTGATGGACAAAGGCACTATAAACTCCAAGATCCTAAGATCTCTTCCAAATAGATAGGAGCCCAATGTTACATCCATTGAAGAAGTGTACAAGCTTAGTGAATTGTCAACCGAGGATATAGTTGGCAACCTTCAAGCCCATGAACCAAGGCTTGATAAGCTATAAGAAGAAGAAAAGAGAGAAGAGAAGGAGTCTAAGAAGATCAAGGACACAACCTTCAAAGCTCAAATTGAAGAGATGGTTCGACGGCAAAAACTTGCTCTCAATTCCCCTACTCCCTCCTCAAGTGAAGATGAAGGCCCAAATGAGCATGAAGCAAACTACTCAAAGGGCAAACACTTCCAGGGGAAGCCTTCTTCATCAACTCCTAGATGTTATGAGTGTGGCCAAAAGGGCCATTACAAGAGTGACTTCCCCAAGGCTAAGAAGAGCCATCACAAGGGCAGCCACAAGAAAGACAAGGAGTACAAGAGAGAAGGCAAATACAAGAGAAAGGAGAAGAAAGAAAGAAGAAGCAAAGACGCAGCTCATACAGCTTGGGAGGAGTCTTCCTCAAGCTCTTCAAGTTCTAAATATGGAGAATGCCACCTTGCTCTCATGTCCTCTACAAGTGAAGATGTAGGTGAGGTAAGTGAGGTCAAAAAGAGGTGGATTGTTGATAGTGGTTGCTCAAAACATATGACAGGTGATATCATCCATTTCAACAAATTCTTAAAAAAGAAAGGAGGATCGATAACTTTTGGGGACAACAAGAAAGGTAAGGTTATAGGTGAGGGTGATGTAGGCAATGAGCTATGTATCAAGAATGTTTTTCTTGTGTATAGCCTACATCACAACTTGATAAGTGTAAGACAACTTTATGATAATGGATATCTTGTTTTGTTTACATCTTTAGAATGTTTGCTTCTAGATTCCCTCACTTACAATGTCATATATAAGGGAACTAGAAATGGTAATCTTTATGTTATTGCACTTTATGCTCTAAAGCCCATAGTTGATAGATGCTTGGTTGTGGATAAAAATAATATCTCTCTTTGACATCGCCTTTGGGTCATGTGAATATGCATCAAATGAAGAAATTGAGAAAAAAGGAATTGGTTCGGAGACTTCCCAAATTGGATTTTGAAAAGGATGAGGAATGCCAACCTTATACACAAGGCAAGCAAACCAAGTCCTCCTTCAAATCTAAAGGAGTACTTAGTGCCAAAAGAGCTCTTGAGTTTCTTCATATTGATCTATTCAGACCAATGAGAATGCAAACACTTCGCGGTTCCAAGTATTGTCTTGTGATTGTCGATGATTTATCTCGTTATACTTGGACTTTCTTTCTCATTTTGAAAAGTGATACATGATGTTTTCTCGAGCTTTTGTAAATGAGTTGAAAATGAAGCTTCTTGCCAGATTGTTTCTATCTGTAGTGACCATGGGGGAGAGTGTGAAAATGATCTTTTTGAGCATTTTTGTGAAAAATCTGGTTACTCACACAATTTCTCTTCTCCTCGTATGCCTCAACAAAATGGGGTAGTACAGAGAAAGAACCGGTCGCTTTAGGAGATGGCTCAGACTATGCTACTTGAATATGACATTCCTAAGAATTTTTGGGATGAAGCCGTAAGCACCGCTTATTTTGTGTAGAATTGAGTTTTTACACATCCTTTTTTGAAGAAAACCCCCTATGAGTTATGGCGTGGTAGAAAGCCATCCATTGATTTCTTTCACATTTTTGGATGTCCTTGTTTTGTTTTGAACACAAAGGATTCTCTTGACAAGTTTGATCTGAAATCGTACAAGGCTTTCTTCCTAGGCTATAGCACTAAAAGAAAGGCTTATAGAGTTTTCAATATTGAACTATCTAAAATTGACGAATTTATCAGTGTTAAGTTTATTGAAACTAACCCTGTTGTTGGAAAGAATGTTGTTGATGATGTTGTAGATGACTTGATTCCTATCTTGAAAGACCTCAACATCAACAACAAAGGTAAGCAGGTGGTTGAATCTGAAGATGAAGAGAAGAAGGATCCTACTCCTCACTTTGTAAAGAATCATCCTGAAGAGCTAAGCATTGGCAACCCATTTGAGAGAGTGAAGACACAAGCTGCCTATAACAAAGAACAAGCAGACAGTGCCTTCATCTCACAGCTAGAGCCAAAGAACATCAAATAATCTCTTGGTGATGATGAGTGGATCCTAGCCATGTAAGAGGAACTAGAGAAATTCGAGAAGAATTGTGTGTGGACTCTAGTGCCAAGACTAAGTGATAGAAAAATCATTGGCACCAAGTGGGTCTATCGCAACAAGCTTGATGAACAAGGCAAAGTGGTAAGGAACAAGTTAGTGTCACAAGGTTACAATCAACAGGAAGGTATTGACTTTGATGAAACTTATGATCCTATTGCTAGACTTGAATCTATTAGAATGCTACTTGCCTTTGCTAGTTATAAAAATGTCTTGCCATATCAAATGGATGTTAAAAGTGCATTTTTGAATGGTACAATCAAGGAGGAAGTATTTGTTGCTCAACCTCTGGGCTTTGAAAATGACAAGCTACCTAATCATGTTTATTTGTTGCAAAAATCTCTCTATGGACTCAAGCAAGCACCTCAAGCTTGGTATGAGAAATTAAAGAACTTTTTGTTAGACAATGGCTATGTCATGGGCAAAGTCGATTCTACTTTATTTATAAAACACACTTCTAGAAATTTTCTCATCATTCAAATTTATGTTGATGATATCATTTTTGGCAGAACGGATCTTTATCTTTGCAAGGATTTTAGTTGTCTTATGTAGAGTGAGTTCGAAATGAGCATGATGGGTGAGTTGGCCTTCTTCCTTGGCTTCCAAATCAATCAAACCAAAGATGGAAACTTCATCAACCAAGGCAAGTACTCCAGTGAAATACTCAAATGCTTTGGGATGGAGAACATGAATCCGATGGACACACCCATGTCCAACACCGCCAAACTTGATAGAGACAAAGAAGGTGAGAAGGTAGATGAGAAGCTCTATATAGGTATGATTGGAAGTTTACTTTATTTAACTGCCTCTAGACCTGATATTATGTTTAGTGTTGGCTTCTGTGCTCACTTTCAATCAAGCCCTAGGAAATTGCATCTTATTGTTGTTAAGAGGATTTTGAGGTACTTAGCCAAAACTCAAAATTTTGGACTATGGTATCCTAAGTCATGGGAATTTACTCTTGTAGCATATAGTGATGCGGATTACATAGGTTGTTTGGTTGATAGAAAGTGCACTAGTGGCACTTGCTTCCTTCTAGGACCATGCTTGGTGTCTTGGTTTTCCAAGAAATAGAGCACCATGGCATTATCAACTACTGAGGTTGAATACATTGCAGCTGGGAGTTGTTGTTCCCAAGTCCTATGGATGAAGAAAATGCTCTAAGACTTTAGCATACATTTTGATGCTTCTCCTATCTATTGTGATAATACTAGTGCAATCAATCTTTCTTATAATCATATATTGCATAGTAGAGCTAAACATATAGAGGTTCTCCATCATTTTCTTTGTGACCACATTGCCAAGAAGGATATCTATATCACGCATGTGGACATGGAAAATCAGTTGGCGGACATTTTCACTAAACCTCTAGCTAGAGAGCAATTTAACTTTATTAAATCTAAACTGCTCATTGTTGCTTTGGATGATATTGACATGTTGTTTAGCTAGTTGTTTTTATCCTATATGTCTTGCTCATGCTAACCTCATATTGCTTGCCTAAATTTGTCTAAAATGTGCTTAATTTGCTTGTTGACATGCTTAGTTCACTTGTTTTTGGGCTTTTCTCAAATTTCTTGGTTTTATTGCTAAATAGTACCCAATGATGAGTGATATGTGCCTAAGTATGTTCAATATACATAATATAGACTCGAAAAATGAATTTAATTGGCATGCATATGGCTAGAAATTAAGTTTGATGGTTTTAAGTTAGGTTGACCATCGGTCGAGTTTCCCCCAGGACAAACTCGATCGATCAGTGGCCGAGAGCTATTCTCCAGAGGACCAATTGGTCGAGTTTTCGACTCTCAGAACTCGACCGATCCACAGGCTGAAGCAAATTTAAGTTAGGTTCGGCCGACTATTCTCCCTCTCAACTAGAGAATAGACGACCGATTCCTCTTCTTCTAGCCCTAAGCCCTAAACCTCCCTATCCTAGCCCTTTCCCGACCTAGATAGCTCAACCTAGGCCTCCCCAGTTGCTCCCTGGTGGTGTTTGAACGGATTTTGAGGTTTTCTTTGTGTGTTTGTTCGTTTCTATTTCTCTTTTTCACCTCCATGGCTTCCCAAAGGAGAAAATGACCTGCCCCAAGCAATGCAACTTTGTCCTCTTCATCTAATCACTTGATTCCCTTCGATGATACCTCTTTTGTCTCAATAGAGACTGTTAATAGGTATAAGGACCTTCTTCCTAGGAGTCATTTTCCTTTTCATGCCTTGTTTGAGACAATCCCTAGGCATCAAGCAGTTATTGACCAGTTTTCTAGGTTGCTTGTCGTCCACCACCTTTCCACCTTGCTCGTCGAGCGTGACTGCTTTCATAACTCGATGTCTAGCTCGAAAGCAGTTCATGATTTCTACGCTAATTTGTGTTGGAACTACGACTCCCTCGTACCCCCACCGAATGCTCAAGTAATCCTAACCTTGATGATCGCGGGTAACTGTTTCCAAATCTCTAAGGATATTTTAAATGTCTTCTTTTCTGGAGATGAGGAAAACGATACTTGGCACAAGGATTATGGCGAGTATTTCAATCTTTTGGACCCGGAAAGTTTCTACAAGCAAAATGAATTGACTCTCCCTGACATTCATCACTACTTGAAGAAACCTGACGTTCCATATAAGAAGAAGAGCACCCTACCTTCCTCCTCCCTCGACCTTAGGAAGTGCATTCTGGCTTTGGTGATCAACTGCAACATCCATCTGAAGAAAAATCAAATGAGTATTGTAGAGAACACTGTTGTCATTATGTATTGCATCCTAGAGAACATCGATGTCAAGTGGGCCAGATACATTGCACACCACATGACCTGCTTCGACACTGGTAAGAATACCAAAGGCACCCATCCCCCTACCCTACCCTGATATGTGGTTTGTTTCAGTTCACCACTGAGAAATCACTCTTTTCTAACTTTCATTACAAAGTAGCCAGGAAAGGTGTATGTATCAGTGAAACTACAATTCAGAAGAATGTGCTTGTGTTTGCCTCTTCTACCCCTGGTGTTTCTCCCTCTGCCTTTACAGCCCCTGCCTCCTCTGCCCGAGCCCCACCTCCTCAACCCCCTCCTTGACCTAGCCATGCTTCATTCTGTGTATCTAATGAAACCCTTATGGGTTGCATGATGCACCAACAAGCATACAACCAACAGGTCCAGGAGCTCCTGCATCAGGATTTGTGTTCTATCATGTCGACCATGAACCTATCCTATGCTCAACCTCACCCCACCTTCCAGCCCTACCCCAATAGTGATTATGCTTCATATGCATACACTCATTACTATCCCTCACCCGAGCCCTCCAGTGCTACTGCTCCTCCACCCTTCGTTGCTGGTAGTTCTACTCCCGCCTACCTCCCATTGCCTGATGGCTCCCTAGACACCTTTCTTGCCAGCCTTAGAGACTTTGCTCCGTCCTTTCCTCAGGCCAATGAGCTTCACACTCTTGGTATGTCTTGGGCTAAGCAGAATGCTCGTTGGCCAGGTCGCATTTTCGGTCCTCCTATGGATGAGGAGATGCCTGATCAGGCTGACGATATTGAGGCTGGTGATGATGATGACGGTGATGGTGAGGATGCTTCTGGTAATGGTGATGGTGCTGGATCTAGTGATGAAGGCACTACTGTTGCACCTTCTGATGGAGACGAGGACTATGAGCCTGGAGCCAATGATGATGATGTCGTTGATATAGATAGTTTAGATGTTTAGCTTGTTTCTTAGTTTTTAGTCTAGCATGTTGATCATATACATCTTTATAGGCTATTTTATATAAGAAACATCTGGGCACATTATCTGAGCTATACTATTTTATCTTCTATTTTTCATCGCTTCTTGCTTGTAGTTGCTTTCATGAGAACATGCATCTGAGTTGTAATATATGTGATGTGCACTCTTGTTTTTTACTCTGCTATATCTTATGCGTTGGTGCCATCTTTCACCATATTTTGATGATGACTGAGTTTGTATGTTACTTTCATCTCCATTTGCCATATGATATGAGATTTCTTGTATGATTATCTAGTTGATTGTGTTTTGGAGAAGACCTAGATATATGTTGTTCTACCCCCCCCCCCCTACTTTTTGATAATGTCAAAAGGGGGAGAGAAATTTCAAAGTCTTGAAACTCAATCATATTGTTATTCATTTTTATACTACTGCTTATTGCTTATGAGATCCTTTTCTTGTTCATTTATTGTTTTATCATGTGACTTGCAAAGGACTACATAGTACATATATGCTATTATTGTTCAATGTAGATAGACTAACCATGTTGGTTAGAAGAAGCATAGATTGAGGGGGATCAATTCACATTGTTCACATCTTGAATCCCCTTAATTCACAAGGCAAAGGTATAACTTCTATATCCTTTTCAATATGTTTAAGGAATGGTTTGTCATTGTCAAAAAGGGGGAGAATGTTGACCTAGAGGTTATACATTGTCCATATTTTGATAATGACTTAACCATTCCATTCATATGTATCTAATATGTGTATTGAAGATTGATTTCAGGTGTTAGATACATGAAAAGGATAAAAAATCAAAAGCCCTAATTTGCTCAAGTTCAAGTCAAAAGCTATACAAGTGTGTAATTTTGAAAATCTATGAAAAAAATCCTTAGAATATTTTTGTAATCACTTGTATTGATGAATTGGCTTGTAACTAAGATGAGAAAATTGATTGGGACACTAAACACTAAGTTTTAATCACTTTAGATGCACTTTAGAAAATTGATCACAGATAGTCAATCGGTTGAGTTGCAAACTCGACCGATCCTCCTGGGTCAGTTTTCTGAAGATGGAATCGGTCGAGTTGTGTTTTCATAGAACTCGACCGATCGAGTACCTGACCAATTTGATCTTCATTGGTCGATCGAGTTTACCCAGGATAAACTCGACCGATTATTTGAATATCGGCTTTGTCTTTTACTCTATCGGTCGAGTTAGCTTTATTGAAACTCGACCGATTGTACTGTACGAAATTTGCAGAAAAAGTGATTGTGACCGTTGGTGTGTGTTTTGAGCAAAAATAGAGTCGTTGCTTTGAGCAAAAATGGCTATATTTGGTATCGAAGTGTCCCACAACTTAAAGGGGCACCCTCAACTATAAATAGGACCTCTTGGAGTTCATTCCAAGGTTGCTCATTCACTACATGATTGGTCCTAGCTTAGTTGAGAGTGTTCTAACCCTTTGAGCCCCTTTCTCTCTCTACCTTCAAGTTAAATTCGTGAGTATGAGTGAGATACACTCCTTTGTAAGAGAGATGCTCCTTGTATTGATGTAAAGCTCTCCTCCACCATCTTCCTACCCCCTTTTCTTATTGAAGAAAAGGTTGAAGATCTTTTCCAAGTGAAGGAGAAGGAGTTGTTTTTCTTTAAGGTTGAAGAAGGCAAGGTGTTCCAGATCTCCAAGTGAAGGAGATAGGCAAGGCAATCGCTCAAGAAGGATAGGTAATCCCTTGAAGGCTGAAGACTTGAAGAAGGAGTGGGTAAGTCCATGTTGATGGCTGAAGACTCCATGGTTCAAGTGGGTAAGCTCCTTCTATAGGTTGAAGATACTTGCTTGAGGTACTAAGCCCTTGGATGTTGTGGTTTTGTCTTATAATATTATGATGGAATATAAGAGTACCAAGATTGAAAATCCTAGAGATTAACCACCTCTAGGTAGTGGACTGACATTGCTCCTAGTTAGGATGTGGAACCACTCTAAACCACCTTGTCCAAGTGCTTGCTCTTCCTTGTCTCTGATACTTTCTATGCTTGCTCATTAAGACATCAAATTGTTATTTGTTTAAGTTCCTGCACTTAATATAATTTGGTGGTCTAATCCATTTTTTGAGAATTGTGAAGCTCTATTCACCCCCCTCTAGAACCCTTGATTCAACAAGGTGAACATGGTGACTGATGCACTGAGTAGAAAGTCATCATCGTCATCATTTGCAGACAAGGCACAATTACTCTCTACAATGTGCAACAAGCGGGACATGTTAGTGTTTCTTTGACAGATGAACATACAATTGGAAATTTATCTATTGGGAGGGTTGTTGGCATAGTTACAAATCAATTCGACATTGATACAATATATCAAAGATGCATAGAAGAATGATACCATGATACAACATATTAGATCAAAGTTTGGTAGAAGGAAGCATGATGGTTTGCATGAGTCAGATGATGGGACAATGCATTTTCACAATAGTATGCTGGTTCTAGATGTTAATAGTTTGAGGGAGATGGTACTTGAGGAGGCACATTCCTCAATGTATGCAATGCATCCCAATAGTACACAGATGTACCCGAATTTGAAGGATTTGTATTGGTGGCCAGGTCTGAAGCGTGATGTGGTAGAGTTTGTTGCTAAGTGTTTAGTTTGTCAGCAAGTCAAGGTAGAGTATCAGAAGCCTATAGGGACACCTTTGCCAATACCACAATGGAAATGGAATCATATAACCATGGGATATGTGTTTGGACTTCCAAGGACAATCAAAGGTCATGATTTCAATTGGGTGATAGTTGAGCGGTTGATCAAGTCAACTCACTTATTACCAGTCAAGACAACATATACAACGAAGAAGTTGGCACATATCTACATTGATGATGTAGTTTATCTACATGATATTCCAGTTACCATAGTGTCTTACTAAGGTCCTCACTTTACGAGTAGGGTTTGGAAACATCTGCGTATAATTTTGGGCTAGACAGATGGTCAGTCAGAAAGGACCATTCAGACATTAGAAGACCTTTTGAGCAGATGTGTTCTGTAGTTTCTTGGCATTTGGTACATCCATATAAGTTTGGTTGAGTTTTCCTACAACGACTATCAGAGTAGCATAGATATGACACCATATGAGGCTTTGTATGGAAGGTGTTGCCGACAACCCCTTTGTTGGTATGACGTAGAAGAATATCATTTTTGATCCTAATCTAGGATAGCATACTATAGAGAAGATCAAGGTGATACAATAACAATTGAATGCAACCCAAGATATATAGAAGTTGTATTCCAAGAATTGTTGCAACAGTTAGAGTTTCAAGTTGGATATTGTGTGTATCTCAAAGTTTCCCCTGAGAAAGGTGTCCTGAGGTTTGGTAAGAAGGGTAAGTTGTCTCCTAGGTTTATGGGAACATACCCTTTCTTGGAACATGTTGGGAAGGTGGCATACATGTTTGAGTTACCTCCAGAGTTGCATTGGTTGCACAATGCCTTTCATGTTTCCATGATGAGGAAGTGTCACCCAAATACAAAGCAGACGATACAACTAGTGGAGATTGATTTAGATGAGGATGTTTCTTATGTTGAGGGTCCTATGTTGATCCTAGATAAGCATATGAAGAAGGAAATAGCCTTAGTGAAGGTGTTGTGGCATCACTGTGGTGTGGAGAAAGCCACGTGGGTATTGGAGGATGAGATGCGTAGGAAGTACCTGTCCTTGTTTGTGTAGGATTTTTGGGGTGAAATCCCTATTAGGGGTTTATGGTTGTAAGACCCCTGACCTAGATTCAAGTTTAAATATTCTTTCTTATCTTACTTGGATGCTTAAAACCTTAATCAAACCCTAATATGCACTTTGATATCATGTGACAAAGCTAAGCTTCAAGTTTGGTCCAGCTTGGACATTGTTTAAATAAGTTTTGCACTTTATGTGCTTATAAGGACTTTTATGAAAATTTCCATTACTAGGGTTTTTCTTGTAATTTTTCACATGTATTTTGTGCCTCATAAATTTTCATATCATGTTTGACATATTTTTACCTTTGGGTACCTATTTGCACCATCGGTTTTGAGGTGTATGTAGCCATAGGGTTGAGACTTACGGTTTCCTCACCTAGAATCCCTAACTCGATGGTCTCCCCTTCGTGTTGGGATCTAATGGTCCACCTTTAGGTGGTGGGATTTGATGGTTATCTTGAGTGAGTTGAAGGTCAATGGCTTGTCTTTGAGGCTCCTAGGTTGATGGTTCTCCAAGTGAGGTGCAACAACCAATGGATCACCTAGGGTTTCATTTGGTGACCAAGTGAAGGCATGACCCGAAGAACCACCTATTGTGGACAAATGATGGAGCTCTTAGGGTTGACATCTGAAGGTCCCCCTAGATTTAAGATTTGATGGTTGACCTAATTTTGCATGGACATGAGGTTTTGACTATGGGATACTTGGCATGCATGTCTTGACACCTCTACCTTTCTTTCTTTCTCACCCTAAGCTTTATATACCTCTCTCCTTCCATGCAAACGAGCTCTTTAGACACCCTTTTCTTCTTCTTTCTGCTTGGGGGTCTATACATCTTGCTTGGTAGAGAAGAAGGATCTCTAGAAGGATATGTTTGACTGATCTTTCTTATATGTGCTTCTAGGGTTTGGAGCTACCCTCTCTCGGATCATTTGGAGCTTCCTAGCTTTGTTTCTTGGCCTAAGCAAGTAAGATCTCCTTCTTTCCTTCATTTTCCTTACTGCCCCACCTTCTTCTCTCTTCCTTCTTGGTTGAATCCATGGTGTTCTTGATGGATCATGTTCTAGAGGTTGAAGAACATCTTCTTTCTTTTCCTTTGACCTAGTGTTTTGCTTGCTCTTGGGGAAGGAGGTAGCTTGAATGCGTGGAGTACTCAAGCTAGGGTTTCTTTCTTTTCTCTATTTGAGCTACCTTGTTGTTTGGACCTTCATCACCTACCTTGAGGTGAGTTATATAACCTTCTTCACTTTTATTGCTTACTATTAACTTTCTATGCATGGATCTTGCCCTAAAACGTTGTAGTATGTAGATAGATGCTTCTTTGAACCAAGGTTTGAGATTTTGTGGTATATCTTGAGTAGATATTTTTCCTTGATGTACCTCTTAACCTGGAACATGTTTCTTCCTTGTAAGTGGGAGTTCTAGACCTTGCTTGTCTATGGATCAATGGTGTTCTTGTAGTGAGGATTAACAACTTTTCCTTAAGTGTTTTAGCTTATTTCTATCATGTTTCATGATCCAATCGTTTGGCTTCTTGTGTCAGTCAATGGTGTTTTTCATTCACAATTTATGGCGTTTCTATTCACTTCCAATGGTGTTTTTGGTTCACAAACCGATGGCCTTACTAGGTCTATGATCTGATGGTTTGTTGAATCCTTAGATTCAATGGTTAATGCTTGATGCACATCATTTGATGGTTGTGTTTTGGGTAAGGGCATCCACCATATAGTGGGGATGCTAGGTGTGTATGTTTATGTTTTCACCTAAGTAAGTGTACGATCTGATGGTTTACTTTTGGGTGCTGATTTGTAATCTTAATTCAATCCACCTTGTTGAATCTTAGTTGAATAATTAAGTGATGATGGTTAATCATACTTAGCTTCCTTATATGTTGATATGAGGAAGGGATACTCTCTTATTGTTATTGTAACCCTAATATGTTACCTAATGAACATCATAGCTCTTGTATTTAATGTGATCTTATGCTACACCTATGTAATACAAGTATTATGATGACTGTTGAACCTTCTTCAAGGTGTTGAAATATAATGATGTTCTTATAGGAGATTATGTGAATGGTCTTAATGACCTTTGGCCATGTCTTGAGCCCTAATGGAGGTGTAATCCTCTTCATGATGTGGCAAGAAATTGTACCATGTGATGATGTGATAAGGAATTTGTCTCATACGTTTTATATTTTCTAGAGTTGTTACATTCCAATGTTTCCTCGTAGAACTCTTATAGGGTTTATGTAACTTGATTGTTGCAGCCTTAACTCAACCAATTGGCATTAAGTAATCAAGTGAAACCCTAATCATGTAGTGCCATGTACCATAGAGTCATTCCAGTTTTAGCACTTGCTAGATGATAAAATGAGTATTCCAGAAGGGAATCTCAAAGTCGCATATTGTTGAGTATGTGTGGGTCCAGGGAGAGTACATCCTTGTCATCCTGGTCCCAAGGTTTGGAGGATGGCTGCAGTCATGCCTCAATTTGAGAGTGGTCGGGGTCATGTCTCGGATATATGCATATGTGATTGAGGACAACTGTGGTTGTACATTACATGAAAGTGTTTTGTATACCTTGGTTTCTAGTGTCATGACCTATATACCAAGGGTAGACTAGGCTGGTTGTAACTTGACTATATATGTCATTGTGGTAGACTCATACTGACTGAGAGGTAGAGATCTTAGGATTCCAACTATTGTAGATCTTGTATGGAACTGATAGTGAATTCACACTGGTCAGTTGGAAGTTTGAGTGGTATCCCTCAAACTCCCCAGGGCTTAATAAAAGTTGTAAAATAGTCATGTAGCATATCTTCTAGGGTTAAACCGCGATTCACATTGGTTGATAATGCTTGCCTTATGTCTTATAATGCTTAGTTGATATATATTGCAATAAGAGAAATCAACTGTTTAACAAGTGATTGCTTTATATGTTCCTATGTATATCTTATTAATAATATTTGTTTTATGCTATCTGCTTAATTTGTTTAATAACATAACCTGTTATAATCAATAAGAGTTGTTGAGAGTCATATCTCTCATTGGGACATGGTTCTGACCTTGTGGGTCACCACATCTTTTTAGGTGATCGTCAGCGACATCGTCATGCTCATGGTGGTGAGGAAACATAGCTTGGAGATCAGTAGGAGCAGAAGGTTGGCTAGTGTTAGTGTGTTCTAGAGTCATCATTGTACTCTCAGGTCCATGTAGAAGATGTTTTTTAGACAACATGTATCGACTCAAATTTTTAGTTGCTTGGTTATGTTTGTATATGGTATGTATATATGTGGAACATATCTTTTATATATAGGTTGTTCATGTGGCCACTAGATAGATATTTAAATACCTTGTATGGTATGTGCTTCTATGCAGGATGATGTACTTATATGTAAATGTTCATGAACTTTTTGGTAATGTTTAATTTGGTTTTAGTTATCCCCTCTTTCCTATTATGTGGTTAATTTGTGATTGGTGGCATGCTTTGTTTTTCTTCTGATGAACCCAACATGCCTCTCTCATTACTATCAAAAAGTTATGTACAACGCATACAGAAAAATTGCCACTTGGGAATTAAAAAAAAGGAAAAAAAAGGATAAAAGGGATTGTACAAAGAAGATAAAAGACTATATATACTAGACTAACTATGAAGGCTTTTAGTATCCACATGAAAAACATCCCAAAAATCTCCAAGGTTCCTTGAAGAACATCCAAAGATGTAAGAATTCATTCCAACCAGATGTTATACATAATCAAACCAGTTGCAGTCTTCTCCTCATTCCTCAAATGAAGAAAATCATGAAGCATTTTTGGCTCAGAATCATATTCAGATAGATAATGCTTCTAAATCTCTTGACTCTTGACTAAAAGGACAATTACAAAAATATGTTAGCTATCCTCCACGTCCAATTGAAAAAGAATGCATCTAGAAGCAAAGGAGAAACACACTCTCTTCAAAAAGTCATTTGTGGGAATTTTGTTTAAAGAATATTTCCAAAGAAAACTCGGGCATCTCCTAGACAGCTTACCTCTCCAAACCCAAGTTGACAAATTAACAATAAGTTTCTTTTTCCTAACCACCTCCTTGCCATCTTTCAGATGAAAATAAATCCTTCCTTTAAACTTCAGTTGATCAGACAGATCATTAAGTGGAGACATGTTAACCAACAAGCTTTGTATAAACTATCATCCTCTTAGGCTAGGGAGTTTCCAAGACTCATCCACCACATAAGCATTAATTTTTCAGTTAGAACCTTTACCCAACCTTAGAATAATATGGTTGTAGTAGACATCAATAGGATCTCTCTTATCAGTCAGCCATGGATCTTTCCAAAATAAGAACTTGGAGCCATCACCAATATGGAACCCAATCTGACTTTTCAATCTGTTCCTTGAACCAAGTAACCTCCTCCATAGCCATGATGAGTTGGGTTTGCTCCCAACTGACCACACTGATTTCTATTTAATGTATCTCTCTTGCAACCATTTCACCCATAAAGATTTTCCATTATTTGCAATGTCCCATAGATTTTTTAACAAACCAACATTAGACCAATCCTCCACCAAACAAATACCAAATACACCATCATCCCTGGGCTTATAGATTACATCCCAAGATATTGTATGAAGATGCTTATGTCTCTCAAAATCATTCCATATGAAATCCCTCATAACTTTCTCAATATTACGGATAACCAACTTGGGAAGAGGAAAAGTTGATGACCAGAATAAATGATAAGTAGTAAAGGTAGATATAACTAGTTCAACTCTCCCTGCAAATGGGAGAAGCTTACCTTTCCATGACTCTAGTTTCTTCTTAATCTTGTAAACAATGGGTTAGCACATCACTTTGGTAAGCCTACTTGTGAATAAAGGAAGACCATGGTATCTAACTGCAAAAGACACTATCTCAATGTCTAAAATCTCAGAGATAGTACCGTCGTTCTTCAATGCCCCTTTGCTGAGAAATATCAGACTCTTAGAGTTATTAAGTTTTAGACTAGACTTTGTATAGAAAGTATTCAAAATACTGGCAATTGTCTTAGCATTAGGAATATCAGCTTTAGCAAACAATAGCAGGTCATCCACAAAAATTATGTAGGTGATTCTAAAATTCTCAGAAGTCCAAATAGGAAGTAACTCACCCTTCTTGAAAAAGGAATCAATAATAGTAGTGAACCCCTACATTGTTATCACAAAGAGGGGCTAACAGATCCCCCCGTCTTACTCCATTTGATGCCTCAAAGAAAGGAGAAGGCAAACCATTTACCAGGACCTGGAAGGAAGCTGTGCTGAAACAAACCTGGATCCAATTTAGCCAATAAGCATGGAACCCCATCTTCTCCATTAGAAACAAAATGTAATCGCTTCTAACTATATCATGTGCTTTTGATAAATTGTCTTTCCCACACATGGTGCTAGGACCATTAAAAATAGAGAGCATGCTCAAAATTTCATTAGCAATAAAAATTGCATCCCCAATAGTACCATTAACAAATGCCGCTTGATTTTTGTCAATCATGTCAGGGAAATATCTTGAAGTATATAGCAAGTATCTTAGTAATGATCTTGAAGATCACATTACACAAAGAAATTGGATAGAAGTCCTTCAGATTAGTTTCTCTAGAATTTTGAGGAATGATAGTGATGAAGGATCTGTTACACTCTCTCAACAACTTGCCCAATTCAAAGAAGTTAAGAATAGCTTTTGTAATGTCGTCACCCACAATGGGCCATCAAGCTTTAAAGTACATCCCATTAAACTCGTATGGGCTAGGTGCCTTGTCAACATGTAGATTCTTAACAACAAAATCAACATCTTCCTTGGTTACCCATTTCCTCAGCTTATTAATTTGAGAACAAGATAATGTAGGAACCAACCAGGATTGATCCCATAAGACATGATCATAAGGAGAAGAATTAAAAATTGTATTATAATAGTTTACAATATGTTTAGAGATCGCAATTGGATCACTAATTATATGATCATCATCAAGCAAAACATGAATGCCACTATAAATCCCTTGGTTTTAATAGAAGCATAAAAAGGACGAGTTTCTATCACCTTTCTTAAGCTTGGAATTTTGCCTAAGGAAAGATTCTTCATCATTAATAGCTTTATTAGCTTCTTTCCTTAAACCAACCAAAGCATTCTGTAAATTAAAATCTTCAGGATGAGCATCAACTTCTTTTTGCATATCTAATGTGTTGGCTTCCAACTCTCTTGCCTTCAATGAGAAATTACCCATAGATTCCCTATTCCATTTGAGAAGGGCCTCATTCACACCAAAGAGTTTCTTGTAAACTCTAAACATGGGAGCACCAACTAGAGAAGAACTCTTCCATACGTCCCTTACTATATTTAGAAATTTAGGTTGACTAGCCCAATAGTTAATGAAACGATAATATGAACATCTCCTTTTATAAGACTGAAGATGTACCGCCAGAATTCAATGATCACCGACCAAATTAGAAATGATCTCACCCCACATAGAAGGAAACAAGCCAAATAAATTTAGATTATAGAAAGCCATGTCAGTCTTTGAAAATGTGCTCACACCATGTTTGTTATGATTGCTTCAAGTGAAAAATGAACCTTTCGTGGTAATTCCATAACCCCTGTAGTATCCAGATAATTATTGAAGTCATCCATACTCTTTGTTGAAGGTGGGTCTTTCCCCAATTTCTCATTATTGAATATCGCAACATTGAAGTCCCCCACTATACTCCTCCATAATACACCACACCAAAGACATAGAAGCACAAAATGTATTCACTGAATTCCATAAAATAACTCAGTCAGAGTCTTCATTAGAACCATACACAACTGAAAGCAAAAACTTAACACACACATCCTCCAATGATACATCACAGTGAAAAATCTTCTCATTATCAAGAATTTTATTAATCTGAATAGCAAGGTCTCTCCACATGATAATAATACGTGTATAGGAGTAGAAATCAACATTTTTAATGTATCTAGTGTGACACCCTTTGCCACACAAAGCAAGATCAATTAAAATTTAAACCATAATCAACCGTTAACATCAGATTACTAAAAATCATAGGAAATTAAAACCGATTTGCAATAAGCACCAAGAGCTGAGATTTATTACACAAGAGCCAATACTTGCATTTCATAACATATATTCAAGGTGCTACATCATTGTTCTCCAAGAAAACTATTTACATAAGATAATAGTTCCACATGTATTCACATACCATAAAGGGCACATGATGGAATTTTGCAACACCACTAAAAATCCTAAGGTGATGAATCCTTTGGTTTAGCCTTGCTAGTACTATGGTAAGAACTCCACCCACGTGTGCTAAGACACGCGGAAGTCTTATCGTAGTATAGTTAAGGGTCGAATCCTTGGGACAACGGTCTTGACGAAGTCAAGATGGAAAACGTTTTAGTTCTACTTAACTACTTAACAGTTGATATTTAGATCAAAAGTTTGATGTTGGTTTTAAAGCTGAATGCGAGGAAAGTAAAGCAAGAAAGTAAAGATTAAGGTTGTAAACAGTTGATAAAAACCACTAGCATGTTATCGGGTTTCACACCACTACACATGGATCAAGTCATGCAACATAATAAAACAACCTGCAAAAAGAGTCAAATCAGTTAGTATCTTGTAGTCCTAGCTTCCTTTCGGATAACTAGCTACGAGAAGTGTGGAGTATTGCAATGCCAGCCATTCCATAATGAATGGTCACATGCTTTGCATTACTCCTTCATGAAATGTGTTCCTCGACCTTACCAAGGTTGCACTTCCATACGTCAACTGATTCCATTTCATAGTATGAAAGTGCAACGATGGGGGTGAGTTTACTCCACTCCTGAAAACACTTCTAGACACCGAAACAGACATATGGTGACTACATACATCCATAAACAACATTCAATCGATATTTAGATCTAAGGGTACAAACATAGACAATTCATACCAAAAGACAATATGTAACACAAGTTGATGATCAAGCAACTAGTATTCATTAAGCGATTGAAGTTAAACTGAAAAGAAGAGTATCTTTATTACAAGTTATTGAATTACATCGCATGAAATGAAAACATGGGTAGCGGGGCTACTCCCCGCACCCTAGTGAATGAAACTACTCGCTCATGGCAAAGAAGGAGGTGAGAAGAGAGAGAAAGAACGTCATCTCCACGGAGGAGGGAAGGTTGAACCCTTGGTGAAGAGAGCAACGATCTTTTCACTTCGTGGTTGCTTTGATGAAGGATTTTCTCTTCCCACCTTCTTTGTTGAAGAGATTGAAAGAAGAGAGAGAAGGAAGCTTGATGATGAGCACGGATCTCAAAACTGGTAGCCTTGGGGCAGTGGACGGAAGACCAGAGTGCTCTGGATCTGGAGAGGCAGCCTTTGGGCGTCTTGGAATTCGATCCTTTTGAAGTGGCCCTTGAGGTCCTATTTATAGGCTCAAGTTAAGCCCAAACGGTCTTGAGACCGTTTGGTCTCAAACAGTCTTGAGACCGTGAGGCTTCTCGCGGTCTTGGGACCGTGAGGCTTCTCGCGGTCTTGGGACCGTGAGGCTTCTCGCGGTCTTGGGACCGTGAGGCTTCTCGCGGTCTTGGGATCGTGAGGCCTCTCGTGGTCTTGGAACCGTGAGGCCTCTTGCGGTCTTGGGACCGTGAGGCTTGTCGCGGTCTTGGGACCGTGAGGCTTCTCGCGGTCTTGGGACCGTGAGGCTTGTCGCGGTCTTGGGACCGTGAGGCTTCTCGCGGTCTTGGGACCGTGAGGCTTGTCGCGGTCTTGGGACCGTGAGGCTTCTCGCGGTCTTGGGACCATGAGGAGTCTTTGTAATTTTTTTTGTGTTTTCTGTAATGAAAAAGAGAAAAAGTTGGTTTATTGATGTATCTGCAATAAAGTAAGAAGGTTTAATGATTCTATTTAGTTTATCTAAGAAAGAGTATGGAAAACTAAAGATAACTAATAAGATAACGTCACAAAATGAGAGGTTATCACCCCCCCTAACTTAGAGTCTAGATTGTCCTCAAGTTAGATAGAGCTAAGGCATGTAATGGCGAGGCAATTTTATTTGGTTAGGGTTTCCATACTCTTGCTTCAATTCTAGGTCAGAGATCTACCGAGGTCTTATCAGGGCTTCTGCTTACACTAACTCTTTCGAGTATCAAAAGTTGCATGGATCTCAGGTTCCTTTTATATCGTGAATCTCGCATTGGGACCACCTTTCTTATTGTGTGCATGTCATCGACTCTAATCAGTTTTATACTTCTTTGAAGAAACCTACTGGTAGCTAGAGTGGGTATGAGGGCTGGCTTAAAAGGCTTATTGTGTAACTCCCCCTTCAAGTGGGGAAAGGTTTGTCTATGCTTTTTAGAGATTCACTACCGGGCACGACACATCTGCCTTCATGAGGGCAGCTGAATGTACCGGTCGGGTGAGCTCTTTTATCAGCCTTATCATATATTAGGAAACCTTAGGATCTCATTACCGGGCACGACACATCTGCCTTCATGAGGGCAGCTTTATGTACCGGCCGGGTGAGATCTTTGTTGGCTCTTCATATAGGTCCTTATGCATGGCACAACTCTCATGTTTTTATTCAGCACTCTAGCTTTTATTCGAATCTCACAGGCTTAGGAAGTGGGTTTTGTTAGGGTTTTTGATTGGGCGGCCAAGCCTCTTTTTATTGAAAGAAGAAAACTGTTCTTGGGGTTCTTGACATGCACTTGGTGGTCCGCTCGTGAGATTTTCTTGATTTTGGATTTCCCTGATTTCCCTCTTGACTTTGAGAGTTTTCGGTTCGCTTTGGCCCTGAAGTTGACCTGTGAAGAGTCTGAGATAGAATTGAAGCAAAAGTATAGAAACCAATAGTGAATGAATTTTATGGATTCACCATTTCAAGCCTGTAAGCTAATCTTATTATTTATATGAGGACTACTTTATCTCTAACTTAGGTAAGGGTGATACTTTTCATGATGAAAGGTATACTTAGAAGTTGTTTTATTGAAAAAAATACTGGAAAAAGTCTAAGTACGAATAGAAAGTTTGAAAATGATGTGCGGGAAAAAATGAGTTAGAAGAGTTGGAGAAGGATGATACCTCGCCCTTGTCTAGTGCACTCCCCCCTAACTTATCACGCACTCTGTCCACAGAGTGTCAAAGGGATAGGTTGAGAGGTGCATGGACAAGGGCATTTAGGCGTCAGTTAATCCTGAGCTTGCCCCTGGTGCTTGGAGGAGCTTAGCTGCAAACTGTCCACGCAGGGCGTGATAGTATACGTCAGTCATATCCTCTACTGGTTTCTGAAGAACTAAGATGGTATACATCCAATAGAGGACATGGAAGCCGCAGTCGTTGGATTGTCGGATTTGCTGGGGACACTTGTGGCAGAAGGAAGGGCGGTGAAAGTGTTCTTTGGCGTAAGCTTTTGTGTGCTGACTAAGGAGATCAATTAATCTTTCAGCACATTCTTTTGCCACTACCTCTGTGGGTGTTTTTGGCGTTACGACGTAAACTTTCTGTCGTAGGTTGTACTGGATATCGGAACTGTTATAAATTGTAATTGTTCCATCCGGTAGGTTTGCTGCCAGAAGTAGCCAGTGTTCATGGTAGAGGAAGGGTAGCATGATGAACTTCGGCGTTGTGTGTTGTAAATATGAGATTAGTGTTTCAGCTGCGCCGAAGTTCTTTAGCTTTAAAAGATCATCCTTCAGATATGGAGACGCCATGTATGCTGTGGGGTGATCTTGTCCGAGTAGAAGCTGATAGGTGGACATAAGGCCAACAGAGAGGGATCCTTTAATTTGTAAAGATTCTCGCAGAGTGTCTGCCATTATAAGAATGTCACCAGACATGAAAACGAGCTCATCATTCTCGGCGGAAAGCTTTGACATAATGAGACGTAGTTCGTAGCTGGATAGGCCTTTGCAAGCACTGAGATCAAAGTCTGGAAAAGATGGTGTGATGGTAGACAACGGGTTTTTGGCGTCTTTGCTTTGCTCGGTAGCGGAGGCCGGTCCTTTTGATTTCTCTGACTCTTTTAGAGCTTGGCGGAAGGGTCGCCGCTGTGGTCGCTGGATAGCAGAGAAGAGGTAGCGAGGGACATCATCTGGTGCCATCGTTTGGTCCTTGAAGAACCGTCTGTCGCAGATGAGCTCCATCGCATAACGTCCTCTCAAGGAATGAAAATCTTCAGTGACCAGGGCAGAGAAAGGGATTTCTTGGTTCAGCGCTTGGATGTGACGAATGGTGCAGAAAGCGCAATCCCCGGATCCTTCTGCGGCTTGAACTGGAGGGTTTATAATTTTGAACCAGGGCTGGCTCCAGTCTTGGCGGAGAGATGGGCGTGCAGCCCAAATTAGCTTAAGCAGCCGAAAGGGTATGCATCTTGCTTCGCCGGCTGCTTCACCCACAAAGTTTATCGTGCCGGCGGGTAGCTCGGTGCTGCAGAAGTTATAAACCGTGGCGTCCCGAGCCTCTGTATCGACAATCATAGCTAGCCAATGGTTTAAAATTTGGAATGGCACAGTAAGATAACGTGCTCGTCGTGCTAGCCCGATACGCAGACGTTCGATGGATTTTTCTTGGATATCCTTGTATAGGAGACCCAAGGATAGGGTGGGTGAGGCATTGAAGACAGGCTGCTTCCTCTTGTGGCTTCTGTAAATTTCGATACAGTTGGTGAGGAGGACACGGAAGATAGACATTGGCATCGTCGACCCAGGTCGCAGGATTTTGCAAAAATCTTCACGTGTCAGCTTGCGCTTCGTTTTAGTGTTGTGGTAGATAATATCATCTCCTGCCTTTGTATCGTCCACGATAGTATTCAGTATAAAGATATCCTGGGCATCTAAAGTGGAAATGGCCGCCATATCAAGGTCATGCATTTTGTGCGGCAGGGGTGGTGGCGGGGGAAGCTCCTGTAGAGGGGGGGAGGGATGTAATTCTGGGGCTTCCTCAGAGCCAATAGTGTCGTTGTCTGAGTCCGAGGCAGAATCGAGCTCTTCATCGGTATCTAATTGCACTCGTTCTGACTCGTACTCGTCGAGGGGTGAGGTTGCTGTCGTGGTGGGCGCTGAGAGGGGTAAGACAGCTGGTGTAGGAGGGGTGGTGTCAGTTCTGATTATGCATTGGTGGAACTCGGCGAAGGCTGCTTCTTTAGCAGCTTCCCCGATGGATCCCATAGCAGAGTAGTCAAGAAATTGATCCCCATATGATATATTAACATTATCATGGTGTGGGGAGTTGGGATCCTTATCACCGTCATGGTGATCTTTTTGTTGTCTGGGTTCTGCTCCTTGGCTTGGACCCTCCCCAGCATCATCTGGTTTGTCAGAGTCTTCATCTGAGGAGGTACTGTTGGTGGAGTCTGCTGAAGAATCAGAATCGTCATCATTATCAGCATCATCTTCATTGTCGTTAATTGTCTTCTTTTGTGCTTTCTTTTTGCACAGACGATGGATGGATTGGAGTTCATCATAAGCCACTTGCACGTGCTCGTGTGTTTCGAGCAGTGTTTCGTGGGTTTCTTTAAGATCTAAATAACGTTGTTCGGCCGAGAGGAGTCTTGCTGTGAGATCTGTTACTTGAGCTCTTAGCTGAATGAGCTCATTATTTGATGTCTCCTCCTGGCGATTATGTAGCTGCGTGAGGGTGGTGGTGATGTCGTCCAGGCGCGTGCTGAAAGCTTGTTGTTGTTGCTGCAGCTCGCGTAGGGTCTCTGGCAGAGGTGAAGTCTGCGCGGAAATCCTATCGACTTGCGTTGCCATCACTTCATGCTGGCGTTGTACTCCATGGATTAACTTGGGCAAGTTGTTGCATTGGCCGTCGATGTGGTCGACTTGCTTGGCCACTGAAGCTTGACGTTGTTGGATTCCTTGGAGGATGCCTGGCATGGCACGGTTCTGCTCGCCGATCTGGGCAACCTGCTTAGTTAGACCCTGCACGCATGAAAAAATAGAATTTAAAATGTTAGATGGGTCGGTGAGGAGGTTTCAGATGGTGTCAAATTGACGTCTGAATTCCTCACCGACGTTAGTAAAAGGGACCCCAGTGATTGAAGGGTGAGGTGGCTGGGGTCGGGGTGGAATGATAGTGTCATGCGGAAAAGACATTGTTGATGGACCCGCAAATTGTGTGGTGACTGTAGATAGAGTCACTAGCGATGTCGGGGTGGTGGAGAATGGAAAAAATGGTGGCATTCCCGAAGATGGAAATGGATTCGGGAATGTTGATGGAAAGTCAGTGGATGTGAAGGAGGAGAATTCGGGCATTGTGGTGGAGAATGGGGTGCCCGAAGTAAAGAAGGGTGGAGGTGGTGGAAGGGTGGTGGAGGAAGGTGGAGTGGAGGAAGATTGAAGGGTGGTTGATGGTGGTGGGGTGGTGGATATTGGGGTGGTGGAGGGTGGAGAGGTGGTATTGAGCTCAGCATTTAGACTCATTATAAAAGAGTCTAGTGATGAGGATGTAATATTTTCTTCAGGGAGGGGGGGTTCAGTTTCAGGGTTAGGTTTCGATGTGGGTGTCCCTGACAGCTCATGAGCTTTGACGAGCCTTCTGGAAGGTCGTTTGACTAGGAGCTTTGCTGTTTTAGCTGTCGGGGTAGTTATACTAAGCTCTGCCTGCCCTGCCTTTTCTTTCTTTTCTTTGGCTTTGACTGAAGCGATGATTTTGACGATCTCGTCTTCAGTGAACAGGAGCTTGTCTTTATCATAGTCAGCAAGCTCTGGAAGTGGCAGCAGGATTCGTGAAGATTTTGTGGGGCAGAACACGTAGTTCAACCTTCCATCCTTATCCTTTAAGATGTAAGAGTTCTTTAGTGTCTGTTCATTGGTAAGAATGTCGCCTTTTATTGGGCTGCATTTGGGTAGAAGTCTATCCATCTTGAGATATTTGATGATAGATGTGATATGACCACCCATGCAGATTTCTTTCCCGAGGGCGAAGGCTGATAGCTTGATCAGCATGTGCCGTCCAATGTTGACAGGCATTTCGTTGAGGACTGACCAGAGGACAAAAAGGTCGGATATGAGAATATTTCCTCCTTCGGATCTAGGGAAAAGTGCGCCGACGATAATTTTGTGTAACGTGCACACTAGGCCAGAATGAACATTGGAGGCCTTGCTTGTCCTTGCATCGAAGGTTGGTAACCCTGTTAATGACTTCCAGAAGTTATGCTTGTTGAAACTGGGGTGGTCTGTGCCAGCAGCTTTGGCATTCTTCAGCTGGTCTTTATTGTCGATGAAAATTTCGTTCAGGACATTTTCGGTGATGACCACCTCATTGTTGAAGATTCTGGAGGTTATTCTACGGTCACCACCGTCCCTTTCTTTATGCAAGATGTCCACCACTTCTTTGTTGAAGTAGGTGAAGAATTCAGTAGTTGGCTCAGAGTAGGAAATTTTTGATACAAAGCAGAGCCGGGAAAGGTTAGAATTGTCAATAAGAGTGAGGATTTTGTGGTAGATCCCCATCTTCATCAGTATGCTGGGGCAGACATACTTGGTTGGTTTAAGGAGTTGGCTGATGGGGGGAATGATTTGGAGGTGAAGGTTCTCGGGTGGTGGTGCTGTGGTGGTGATGGGAGGAAAAATAGGAACAGTTATTGTGGCAGGGTTGGTGACGGTGGTGGAGGATGGTGGGATGTACCCTGCTAGGATTTGTTCTCTTGCACAGGCAGGGTGGACCTGCTTCCTGGCTCTTTTCTTAGATGTGGGCTCAGTTGTTGGTTCTTGAGCCAATCTCTTCCCCTTAGATTTTGTAGTAGGTGATTCTTTCTCAGGGGAAGGCTGGTATTCGGAGGCCTCGTCGGATGAGGTCTCTTCGACCTCCTCGTCAGAAGGTTCTTCATCTAGGCAGCGGTTGATTCGCTTGATGTCCTTCATGACAGCAGTCATGTTTACTTCTGCTGGGACTTTTCCAGTCCTTTTGAAGTCGTCAACTAAGCTTTGCAGATTTGCTCGTTCAGCAATGAGCTTCTCTTTTGTCCAGAAGGGAGCGTCTGTTGGTCCTTGCTTAGCATGTGAAGTCATTCTGAAATAATTGATAAGAAACAAAAGTTAGAAATATTAAATTTTGAAATTATAACAAAGTAAAATTATTTTGAATTTGAGTTTTATTAGTTTGATTTAGTTCAAACGGTCCTGAGACCGTTTGGTCTCAAACGGTCTGGAGACCGCGAGGATCCAAACGGTCTTGAGACCGCGAGGATCCAAACGGTCTTGAGACCGCGAGGATCCAAACGGTCTTGAGACCGCGAGGATCCAAACGGTCCTGAGACCGCGAGGATCCAAACGGTCCTGAGACCGCGAGGATCCAAACGGTCTTGAGACCGCGAGGATCCAAACGGTCGTGAGACCGCGAGGATCCAAACGGTCTTGAGACCGCGAGGATCCAAACGGTCTTGAGACCGCGAGGATCCAAACGGTCTTGAGACCACGGGGATCCAAACGGTCTTGAGACCGCGAGGAAGACGAACCGCGCGGGAGACGAACCGCGCGGCCGTTCGTTGGCTAAGAGTTGCGGAAACGATGATGGCGACAACGGCGGGAAGGAGCTTGAACGCGAGTTTTAAACGGTGATGCGTCAACCTGTCGCTGCGGTCGATGGGTCGGCGAAGGGGTAGCTGCTGCAGAGCTGACGACGAGCCGGGAGTGACGACGAGCTAGGAACGACATCGACGAAGTCGAGAACGACGACGATGAAGCCGAGTGACGCGCGGGAGTGTAGAGATGAAGGTCAGAGTGGAATGAAACAGGAGAGTTCGAGAATTCGGGAATCAAGAAGAGAGGCGCGTAGGTGGGGGTATATTTATAGGTTTTTAGGAGCCCTCTCGGTCAGGTGACTGAGAGAGCTCAAACGGTCTTGAGACCGCGAGGGGCCTCACGGTCGTGAGACCGCAAGGAGCCTCACGGTCGTGAGACCGCGAGGGGCCTCATGGTCTGGAGACCGCGAGGGGCCTCACGGTCATGAGACCGCGAAGGGTCTCACGGTCTGGAAACCGCGAGGGGCCTCACGGTCTCTAGACCATTTGACCTCAAGATCATGTGGATTTTTATGTATTTTTGGATTTAAAGAAAGCAAAAGAAAAAGGAAAAACAAAGATAAACAAAAGGGTGTTTAAAAAACAAAAGAAAAGGCTAGAATAAAAATAGGGAAGGTGATATTCAGGCCTTGGGTTGCCTCCCAAGAAGCGCCTTGGTTTAACGTCGCTGGCTCGACAAGATTTTTGCTCCGGCTATGCTGACTTTATAGGGTCATGAATCTCGATGGTTTGTCTTGATAACTTGTCTGCCAGAGTGTGGTACTTTTTTAATCTGTGGCCATTTACGGTCCTCTCTCCTCCATTATCGTCAATAATAATGACAGCTCCTGTCGGGTATATATGTTTGATTATAAAGGGACCCGACCATTTAGTACGCAGTTTTCCAGGAAACATTTTTAATCTGGAGTTGAATAGGAGGACTTTGTCTCCGACGATTATATCTTTTCTTTTGATGTGGCCATCGTGCCACATCTTAGTTTGTTCTCTGTAGATTCTTGTGTTGTGGTAGGCTGTCATTCGTAGCTCTTCTAATTCTTGGAGTTGAAGTTGTCGGAATTCACCAGCACCTTTGAGATCGAAATTTAGTTGCTTAATGGCCCACCAAGCCTTATGCTCTAATTCAACTGGCAAATGGCAAGACTTCCCATACACTAATCGAAACGGTGTTGTTCCGATGGGTGTTTTGAAAGCTGTACGGTAAGCCCATAGAGCGTCAGATAGTTTGGTTGACCAATCGGTGCGGTGTCGATTGACAGTTTTTTCCAGAATAGCTTTATTTGCCTATTGGAGACTTCAACCTGTCCACATGTCTGTGGGTGATATGGTGTAGAAACTTTGTGGTTGACTCCATATTTTCTTAATAAGGCTTCAAAGCCCCGTTCCAAAAAATGTGATCCGACGTCAGATATAATCGTTCTTGGGACGCCGAATCTGGGAAATATTATCTCTTTAAACATCTTGATTACCGGTTTTGAATCGCAAGAGGTGGTTGGTAGAGCTTCTACCCATTTTGAAACGTAATCCACAGCAACCAAGATATACTTGAATCCATAAGACGAGGGGAAAAGGCCCATATAATCTATTCCCCATACATCGAAAAGTTCGATTTCTTGCCATATGTTCAATGGCATTTCATTTCTTCTGGTTATCCCTCCGGATAGTTGGCACTTGTCGCATGATCGCACGTATTCATGTGCGTCTTTTGCGATGGTGGGACAATAAAAGCCAGATTGCAAGACCTTGAGGGTTGTCTTCTTAGAACTCATGTGCCCCCCAGTGGGGCCTGAGTGACAGTGCTCAAGGACCGGAGTGATTTCCGTCTCTGGGATGCATCTACGAAAGAGTCCATCTGCGCATAAGCGAAAAAGATAGGGCTCGTCCCAGAAATATTGCTTAGCGTCGTGAATGAACTTCTTTTTGTCGTGATAGGATGCGGATGGGTGAATGATTCCTGTTGCCAAATAGTTGACAATGTCGGCATACCAGGGAAATCCATTGGAGACTTTCATTAGGTGGTCGTCTGGGAGGGAATCTTGGATAGGAACTTTGTCTTCATCCTCGACTCTAATACGGCTGAGATGATCGGCGACGACGTTTTCCACTCCTCTTTTGTCTTTAATTTCCAAATCGAATTCTTGAAGCATTAGCACCCAGCGGATAAGTCTAGGTTTTGCGTCTTGCTTCTGAATCAGATATCGTATAGCGGAGTGGTCAGTGTAGACAATGACTTTAGCTCCTATCAGGTATGAGCGGAATTTTTCAAACGCGTAGATGACAGCTAAAAATTCCTTTTCTGTAGTGGTGTAATTTTTTTTGTGCTTCATCCAGCGTTTTAGATGCGTAGTATATAACATGGGGTTTCTTGTCGATTCTTTGCCCTAAAACGGCCCCTATGGCATAATCGCTCGCATCACACATGATTTCGAAAGGTAACGACCAATCTGGAGCTCATAATATTGGTGCGGAAATCAAGGCATCTTTCAGAGTTGTGAAACTTTGCAAGCATTCTTGGTTAAAGTTGAACTCTGTGTCCTTGGTCAGCAGTTGTGTCATGGGTTTTGCTATTTTGGAGAAATCTTTAATAAATCTTCTGTAAAACCTAGCATGTCCTAAGAAGGCACGTACTCCTTTTACGTCTTTTGGTGGCATCAATTTTGAGATAACGTCAATTTTTGCTTGATCCACCTCGATCCCTCTGTCGCTCACTCTGTGTCCTAAAACAACACCCTCTGTTACCATAAAATGGCATTTTTCCCAATTTAAAATGAGGTTTGTTTCCTCACATCTTTGTAGGACTTGAACTAGGTTGAGCAGACAGTTGTCGAAGGAGTCTCCATAAACTGAAAAATCATCCATGAATACCTCCATTATAGACTCTGTCAATCCCGCAAAGATAGCAGACATGCATCTTTGGAAAGTAGCTGGTGCATTACAGAGCCCGAATGGCATTCTTCTGAAAGCGTACGTCCCAAAGGGACAGGTAAAAGTAGTTTTCTCTTGATCGTCCGGATGTATCGGGATTTGGTAAAAGCCAGAATATCCATCGAGGTAACAAAAGAACTTCTGATGAGCTAGGCGCTCGAGGACCTCATCTAGGAAAGGCAGGGGGTAGTGATCTTTTCGTGTTGATTTATTAAGTTTCCTATAATCAATGCACATACGCCACCCTG
The DNA here is from genome assembly GCA_963693085.1 of Alisma plantago-aquatica. Lineage (NCBI taxonomy): Eukaryota > Viridiplantae > Streptophyta > Magnoliopsida > Alismatales > Alismataceae > Alisma > Alisma plantago-aquatica. The sequence goes on from OY856409.1 coordinate 1,984,926,061, forward strand.
TAACGGTTCTAGTGGGCACCAGTTCATTTTTGTCATTAAGAACAACGGTGGTTCCCCCCTTTTTAGGGACCACCTGCACTGGGCTTACCCACTGAGAATCAGAAATTGGGTAGATAATGCCTGCCTTTAGAAGCTTGAGGACCTCGAGGCGAACCACCTCTTTGAGGTTGGGGTTTAACTTTCTCTGGTGTTCTCGCGATGGTTTAAACTCTTCAACCATGGGCAGTTTGTGCATACATAAAGCAGGGTTTATGCCCGTCAGATCAGTCATTTTATAGCCAATGGCTTTCTTATGCTTCTTCAGTTCATCGAGGAGTCTGTTTTCTTGATCATCCTCCAGAGTGGAGCTGATGATTACTGGACAGAGCTTCTCATCATCAAGAAAAACATGTTTAAGCCCCTCGGGTAAGGCTTTCATTTTTGGAGCCTTAGGTGGCTCAGTGGCTTCTATAATTGTGATGGCTTTAAGTTCTTCAAACGTGGCTGTCGGAGCTTCTTCAGCTTTTTCTAAGTATTGCAGGCACTGTTGTACTAGTTCACTGGCCGAGAATTCTACATCCGGATTTGTAAGAGTATTTTCCAATTCGTCAGATGGTTCAGACATTTCTAACTGGGACATTTGATATATAGCATCCAGGAGAAAGACTTCCTCTTGAATGCTTGGACCTTTCATGCTGTTTAGAACTCTGAACTGGAAAGCCTCCCTCCCAAGTCTCAAAATAATAGTTCCTGCTTCGACATCAATGAGAGCTCGGGCAGTAGCTAGGAAAGGTCTTTCGAAGATTATCGGATATCTCAGGTCTTCTTGTATGTCCATAATAACAAAATCACACGGGACATAAGAATTTGTTCCTATTCTGACAGGGATGTCTTCGATAATGCCAAGAGGGGCAGTTATGGTAGAGTCGGCTAACTAAATTGTCATTGTCATAGGTAACAAATCAGTGAAGCCTAATCTTTTACACATTGAATAGGGCATAATAGATATGCTTGCTCCTAGGTCTGCCAATCCTTTCTTGCTGGGGCCATTTCCAATGGAACACTGAATGCCGAAGGAACCTGGGTCCTTCTTTTTCTTTGGCATTTTATTAAGCAGAATATCTGAAGTGGTCTGAGCAAGTTTCACTGTTTCATGCTCCTCTATCATATACTTTCTTGACAAGAGGGTTTTTAGGTATTTTGCCCAAGCGGGCACTTCGGAAAGGGCATCAAGAAAAGGAATATCAATGTATAACTTTTTCATAGCTTCTTTAAATTTTTGGAACCTAGTGTCCATTTTGGTTCCTTTTAGTCTGTCTGGGTAAGGAATTCTTGGTGGGACTTCTGAGATTGGTTCCTTTTCCTTTTCTTTCTCTGCAGAATTTTCTGTTTCTCTGCTTGAATTCCCTGTTGGGGAAAGAATGGCTACGTCATCATCATCATGGTCGATTCTTGTGACATCAGGCAGGACACGACCAGACCGCGTGGTGACGGCATTAAGTTGTTCTGGTCTGTTTGGGTTATGACGGGGGTTTGCCTCTGGTTGCCCAGAAAAAGTGCTGGCTTGAGGTTTCAATTGAGCGGCAATCTGTGCTAGTTGGGCTTCTACGGCCTTTTGTTGAGCTTGTTGGTTTGTGATTGGGGAGGAGCACCCCTTTGTTGATACTGAGTGACTTGCTGTCCTGGTTGTTGTAGAGGTGCAGTTAACTGTGGCTGCTGGGGCTGCTGCAACTGGGGTTGCTGTGGCTGCTGCAACTGGGGTTGTTGCAACTGAGGGTGCAGTCCAGAATGGGCATATTGGTAAGAAGGATTCCTGGGATAGTTAGATCTTTGAAAACCTTGTCTGTAATTCCCTTGATTGAAGTTATTCTAAAATCCTGGTGGTTGTCTATTGAAAGATCCACCTTGTGCCTGCTGCTGTGGGTTGGCAGTCCCTGCAGGATTCCCGTATTGAAAACCAGGATGGTTCCTTGGTTTATCTGGGTTGTAATACACTTGGCCAGGTATTGAATGTATGGAGTTGACTTGCTCTGGCATTTGGTCCTCGGGATGCTCGATAATGGGTTCATATTGCGGCATAGGTGGTTGTAAATCCATCATGACATTGTATAACAGGCCACATGATAATGTGGGATGATCGGATGCATGACAGGCTTCACAAGTTCCAGTAGCTGCCTTAACTTGTTGAACCTGAGAGTTTTTCTTCTTATCATATTCTCCGAAAGAAGTTTCGAGGGCTTGTTGATTGCTAGCAATAGTCTTCAAAGCCTCAGCAATGGCCTTGAGTTCCATGGATTCTTCTGCTTTGTAAACCTTGAGAACGCCTTTGGGTTGGTTAGATGACCTTCCCCAATTGGATTGGTTCTCGGCCCCCAGCGTAACTATATTCCAGGCATCTTCATAATTCTTTCTCATAAAGTTTCCTCCAGATGAGAAATCTAGGAATTGCTTAATATCATCACTTACTCCTCTGTAAAATGTTTCTATCAGTTGATTTTGAGATATGCCATGGTGAGGACACTTTCTCAGGAGTTCTTTGAATCTTTCCCAAGCTTCAGCAAGTGTTTCTCCAGGTAGTTGGGAAAAGTGATTAATCTGTCCCCTAATCTCATAGGTTAGCGAAGGTGGGAAGAATTTCTCAAGAAACTTCTCTTCTAAGGGAGTCCAAGTAGTGATGATGGGGTGTCTATCCAAAGTGTTGTACCAGCTTAGTGCTCTTCCAGATAAGGTGAAGTGGAAAAGGTGTAACATGATTGCTTCCATTGCAATTCCTGCTTGGGGTACAAGTCGGCAGAGTGACTTGAATCTCTTAAGGTGATCCATGCAATCGTCTCCGGGTGCTCCGGAGAAAGAGATGCCTTGCATGATCTGGATCCATTGCGTCCGAATTTCAAAGTGTGGTATGTTAATAATTGGTGGTCGGACAGGATGATTGTCTTCATAATTCTTCGGGACTGCGTAGTCCCGAAGTTGCTTGTTTCTTAACGCAAGTTGAGCAGCAGCATGCTCTGCTTGGATGCGGGCTTGTTCCTCAGCTCGGATCTCAGCTTGCACCTGAGCACGAGTGTCGGCAATAAGTTGTGCTCGTTGTGCTGCTATGGCGGCGTTGACTCTTTCTGCAACAAGGCGTTGCTCTTCGGCCATCTGTCTGGCTCTTTGGCGGTTAAGTCTATTCCTTCGGTGGAAACTTCTTTCTACCTCAGAATCGTATTCTGGTTCATGGGAGAATCCGATGCTATGCGGGGGTTGCATACACGTTTTCTACCTGAGTAGAAGGAAAATCACACGTTAGGATAATGGAAGGAAATGAAGAAATCAAGAAGTATTGGAGTAGTTATAAAAAAAAGTGTAAAATCCTAATCAACCAAGAAGTTGTTAAGTAAAAACTAAAAAGTTCCGTTGTCCCCGACAACGGCGCCAATTTTTGATGGAATTTTGCAACACCACTAAAAATCCTAAGGTGATGAATCCTTAGGTTTAGCCTTGCTATTACTATGGTAAGAACTCCACCCACGTGTGCTAAGACACGCGGAAGTCTTATCGTAGTATAGTTAAGGGTCGAATCCTCGGGACAACGGTCTTGACGAAGTCAAGATGGAAAACGTTTTAGTTCTACTTAACTACTTAACAGTTGATATTTAGATCGAAAGTTTGATGTTGGTTTTAAAGTTGAATGCGAGGAAAGTAAAGCAAGAAAGTAAAGATTAAGGTTGTAAACAGTTGATAAAAACCACTAGGATGTTATCGGGTTTCACACCACTACACATGGATCAAGTCATGCAACATAATAAAACAACCTGCAAAAAGAGTCAAATCAGTTAGTATCTTGTAGTCCTAGCTTCCTTTCGGATAACTAGCTACGAGAAGTGTGGAGTATTGCAATGCCAGCCATTCCATAATGAATGGTCACATGCTTTGCATTACTCCTTCATGAAATGTGTTCCTCGACCTTACCAAGGTTGCACTTCCATACGTCAACTGATTCCATTTCATAGTATGAAAGTGCAACGATGGGGGTGAGTTTACTCCACTCCTGAAAACACTTCTAGACACCGAAACAGACATATGGTGACTACATACATCCATAACCAACATTCGATCGATATTTAGATCTAAGGGTACAAACATAGACAATTCATACCAAAAGACAATATGTAACACAAGTTGATGATCAAGCAACTAGTATTCATTAAGCGATTGAAGTTAAACTGAAAAGAAGAGTATCTTTATTACAAGTTATTGAATTACATCGCATGAAATGAAAACATGGGTAGCGGGGCTACTCCCCGCACCCTAGTGAATGAAACTACTCGCTCATGGCAAAGAAGGAGGTGAGAAGAGAGAGAAAGAACGTCATCTCCACAGCGGAGGGAAGGTTGAACCCTTGGTGAAGAGAGCAATGATCTTCTCACTTCGTGGTTGCTTTGATGAAGGATTTTCTCTTCCCACCTTCTTTGTTGAAGAGATGGAAAGAAGAGAGAGAAGGAAGCTTGATGATGAGCATGGATCTCAAAACTGGCAGCCTTGGGGCAGTGGATGGAAGACCAGAGTGCTCTGGATCTGGAGAGGCAGCCTTTGGGCGTCTTGGAATTCGATCCTTTTGAAGTGGCCCTTGAGGTCCTATTTATAGGCTCAAGTTAAGCCCAAACGGTCTTGAGACCGTTTGGTCTCAAACGGTCTTGAGACCGTGAGGCTTCTCGCGGTCTTGGGACCGTGAGGCTTCTCGCGGTCTTGGGACCGTGAGGCTTCTCGCGGTCTTGGGACCGTGAGGCTTCTCGTGGTCTTGGGACCGTGAGGCTTCTCGCGGTCTTGGGACCGTGAGGCTTGTCGCGGTCTTGGGATCGTGAGGCCTCTCGCGGTCTTGGAACCGTGAGGCCTCTCGCGGTCTTGGGACCGTGAGGCTTGTCGCGGTCTTGGGACCGTGAGGCTTGTCGCGGTCTTGGGACCGTGAGGCTTCTCGCGGTCTTGGGACCGTGAGGCTTCTCGCGGTCTTGGGACTGTGAGGCTTGTCGCGGTCTTGGGACCGTGAGGCTTCTCGCGGTCTTGGGACCATGAGGAGTCTTTGTAATTTTTTTTGTGTTTTCTGTAATGAAAAAGAGGAAAAGTTGGTTTATTGATGTATCTGCAATAAGGTAAGAAGGTTTAATGATTCTATTTAGTTTATCTAAGAAAGAGTATGGAAAACTAAAGATAACTAATAAGATAACGTCACAAAATGAGAGGTTATCAGCACACAAACTAGAAACCATGTATCGACCATCATGTCTACGAAAGACATCGAGAACACCCCCAAGGACCTGAGTAGTGTACAGGGACGACACATATGACTCTAATACTAGACACTATCAATATACCATGATCCACCAGGTGTATTGTCGTATGATCCTCAGCCACATGTTCCTTAACTCAGCACACACGTCCACCTAAAAAGATATTTAGCCAATGGGGTGAGACACACAATCCTACTGAGAGATATAACTCTCCGCCAACTTTATTATTATCACAGATAACTAAGCAGATAGATGTTCTGTGTTTGATCCTATGCATGCCCACTACACAGCTGATTATATATTTATTATGCCCTGAGGATTTGAGTCATACCACCCAAATCCAACCAATCACTGCTAAGTCAAAATCGGTGCCATACAAGGTCAATGGAAGAGCTGGAATCCATGACCTTTTGTAACACCCTAACTTTTTATAACTAATCCTACATTAGAAAACCCTAATTTCAAATTTCAAATCTTGATGCTTCATATAAAATACATTGAAACTTAGAGTCCCAATTATAATGAATAAATCATGTTTAATGACAATCTTTCATCATCAAGTTAATTGAAACTCAATTTCATCAATTATAACCCTAATTTGGTACATTAGTAGCATACATGGGAATAAAGTGAAATTAGTCCTTTTGATGATAATAATTGAACCTGATAGTTTTATTGAAAACTTGAAACATTAATATCAAGATTTATCCAAAATATCGACCCCTAATTATTTTTGAAAATTCTTGGATAATAAAAATAAGATTTAACTTCAAAAGGAAATAACATGTAGTAGGGAGCCTCAAAACTAAAATCAAACTTGATTTTCAGAATCCTTGCATCCAATTTTGATAACACACCAATTTTCATTTAGTTTGGAATCCCTTTGATGCCCCAATTTGCATGAGAAATAAAATTTAAATAAACCTAATCCCAATGTGACTACACTTTGGTCGTATGCCTTTAATTAGCAAATTATGTGTCTCACTGCTCTTTTGGACCTCAGATTAGATCGAACACCCATGATCTGAACTCACTATTTGCGAACCTATCTAACGGTTGCATACTATCTCTCCCACCCATCCAAGTCCTACTTGGACTGTAACAGTGGTGGCGATAGATCGCTATCCTGATCTCCCTCTCTACTGACTCCCAGCGCAAACAAACTTCTTTTTCACCATCCTCTCATCTTCCCAAATATTCCAATTCCTTAGATGCTAGGGTTTGGTTCCCTAGAGTCCCCAGTCAACTAGATTCCTCAACTTTCCCCTATTTCATTCCCCATAAGTATTGATACGCCTCACAGAGCATGATACCTATATATACCTCTTCGAAAATGACTTGCCAACTCCCTACAACTCGCCTTCATCTCTAGTTTATGTTCAGTCATTGGCTGGGGATCCCCAAAACTCCACCTTGCCGCATCACCTAGCAGAGTGTTGTCCTAAGGTTTGGGACCTTCGCAGCAAGTGTTGGCAGTTGCTTTCATCCGTGTACGACCCTAGAAAGCTCACAAGGCCATCAATTTGATCTCAAGTGGAGATATATCATTTTCCCTCTTTTTCAGCTCCTACGGTTCATTTAAGAAATTCACTACCATGGATCTTGTTTGGTATTGGTTTCCTTATTATCACCTTCGATGATTTTTTTCTAGCACGCCCACAATGTTAGTTTGCACATATTTGCTTCCTAAATAGTACTCATCTTTCACCACCTCACCAGTAATGGCGGTGAATTTTTTTTGTGTTCCTGACCTTGAAACGAGTCAAGGTTGGGCTTGTTGGAATAAATAAAGCCTGAAGGACCTTGTCATAGGTTTGGTTTTTGGTTATCAACAACAAAATCAAGTAATGCATTACTGAATCTGGTATGTGTTTGCTTGGTTCTCATGTGCATTACGTCTGAGAACAAAGATTGTAGGTTCTTGATTTACATTAATGCCCTTGAAGTTTCAATCGCTTGATTCAACTTAGAAGGACTTTTTAGGGTTTTCACCACATGTTTGTTGGTCACAAGAACATGCATCCTCTGGGTTGACCCCAGTCACACAGTTGTTGATGAGTGGGCCACCTCAATGGGGCCCACTGACTCGTTTGATATTTGTTTTACCAGCATGGATTTTCCTTGCTCTCTGTTTGGTCATACCTTTGAAAATTCTTAATTAATCGATATGATGTCAGAAAAATACAAATAAATACTCGTTGGAAAGATAAAAAAACACAAGGAACAATAATAGGGTGGTTTTGAGTCCACATTTTGATCCTAATTTCCCTGATTTATTCAAGAGCCATGAAACCCCCTAATTAGGATGGATAATGATTATTAATGCATGTTAATTAATTATATAGGGTAATTAGGGTTATCTAAACATCAATAGACTATTAAGAGTTGATCTAATCTCTATTAGTGGTCCATGCACTTTGAACATAATTATTGGATGTTGATATGTTATTATGTACATTGTACATGTTATTATGTGAATGTATTATGCATGATATAGCTTTATTGATTCAAGTTAAAAGTTAATGGATAAATGAAATCTCTTTTACTATTTTTTTTCTAGAATCATCATATCACATCATAATCATGTTTAAAGAGCAAGAGTAAAGAATATTCAAGAGTAAAGAGTAAAGATAATGAATGAACTGTATATATGATCATTGTCATGGGCTTTCCTAGCATACAATGTACTTTGGTACGAATCATGAGCTTTCCTAGCATACAGGGCACCTCGGTGCAAATCATGGGCTTTCCTAGCATACATAGCACTTCGGTGCAATTCAAGAGGCATTTCAGTGCAAAGAAAAGAGGCACTTCAGTGCAAAGAGAAGAGGCACTTCGATGCAAAATTTGAGGATACTAATATAAGTCAGATAAAAGATGATGATAAAATGAGAAGTTTATTTTCATGATGTTTAAATATTTTTTTCAAAGTATATGTTATTTCTATTTTATAATATGTTCAATTCTACTTCCAAACTATTTTATGCATGGCTGGGGGTGTGATGCCCTCAGGAAAGGAGCAACATCAAGGATAAAGCTATCTAAGGACCAGTTGAAGAAGGAGCTCAAGGATATCTAAGACCAGACCTGGTGGGGTGTCAACTATCAATAGTTTAGATTTTCCTTTATATTAGTCATATGTTTTAGTTAGAGTGTAAGTTTTATGTTATGAGTTTGAGATATGAGAAACTATGCAATGTATCCTATGTTGGTTTATCAAACTTTATTTTTATGCAATGACTATCATGTTTGTGACATTCCCAATAAGATTATGCTTCCGCTCAGTGAATTATATTTTTTAGAAAATTGGGATGTTACACCTTCCCACACCTCCCGCTCAACACAAGAGTAACACTATAGAGACATATCAGTCAACTGCAGAAGTGACATAGTCACATCAAAGGGGTTGGCTCACACATGGACACCCATATAATATCTATCCCACCTTGGTACATGTAATGGCGCTAGGAGAACAGGCTCACGCATGGTCGTTCTTAAAAGGAGGAATGGCTCACACATTGCCATCTTTATCACACCGAGATCATCTCACACATGGCCATCTCATACAACCTGATATTAAGGATGCAAGGGAACACTCGACTTGCACCCCACATATTCAAAATTATGCGCTCCAAATTAAACTCCTTTCACCATCCAGTAATAAAACTGAAACTAGAATGGATCTATGGCACATGGCAACTACATGATTAGATTCCACTTGATTAATTAGGCCAATTAAAGTGTCTTATAGAATCAATTAAGTTACAACGTATAAAATCATAATAAATTTCACAAAGATAAGGACAAAACACATTTTCCATAGAGGTAATCATATAAGGTATGGGCTTGTCACACTATCATCACATAATGTATGTATCATTGTCATTATCAAATTCATCACCATGTAATACAACCTCTCAAGGCTATCACCAATGCCACATCACTATGGGATATCAATCCCTCATTCCAGTACCAGAGGATATCACCTCAGCCAAGCACTAAGTCCTTACCATGTCCTAAGACCCATCACATCACACTTGTGATTCATGGTTATCTCATCATGCCTCATTAATCATATAAGCATTACTCATGCCGCATAAATCATGCCACATCACTTGTACTTACCACAACAACCATTAGCCATTACATTCAGAGATAGAAGATATTAAAACACCTTATACGCCTTTAAATAAAGAAAGAAAGCATCATAAGATCTCTAATCTAATATTAGGCTTCATGTTGATTCCACATAAGGTTCTCAAGCATTATTCTATCTCAAATCTCTAAATTTCACTACCTCACAACAAAATTGGAGTGTATAAGGCTAAGAATTAGACAATGTAACTAAGTATGCACATTCACATATCCATACTTCCCATGATCCCCTATCAAGGTTCATAGCCAAGGCTTAATCATATTAACCATTTTCATAATACACACAAGTTATAACACCCAATTAATCCACTAGGTTAAAGCCATGTAATTTAAGAGGGGAAACAATATCATGCTTTCCTTTCATACTTATTCCATATTACAACCTACCCTTAGAATTAGGGTCAAAGCTCTTCACATAGAACTGATTAGGGTTTTACTTCATGGTTACACCACCAAACCCTAATTACACCCATTCCCACTTTCTTGAAACTGATTTAGGTTTGAACCACATTAGTTATATATGAATCAATCATCATACCATCAGTACCAAGTATCACCCTTTCATAAGTGCATATGTGTATCATCGTCATTAAGTTATGTGTGGGTTACAAAGTGCATTATATTAACATATTGACCATTGCACCAATTTGACAATTCATCATTAGGTGACCCATATATTATTACTTCTTGCAAATCATTAACCACATATCATACTAAGGAGAGTCGAACCATAGGTCCACATTAATATCTTATGGTGCACTAGTTTTAGGAGAAATAATTGAGATTAATCATACATTATCCAAAATAATACCCTTCTATATCACGTGCTGCTCATATGTGTACATCATTGAGTATCCAAGCATACCCTAAAACCTTCATCAAGTGATATTGGTCTCACCTCATCCACTTGTGTTGTCTTGACTACATTATGGTGTGTCAGGTTAGCTCATCCAAGGTATCGGTTTGGACCCTCTTGGGGTGTATCCATTTAACCCACCTTATAATGTATCAATTGACCCTTCTTGAAAGTGTGACGGGCATCACCTCTTAAAGGTGTGTTGAACATCAACTCTTGAAGGGGTGTCGGGCATCACCTCTTGAGGGTTTCAGGCATCACCACCCTAAGGTGTGATGGGAAACACATGGTGTGTCGGGATCACATAGTGTGACGGGTTGCTTAGGGTTAGGGTTATGGTTAGGTCATGATGACCATTCACCACCTAAGTGTCAACTTAGTCATCTTCAACCTTAGGAAACTTGGTCACTAGTCTATCTAATTAACAATGCAAGAAAGAACAAGATATGGGAAACAACTTAAATGGAGTTCCTTCATCAAACAGTCCTCAAAACCATCACTAGCTACTAACATATAAGAAGTACACAATCTAAAGATGAAGAGAAACTTAAGCATATAAAGAGTGATAATAAAAAAGGAGGTTAAGATTTATATAACCCACCTCAAGAAGGTATTCATCAAGAGTCCAAGATTCCATGATCATAGATACAAAGCACATCTTCCTCAACTTGAAGATGACCCATCAAGAGTCCTAACTCGGCCTCAACATCACCTCAAAAAGAAGAAGAAGATGCCATGGTTATGGTAGCTCAAGAAGAAAGGAAAGAGGGAGAACCACATACTAATCACTCATCATCCATGGTATGATACATGGACAAGAGAGGAAGAAGAAGATGAAGAAGATATCTCAAAGGAATAGCCATCAGAGAAACATAACTCACCAAGATGGAAGTTGAACAAGAAATCACCATGAGTGAGGAACTCGACCTCCCAAGCTCCATGGGGCTTCCTCTAGATCCTTAAGATTCTAAGATCATCCACTAAGAGAAGAAGAACAAAAGTGGATGAAAGGGTTTACTTGTGAGGAGAAGGAGGGGGTTATATACTTGAGGGAAGGAAGAGAGATCAAAGGAGAGGTGTCATCATCCTAGGAGCTTAGGTGATACTTGTTCATGAGAAAAGAGGCATATGCAACAACATGAAAGGCATGGTGATAATATATAGGCTAGATCTTGTCCTCTAGGTCTCCTTCCAAGATCATGTCTGATATGCCAAAGCTCTACACCCTTCACAAACCGATATGGCAAAGCCCAACTTACTCACATATTGATAGAGCATACTTCATACATCCACAATCTGATAGGCACAACCCCACTCACTCACAAACTGATATAGAACCACCCTACACACTTCACAAACTGATAGGGTACAACCCTACACACCCATAAACTGATAGGTAGCCTCTCTAAGGTTCTCTAACCTGAGATTACCCATCTATGAGCAAAATACACCTCATACATATGTTCCTTACATCACCAAACATGCTTCCATGCAACCAATGATCCAAACAAGGTGCCCACCTCTTCCTATATCCTATAGATGATGTCAATATAGGGAAGGAACATTATAGAGATGTTCAATTGCATAGTAACCTTTCACTTTGGGTAATTTGCAATTTGTACCAAAACTAGCACATAAAGCACAAGCATCAGCCATACAAGCTCAATCTTGGAACTTAAGCTTTCCACAAGGCACCCCATAGCATCATTCTATCTATTATGATGCTAAATAACTAAGGGCACACTCATAATGTGACATATTGCAAGGTAACCCTTCATCTTGGGTAAATTGCACTTTGGTCCAAAATAAGCAAACACTGCTCAAACAACATTCAAACATAACCAAACTTGAAATATAAGTAGGTCACATGATAACAAAACACCTCAGAGGATTATATTAAAGTTCTATGCAACTTACTTAAGAAAAACAAATAGGGTTACCCCAAAATCCAAGTCAGGATCCTTACAAGTCATAAACTCCTAATAAGGATTTCAGCCCCAAAATCCCAGGTGAAAGGAGATGGTACTACTCACACATCATACCTTCAAACTTACACATAGTTCCTTGATGTCAGGGTGATGTCACAAAACTTGGCCAACATATTGTTCTTGCATCCACAGTCATCACAGGATCTGCTGCACATGACACATACTCATCTTATCCTTTTCCATTATTGGTTGCAGAGTCAACCCTATGTCAGGTGATACTTTCTTGGCCATAGAAGCACTATACATACTTATCCAATTCAAGTGTCAACTCTTTCTTATGTACCACCTCCTCAACTTAAAACAGCATAGGATAAGATTCCTGATTTTGGGAGTTACCATACCCTCCTCTAACCGCACCATGTTCCTTCCAAAGAAAGACTAGAGATATGTTCTATCATCCACTAGGATCTACAAAACCTATCATGCTTCTGTTGTGCCACTCTATTCTACTAGCTCAACACTAGTCTTACTTCTACCAACTATCCTGCCAACATACTCATTCTCAGTTGTACATCCTCTTATCATAATAAGAGGCCACATATCCAAGGAAAAATTATCTTGATGGTAACTCAAGATATTATATGTCACCTTAACTGACCTAGATAGGGAGTGGAAAACCTACTTATCCATCTATATCCAAAACAAAATCTTCTTGGAACCTTCTCACTTGCAAGTTTGACAGGGGCACTCCAAGGGATTACACTCAGCTTGATAAACTTTACCCAAGCAGATCTTACAACTGTCTCTTCAACTTATGCATCCTTGTCAATGTTATATTTATGCAGAGCATAAACCCCTAACATGTGATATACATACTATAGGTTGGGTACTTGTAACCAGACTGGTCCAAAGTCAACCTTCCAGGTAGCCAAAAACCGACATGTTCTCACTTTCCCATACAATTGGTACTACTTGGATACTAGGATTTCTTACCTTGGTATCCATCACATGTGTCAGAAACTCATCATATCCCTATCCTGGAACAAAAACCAAGACCAATGATACTTACTAGAGTATCCATCTTAATATCACTTCTAAACTATGCACATCAAGTGACATAAGATCCACTTGACTATCACATCCTTGAAAGGTCAGAACACAAGGGAACATATTTCTCTTATCACTACATCATTTCCCAAAGTTTGCTTATCAAGGTGAAGGGATTATCAACTTTCTTTGATTATTTCATGAGTTTTTCAACTGTTCATGTGTCATTTTAACTTGTCTTCCCTAAGTGTCCTTTCCATAAGCATAGGAACTGTAAGGATGATTACATGTCATTACTCGCTTCTTTATTACTGTCTATCATGTTCATGAACATTTCCTTATTTTACCACATTTTTCATCTTTACAACATGAAAAGGATCATTATTCTTTACATATTCTTTATTGAATAGAGATCATCTCCCTTGTTTCCTTTCACATATCATGAGGATTACACTTTACAATTTCTTATACTCATGGGTTGGTTTGAGATTAATTCAGGTTCCATCTTAATTACTTATAATTCATTCTTATTTGTTTTCTCACTTCATCCTTGTTTCAGGGATTTTCTCCATCTTATATGAATTTTACATTTTGACTTGCTTTATTAGCACAAGTTCATCTGTCATTTTCTTCATGTATTTCTTGAAATTATCGCTTCAAGAACTTTTCTTATCATATTCACATTTAGATTTAGGTTTCATGGAGCTGTATCTTTCTCATTTAATCACAAAATATTCAAGTTTTAGTGAATTATGGTGCAGTTCTTATCTTTTTTTCATAGTATGATTGAGGCATTAGCATCATGATTCTCGATTGTTATGCTCTTTATATTGTTCTAAAATGATTACTTGATTAGAGTAATCAAAGATAAATCAACTAAGAGTTCCATACTTACCTTTTCTTCAATAATTGAATACCTGGTCAGGGCACTCAAGTACTGAGATTAGGCAGTATGCACCATATTTTATATCATATTTTTATCTTAGAAACCATCCTAATCCTAGTCCTACTGTCCCTATAGACTCAACACACCTAGAGCTATGATACCATCAAATGTGACACCCTTTTCCACACAAAGCGAGATCACTAAAAACCTAAACCATGATCAACTGTTAATAGTGGATTAACTAAAATAACAGGAAATTAAAACCAATTTGCAACCAGCACCAAGAGCTGAGATTTATTACTCAAGATCAAATACTTGCATTTCATAACATATATTCAAGGTGCTACATCATTGTTATCCAAGCAACCAATTTACATATGATAACAGTTCCACATGTATTCCCATCCCATCAAGGGCACACAAACCAGAAACCACGTATCAACCATCATGTCTACAAAACACATCGAGAACACCCCCAAGGACCTAAGTGCATAGGGATGACACATAAGACTCTATTTCTAGACACTATCCATATACCATGATCCACCACCTATAATTTTCTCCTCATATTATCCTTAGCTACATGATCCTTAACTCGACATGCATGTCCACCTAAAAAGATATTTAATCAACGGGGTGAGACACATAGTTCCAGTGAGAGATATAACTCTCCGCCAACATTATTATTATCATAGATAACTAAGCAGATAGATTAACATACTGAGTAGATTGAACAGAATTAGCTAAAGGACATATATCTTATGGATCAAGTGAATAGAGCAGTAATATGCACTTGCCAATGAGTAACAAAGCCTCTAGTAATTTAAAAAGGAATATGAAGATCGTGTATGACTGTTGTAAACTAAATAATATAAAAGCAAGGTAAGGCTTCATCTAATGTTTCTGTGTTTGATCCTATGCATGCACACTACACGGCTGATTACGTATTTATTATGCCCTGAGGATTTGAGTCGTACCACCCAAATCCAATTGACCACTGCTAAGTCAAAATTGGTGCCATACAAGGTCAATGGAAGAGCCAGAATCCATGGCCTTCCCACACCTCCCGGTCAGCACGAGAGTAACACCACAGAGGCATATCAGTCAACTTCACAAGTGACATAGTCACATCAAAGGGGTTGGCTCATGCATGGCCACCCAAATAATATCTAGCCCACCTTGGTACAGGTAACTACACTAGGAGAATAGGCTCACACATGGCCGTTCTTAAAAGGAGAACTGGCTCACACATGGGCATCCTTATCAAACTGAGATCATCTCAAGCATGGACATCTCATACAACCTGATATTAATGATGCAAGGGAATACTCGACTTGCACCCTACCTATTCAAAAATATGCGCTCCAAGCTAAACTCGTTTCACCATCCATCATTAAAACTGACACTAGAACGGATTTATGGCACATGGAAACTACATGATTAGATTCTACTTGATTAATTAGACATTAAAGTGTCTTATAGTATCAATCAAGTTACAATGTATGACATCATAACAAATTTCACAAAGATAAGGGCATAACACATTTTCCACAGAGGTAATCATTTAAGGTGTGGTCTTGTCACACTATCACCACATAATGTTTGTATCATTGTCATTCTGAAAGCCAACACCATGTAATATAGCCTCTCAAGGCTATCACCAATGCCACATCACTATGTGATATCAATCCATCATTGCAGTACCATAGGATATCACCTCAACCAGGCACTAAGCCCTTACCAGGTCCTAAGACCCATCACATCACACTTGAGATTCATGGTTATATCATCATGCCTCATTGAGCATATAAGCATTACTCATGCACATAACTTTTACTTACCACAACAACCATTATCCATTATGTTCAGAGAGAGAGAAGATATTAAAACACCTTAAACACCTTTAACAAAAGCAAGCAAAGTATTATAATATCTCTAATTTAAGATTAGGCTTCATGTTGATTCCACATAAGGTTCTCAAGAAATTTTATATCTCAAATCTCTGACTTTCACTACCTCCACCAATTGGAGTGTATAAGGCTAAGAATTAGACAATGTAACTAAGTATGCACATTCACATATCCATACTTCCCATGTTCCCCTATCAAGGTTCCTAGCCAAAGCTTAATTATATTTAACCATTTTCATACTACACGTTATAACACCTAATTAACCCACTAGGTTAAATCCATGTAATTTAAGAGGGGAAACAATATCATGCTTTCCATTCATACTTATTCAATATTATGACCTATCCTTAGAATTAGGGTCAAATATCTTCACATACAACCGATTAGGGCTTTACTTCATGGTTGCATCACCGAAACCTAATTACACCAGTTCCCACTTTCTTAAAATTGATTTAGGTTTGAACCACATTAGTTATATATGAATCAATCATCATACCATCAGTACTAGGTATCACCTTTCATAAGTGCATATGTGTATCATCATCATTAAGTTATGTGTGGGTTACAAAGTGCATTATAATAACATATTGACCATTGCACCAATTTGACGATTCATCATTAGGTGACCCATATATTATTACTTCTAGCAAATCATTAACCACATATCATTCTAAGTAGAGTCGAACCATAGGTTTCATAACTAGAGGGTTTCATGTCAAACTAAACACAAGGCACCTATAGAGTCATTAGACTTGTTTATACAATTTCTACACAAAGGTTGTCACTATGTATTCTAACAAGGCTTATCACCACCCTCATGTATATTCACATAGTTTTATCTCAAACCTTACTTCACAAGTTAATATTATATGAAAAGGAAATATAGTATACATTTTCCATGGATTATAATCTTTCACTAAGATGAGCATATGGGTCATATTATTCCATTATTAGGGTTATCATATGGATACTCAACTATTGAAACTTGGTCACTGGTCCATCTACTTAACAATTCAAGAAAGAACAAGATATGGGCATCAACTTAAATGGTGTTCCTTCATCAAATAGTCCTCAGAACCATCACTAGCTACTAAGATATAAGAAGTAGACGATCTAGAGATAAAGAGCAACTTAAGAATATAAAGAGTGATACTGTAACATCCCATGATTTGAGGCCTCAGATAACATGATATTAAAAGGAATGATTGGACTACCCATATCACCAAGGTGCACCTCCTTTTCAGGGAGCCCATCTCTAAAGAACTCCGTAGTTAAGCATGCTCAACTTGGAGTAGTACTAGGATGGGTGACCAGTCGGGAAGTTTCTCCTGGCTTGCGCGTGAGGGGACAAAAAGCGCGCAGTTAAGGCTAGTGGTGGTTTGTGGGGCCAGTCGTCATTCCTGAAACTCTACTAGAGCCATGGGCAGTGGACCCGGGCATTACAAATGGTATCAGAGCCAATTCCCCTCCAGTAGGTGGGGCTCACATGGGCATGGCATGCCAGTCTTGAGCCGTGCGATCCAGGCATGTAGGAAAGGGTTGTCCATGGTTGACGTAGCCACCCTTGCGCTGGTATTCCGTGATCGGGAGTTGGGTGTCCATGGGCCACTGTGGGTCTGCACTAAAATGGGGAAGAGATTATGAGGCCTTATAGTTGAGCCTTGACGAGGACGTCAAGAGTCTAAGTGGGGGAGATTGTAACATCCCAGGATTTGAGGCCTCGGATAACATGATCTTAAAAGGAATGATTGGACTACCCATATCACCAAGGTGCACCTCCTTTTCCGGGAGCCCATCACTAAAGAACTTCATATTTAAGTGTGCTCAGCTTGGAGTAGTACTAGGATGGGTGACCAGTCGGGAAGTTGATCCTGGCTTGCGCGTCAGTGTGGACAAAGTGCGCAGTTAAGGCTAGTGGTGGTTTGTGGGGCCAGTCGTCATTCCTGAAACTCTACTAGAGCCATGGGCAGTGGGGCCGGGCTTTACAGATACTAACAAAGGAGGTTAAGAGTTATATAACCTGCCTCAAGAACGTCTTCATCAAGAGTCCAAGCTTCCATGATCAAAGCTCCAAATCACACATTACTCAACTTGTAGATGATCCATCAAGAGTCCTAACTCGACCTCAACATCACCTCAAGAAAGAAGAAGAAAATGCCAAGGTTATGGTAGAAAGGAAAGAGGGAGAACCACGTCCTAATCGATCATCATCCAAGGTACGATCCATGTCCGAGAGAGGAAGAAGAACGTGAAGAAGTGAGCTCAAAGGAATAACCATCAGAGAAACATAACTCACCAAGATGGAAGTTGAACAAGAAATCACCATGAGCAAGGAACTCGACCTCCCAAGCTCCATGGGGATTCCTCTAGATCCTTAAGCTTACAAGATCATCCACAAAGAGAAGAAGAACAAAAGTGGATGAAAGGGTTTACTTGTGTGGAGAAGGAGGGGGTTATATACTTGAGAGAAGGAAGAGTGATCAAAGGAGATGTGTCATCATCTTAGGAGCTTAGGTGACACTTGTCCACGATAAAAGAGGCACATGTAACAACATTCAAGCCATGATGGTAAGATCTAGGCTAGATCTCATCCTCTACATCTCCTTCCAAGATCATGCCCAATATTCCAAAGCTCTACACCCTTCACAAACCAATATGGCAAAACCCAACATACTCACAGACCAATAGAGCATACTTCATGCACCCACAAACTGATAGGCACAACCCCACTCACTCACAAATCGATAGATCACCACCCTACACAATTTAGAAACTGAAAGGGTAGAACCCTACACACCCACAAACCGATAGGAAGCCTATCTAAGGTTCTCTAACCTGAGATAACCCATCCATGAGCAAAACACACCTCATACATGTGCTCCTTACATCACCAAACATGCTTCCATACAACCAATGATCCAAAAAATGTGCCCACATCTTCCTCTCTCCTCTAGATGCTGCTAAGAGAGGGAAGGAACAATCTAGAGATGTTAAATTGCATAGTAACCCTTCACTTTGGGTAATATGCAATTTACACCAAAACTAGAACATAAAGCACAAGTATTAGCCATACAAGCTCAATCTTGAAACTTAAGCTTTCTACAAGTCACACCATAGAATCATTCCATATCTTATGATGTTAAAGAACTAAGGGAACACTCATCATGTGACATATTGCAAGTTAACCCTTCATCTTGGGTAAATTGCACTTTGGTCCAAAACAAGCAAACACTGCTCAAACATCATTCAAACATAACCAATCCTGAAACATAAGCTTGTCACATGATAACAAAACACCTCTGAGGATTAGACTAAAGTTCTAAGCAACTTACTTAAGCAAAAAAAAGGGTTAGCCCAAAACCAAGGTCAGGGTCCTTACATCTAGCATCTAACCAAATGTCTTTAGTAATAACATCAATATCATCTTTCTTAGTTCTAGACTCAAGGATAATATATATGTCTTCTGTATTCCTAATAATATCATTATGAATGTGAGATACCTTATTGTGAATCCCTCTCACATTCAAAGCATTAATTGAAAGGGGTTTATCCATTTGGAATAGAAATAACACTACCATCCCCGTTCCTTGACGAACTTTCACCTTCATTTAAGTTAGTTAGGAGAGAAAAATTATTTTAAGAAAGATGGATATTTATCACAATAGAAATTGGTTTACGAATCACTTTGGGGAGGCACTTAGATTTCCTCTTTTGCACTCCCCACTCTGGGGATGAAACTGGCGTAACCTGAGGAGTGACTAGTCTACTTTTTGAAGCACTAGAAGAGGATGAGGAAGTAGTAGAAATAGCCTCCTTCTTAGACTCTCTAACATCAAAAGTTTCTTCCACCATGTTGATATCATCAGCAACATCTCTGAACACCTCACCTACGACCTCGAACACCTCTACCCCTTTAGCTTTCAAAACCCAAATGTATTTATCAATGTTTTTTACAACCTAGGCTCGAGCAAGTTCCTTCGGTTTAGTAGACACATGCCTGACTCATGGCCATAATTGCCACACTTCTCACATTTAGAAAGGAACCATTCATACTCAAATAGAATTTTATCAAGTTGACCATCATCACTTTGAATTTCCATCTCCTTCGGGAAAGAGAGGTCTGTTGGTATTAGCACCTAAAGTCTCGCATATTCTAGCCGTGTGAATTCAGCAGTAAGCTTGTCAGTACGAAGTGGCTTTCCCAAATAAGAACTGATCTTAGTGAACATTTCATCATCCCAAAGTTCTATAGGTAAATCGTGTATCTTCAGCCAAATTGGAATCTGAGACAAATTCCTCTTGTCCATTGGTTCTCCAGGTTCCCACTTTTTGATTATCAAAGGTTTCCTTGCAATGAACCAAGGACCAAAATCTAGTGTTGTCAATAGATCATCATAATTTGAGAACATCAACACAAATAAGTCCTTTCCTCTCAATCTAATTTCAAGCTAACATTTAATATTCCAAATCTGAGCCAAATGGCGAGATAACAATGGCCAATGTGGATTCAGTCCAACAATATACCCCACCGCCATCCTACTCCACCTCTTAAGATTTTGATCTACAATGCTTCGGGAGTAGAGTAAATTCCCATATGAAACTTCCGTCCACCTTAGAAAGCTTGACCAGACCAGTACAAGAGTTGTTTGATACTAGATTTGCCCAAGATTTGGTCTCTGGAGTGACTCAGATTGACAGAGAGGGGCCTCCCCACTTTGATTTCTTTCTAGGATCTTTGACCTTTCCAACATTACTCAAATCAGCACCCCCGTTAGTGAGAGATCCCATCAACAATCCTACAGTCTCCGTAGTCACCTTTGGAATCACCTTCAGAGTCACCCTATCCTCCGGAGCGGCCATTTCCGTCACAGGTCTAATGTCATTTAACATATTTTATTTTGAGTAATCTCGTCAAGCGTGATGGGGTGTCACACATTATGTGAAGGAAACTTTGTAGGAGTTGGCCATGTTTCACTAGAACTTGCATGCACATGATTAGCTAATTGTTTGGATATAGAATTAAGATGTCCAATTTTCCCCTCTCCAACCAATCATGCTTATTTTTAATTATTTAGTTTTCTTTTATGTATCCATTATCCACCCATGTGTGTATAAACTTGTGGGTTTTATGTATTTATAATAGTTAGATTGTTGTCTTTAGTTTGTATACTTTTGATTAATTAACATGCTTGAATATATAAGTATTAGAATGTTCATCCCTTTGCAAAAATTATAGTGATGTTTAGGGAACATTTATTCAATTGAGTAATGAGTTATGATCCTTTTAGGTCACCTTTGTTACAATGGGCTTGTTTTATCACACTCATGCTTGATGTTACCATGGGGGGGATCCCCCCTATAGTAGTATAAGAAGAATAATTCACCTTGAGTTGTTAGTTAAATGTCGTCTTTTATAGTGAAGACGTCTATGTATAATCAAGTGTCATGATGGGCATTGAAAATGTTGTAATCATAATTTAAGGCATTATATTAGTGAACATGTGTCATGTAAATATATAACATGATGTATTATCCTTCTGTGCATAATAGGGATATCGCATTTGGGACTCACATCATGTATGAGATTTGGGTGATGATATATGACTAAAACTAGTAGGAATACAATGCTTAATTGATGTTAATACTCTCATCTTTAACAACAAACTTTAGCAGCACTTTTTTTACTCTTGATGTTAGTCATGTATGCTTGTGATCATATTTTGTTTTGAGCATATTCAAATGATCCTTGTCTTAGGACATGCTTATGTAGTGATTCTTGGTTCAAATGTCAAATTCATCATCATATAGCATCATGTTGGGGTTTACCATTCATTTTCATATATAATTGTTATTGGGCATATTTACATAAAGATGTAAAGTCTAAAATCTCCTTATTATATCTCCTTAAGTTGGTATAAACAAACTCATTTTCCTTTTGATTATGCTCTATGGAATGACATTACCTCAAATTGTTGTTTTTGTTGATTTTTGTTTCCCTCATCTATACTACCTGAGGCGAATCTTATGTAGCTATTGGGTCCATACTCTTCATCCCTACTTTCCTCATGTTGTTATTTGATAAAATATATTTCCTTATTGCCAAGATATCCATCTTAACATGCACATTTGTTCCACATTCATCTTATTGATGACTTGTCTTCTCAGTGTCCAACGTCTACTCTTATAACGTGCTTGACCATATAATTGTTCTATAAGACTTAACTTTAATGCGCACACCCTTTTGTACATAATCAATTGTTTTTTAATACACTTATCAAGTGTTCATGTCTATGATTGAGCATGTATATATTTGCATAAATTAACATGATATAATCAATAAATAACATGCATTAAGAGATATCATCTTGAACATGCTTTTTCAACCCATCCCTAAAGAGAACAAATAAATATGGACTCAGAGGCAAACCTTGATGTATCCCAACAAATATTTAAGTCTCCCACCAAAAGTCTTGAAACTCAAAATGGAGCAATCATAATGTCTCCAGTAAAGTCAATGTTGTAGGGAAATATGGCGACAAAGATGGTAATGGAAACAAAATTCTTTCTTTCCATATTCACATAAACTAGTGGATCACATCAACAACTATGTATAGGAAGGAAGGTGCAAGACATATATCTGATCTTAGACCAAGTCCAACGACAATCCTTACAGTGTTGTGCGTCTTTCTCAAGCAGCACACGAACTGTCGTCGTTAGTAGCCTCTTGGGGTATCACCATAGACGGTAGTTGATAGTGTTTTCCTAGCATGATGGAAATGACCTCCACCCCTCTACATAGTCCATGTAGACCACTGAGAACTCCACGTCATTCTTCTAAAACTGGTGAGGAGTTGTCCCTTTGTGTTGTCAACGTGCTAATGTCGACTTCTCTCCCCTTTGGATATCTCTCCTTTTTATGGGTAAGATGCCTCTGGCTCTCACATTACCACAACATTGAGATGAGGAGTCTTGTCATACAATAGTGGTGAGAGCCTATCCACCCCCACCCTATTTATGTAAGAGTGGATGGGCTTGTGTTTACACAAACCCGGGGACACAATGGGATAAATTCCATGCAATTTTGGCTACTGCGAATCACAAGTTGGTCGACTGAGTTTCCAGTCAGTGTATTGGCACTCCAGTCGGTCGACTAGACACTCTATTTTATCAATTGGGATGTTTCTAATTCACAAACATATTGGCTTTCAATGTGACGATTAATGAACATCATGAATTCAACATCAATCCCTGATCCAGTCTTACTGATGGCCCAAATGGTCAACTAGAACTTTCAATTGGTTGACTAGACATTCTAATTGGCTGACTCACATTCCCAGTCGATCAATTCACATTCCCAGTCAACCAACTATCAACCAATGTTATTTAAGTTAATTACATAAACACTTTAGTAACTAAGTTAAAACTTATCCATTAGTAAACTCCTATTCTTAGTGAATACTATTTGTGTGACCCTATATGTCCCAAATTACATTAGCGATGACTGTCCATAACCAAATTATGATATCACAAACAAACAACAATGTCTAGCAACACATCATTTCTACCCAAGTAATTGGAAAGTTGAACAACAAATTCAACCTACAATCTGTGATCAATGTCACTGTGTTCATATAGTTCATTTGTCTTTGATATCCATATTGAATACAAGGCATAGAATTGTCATCCTCTTAATACTCAATCTATGTTTCTTAAACAAATGCACACTATTAAGATACATGTTAGCTCAATATCACATATTGACTCACATGAGCACGACCATGATTACTCAGTCTCGCTTATCATGTGAATAGGTTATCATATCCGATAGGAGGGAATAATTTTATCTACATCACTCACAGTCAACTATCATGTGTCATAATGTACGAGTACCACCTTTACAGTGGTCCTTATTCTAGGTCACATTAGATGGTGTTACAGTTCATTGAATGACATGTGATGAGTGTAGTGACGTCATGTCTAAGAACCACAATCACCACTGTCACATTAAGAGATGATCTGACTATCATCTAATGGTTTCATGTATCACTCTCAAGGCGGATTATCTGATACACTATTTTCTAACAAGTAACTATGTGTTTGTCTTGATATCATATATCATGACTAATGAGATTTTGTCATCAGCCAACACACATTCTAGTCTTATGTATTATTGTCATCTATTTTTCTTCCATGGTAATTTCAATCAGGGACGTAACAAGAATGTATGTACTCTTATCATACATAAGATCTCAATGTTTAGGTCATAAACCTGAAGACGTGTGTCATTGAGTAACATCATTCTTTAGAATCTATTATGTTATATCATTATCTCATAACTAAACAAAACATAATAGATGGAATTGCATTTTTTTAATACAAGGGAGCCACTCCCAAGGATAGGATGTGATTAAGTGATACCCCCTAATAGTGTAAACCCCGAACCCCTAACCTATGCGCACATCAGGGGGACCGTTCAAACTCATGCAAAGGTTGGGCTGCATTATGGGACCAAGGAGTGATGCCTTTATTATTATCAAATCAATTACATTATGCCACATTGAATCATCATATGACTGGATTTCTGGGTATACATACCATTAGACTCCCACTTGCACTTAGAGTCAATCACCCATGAATCTTATCCCAAGTGATCTAACATGACCGTCGTGCTTCTACTGCCAAAGTGTTTTTATCAGTGGGTCAGCAATATTAATTTTAGTCGGTATTTGCAATTCACATCTCCTCACTATATGATCTTTTGTATGGGATGGAAGAACCAAAGTATGTTCTTGGAGCACTGATGCAATATGGGTTCCCTAGTTTGTTCAATAGCTCCATTGTTTTTACAATACAACTCTATTGTAACACTAATGCTTGGAACCACTCCAAGTTTAGTGATGAACTTGTAGATGCAAATATATTCCTTTGTTGTGCTCGAGGCAATAATGTACTTAGCTTCCATTGTAGAGTCAAGAATTGTTTCTTGCTTGGATCTTTTCCGACTCACGACTCTATTGTTATAGAAAAATATAAATCCATATTGTGATCAATAATCATCTTTACCGGTTTGGAAGCTTGCATCAGTGTAACCCTTTACACCAACTCTTCCTCACCGTCATAAAAAGGAACTGATCCTTAGTCCTCCTCAAGTATTTACAGATGTTATTTATGGAAGTCTAGTGGTTCTCATTGGGATCTAATTGAAATCTACTTTTTCATGCTCAAAGCATACAAGACATCAGGATGAGTGCATAACATTGCATACACATATGGCATCTTACTCTTGCATCCCCATTCTTCACAAGAACAAGGACATTGGGCTTTAGAGAGGCTAATTCCATGGGACGTGGGCAAATTTGGTCTCTTAGAATCCTACATATTGAACCTCTTCAACACTTTGTCAATGTAGGTACTCTTTCTTACGCCAAAATACCTTTGAGATTTATCTCTATAGATCTTGGTTCCTAATATATAGGATGCTTCGCCTCAGTCCTTCATAGATAAGGTATTGCCCAACCAATTCTTTACCATTTCTAAGGCAAGAATGTCATTTCCATCAATAGTATGATATCCACATACAATATGTGGAATTATGCCCCCACTTTCCTTCTTGTATACACAAGTTCATCTTCATTTTGACTAAACCTAAACTCTTTGATTGTTTTGTCAAATTGAAGATTCCAACTCTGAGATGCTTGCTTCAATCCATAGATTAAACTATGTAGTTTACAAACATTATTTGCATCCTTTAGATTTATAAAACCTTCAGGTTGTGTCATGTACACATCTCGAAGAAGATTTTCATTAAGGAAAGTGGTCTGAACATTCAGCTACCAAACTGTTGTAATAAGCTACAATGGCAAACATGATCCTGATGGGTTTAACCATGACAACTGGTGAAAAGGTTTTGTCATAGTCAATACCTTGAACTTGTCTAAAACCCTTTGCAACCAATCTTCCCTCATAGGTTTGTACATTACCATCCATGTTGGTCTTCTTCTTGAATATCCAATTGCACCCTATGGGTTTTACTCCTTCAGGTGGATCCATCAAGGTCCATATCTTGTTGGTGTATATGGATTCCATCTCATATCTCATGGACTCAAACTATTTCTTAGACTTTGGCCCCTCAATAGCTTCTAGGTAGGATGTTGGCTCATAATCTATGACCAGATCATCATCGTCTTGATTCACAAGATAACTAATATTCCAGGCTCAAGGTGTGTCATACTAGAACTATGAGGTTCTTGTGTTACACGAGGAATTTGAGATTCCACTAAAGTTTGTGATCTCCTTGTTCCTTTTATACCTCTTCTTGGTCTTGAACCTCTTTGAGTCCTACTTTCCTCCTATTGATTCCTTTCAAAATGAGTTCCTTTTCAAGAAATACACCAGTCATGGTAACAAACACTTTGTTGCTAGATTGAGTGTAGAAGTAGTATCTCCTAGTTTCTTTGGGATATCCCATAAAATTAACACTTATCATATTTGAGTCCAAGCTTTTTAGGAAACATGTTCATGACATTAGCTTCACATCCCCTAATTTTCATAAAAGACATATCGAGACGCTTCCCATACCATATCTCATATGGTGTCTTTTGAACCAATTTAGATGGTATGCATTTTAGTGTAAACACTGTAGTTTCTAGAGCATGTACCCAAAAAGAAGTCAGAAGATTAGCAAAGCTCATCATTGATCACACCATATGTTGCAATGTGTGATTCCTTCTTTCTAATACACCATTATGTTTTGGTATTCCAGGTGAAGTCCATTGTGATACGATGCCACGACCTCACAAAATGTCCTCAAACTCTTGGATTAAGTATTCTCCACCTCAGTTAAAACAAAGTGCTTTAATACTTTAACCAACCTGGTTTTATACTTCATTCATGAAATCCTTGAAGTTTTCAAGGGTTTCTAAATTATATTTCATAAAGTACACATAGCCATACCCACTAATGAAGTACTGCCAACCACCTCTGGCATTTGTTCTAAAAGGGCCACATACATAAGTATGTATGAGTCCTAATAGATTGCTTGCTCTCTCACTGTTACCAACAAAAGGATCTTTTGTTGTTTTTCCCAATAAATAAGACTCACATGTCTTTATAGATTCAAAATCAAAACATTCCAGATAACCATCTTAATGGAATCTAGAAATGTGTTTCTTATTTATGTGCCCTAGACAACAATGTCTGAGGTATGTTTAATTTGATTTAACAAGTTTTAGCCTTTTGGAAGTTACATTATACACACTTTCCCCCAGATCTAACAAGTATAGATCATAGGACATAGGGGCACTGTCATAAAAGATCTCATATTAACTAATAGAACATCGACCATTCTTTATAAGAAATTCAAATTCATTCTTGTCTAAAAAGGATACAAATATGATATTCCTATTAATGGAAGATATATAACAGCAGTTGTCTAACTCTATTACTTGGTAGAGATAAAGCATATGTTCCAAGTGTACTAGAAGCAACTATTGCTCCATTAGCAAAATGCAGTTCAACCTCAACTTTCTTCAAAGGTCTACTTCTTTTGAGATCATGCACATTTGAGTAAATGTGTGATCCACATTCGGTATCCAATACCCAAGGTGAAGAATTAAAAAAATTAATCTCAATTACATATATACCTGAATTAGAGATCACTATCCCTTGCTTTATCTTCCTTTTCTTTAAGTGAAAATGATAGATTTTTTTTGCACTTACCCTTCTCCTTATCTTATGTGTTGGAGACTTAGAATTTGGCCTATCCTCAAAACTTTTTTGTCCTTGCATTCGCCCTTGGACTCCATTCTACAGATCACCATCACAGGTTTACCCTTATTCATTCATGCTTCGGTATATACCAACATGCCAAACAATTCATATAGCAGTTTGGCCAAGTTACTCAAGTAATAGCACTCGATAACCTGGATATATAATTCAAGAAACAACTCTAGAATCATATTTGTGGCCAATTCTTGGCCTAAAGGGAATCCCCAAACAATCTAGATGTTCCACATGCCCATTCATATTGAGCACATGAGGCTCTATTGGATCTCCCTCTGTCAATTTGCACTCAATCATCGCTTTGGAGTCATTGTACCATTATTTCTTTGTGTGATTCTTAATATGTGTTACCATCTTGAGAATGTCCACATTTTCATGTTGTTTATGCAACTCATAGTTCATACAACTCAACATAAGGTCTTTGACGTTTGTGGCATCATTGGCATACTTCAAGTAACCATCAATTTTAGCCTTAGTCATATTTAAAGCGAGCTCCTCTAGCACTAATGCTTTAAGGACATAGAGATTGCACTCATGAATGAGAGCATTTATCAGAGTCTTGAACCAGTCACGGAAGTTGGTATCATTTATTTTGTCCTTCTCAAGGACCAATCACAATAAGAGTGTGTTTTCCATTTATTTCTATAAAATAAAATTTTGTATTTTGTCAAAACACTTTTGATTTGATTTGATAATACTGATGACATTTACTAGGCCTTTAATTAATGATCGGTCCCACTATTTTGTTCGAATTGATATCAGTCACTATCAATTTGGAAGATTGCAACATACAACCTTTTAGTGATCTTAGATCTAAAATAATTAAGTTATTACCCAGCCAACCCTGACATCCATAACCAATTATTAAGGTAGGCAACATTTGCCAATTGCATCTCATGCAATTATTAGATATATGGCATGCATAACTCCTTACCATAGTCCATCTGAATGCTTTTAGGCACTTAATTTTATTAAGTTCACCTAGTTAAGCCTGACCTAGAAGCCAACACGACAAAAATGCACTCTACTAAGGCAGACCCACATAACTACCATCACACTTCCACGAGATAGATGGAACACCATGATAAGGCATGCCCACGTTTGGTCGATCAGGTTTTTCATGTGTGTCACTTATGGAAGGCATATTAGACTTAATATTTATTAAGGATTTTTTTATATATAAATACATATACATATCCAATCACCATA
Source organism: Alisma plantago-aquatica (assembly GCA_963693085.1). NCBI lineage: Eukaryota > Viridiplantae > Streptophyta > Magnoliopsida > Alismatales > Alismataceae > Alisma > Alisma plantago-aquatica. Next base: position 1,984,955,082 of record OY856409.1, read on the forward strand.
TACTTATAATATGTATCATATACATACTAAATCCTCAAATGAGACATGCAATCATAATTATAGGAGTTATGGTTATGGCCACACTAATGCAATCCTTTAGAGACACAAAGAATTGATATCCACCAAAGGTCAAACATCGCATGTTACAACCTGTAAAACAAAAAGGGGATGTGCAAAAAACAAGTCAGTTGATCAATTGAACTCTTCTAGTTGATCAATTTGTCTACCTATCATTTGATTGATGTCATTTGGTCAGTCAATTGGCTCCTGGCTCAAGCGGCTATATGGACTCCTCCAGTCAGTCGATTGGGCCTCCAGTTGATTGATTGGCTCTTGCGGTCTACTACCTCTTCGGTACTTCGATCGATCAACTCAACTTTCCTATCGGTCCACTCGTCTAGTGCATAGCATATTCTCTTTTGCCAAAATATAAATTAAAGATAATCCTATTAATTACATTGTAAAAGGCGAAATCTCGATTTGCATTTTAGGGGAGTATAGGGAGGAAAGCATTAACTTATATATGGAGAAATAGATAGAGGCTTGATATACAAACTGAATTTAAAAGACATGAATTAAACCATTCAACCATGAACACACATCCATAAGGGTTATTGGCCATAACCACATATGCATCCACCATCAAAACAATTTTAGTGTGATGTGTATAAATTGCATATATATACATATATATGAAGGATCTATGAGACTTCCTAGCATATGTGATTTCAATCAAATATGATTATTTACCATTTAGATAATCACATCATGTGAAAAAATAAATGATAAAAACAAAAATGTTCATATCAATTAAATTGCAACGTCATGTTTCTTTCTCAAGCAAGACAAAAACGATGGTCGACGACAGCTTCCTAGTGTAGCACCATGAATGATAGTTGACGACGTTCTTCGAGCGTGATGTAAGTGACCTCCATGCCTCCATGTAGTCCACACAGACCATCAGGAACTCCATGTCATTCTTCTATAATTGGTAGGAATAAGTTGTCCCTTCGTGTTGTCAGTGTGCTAGCATCAACTTTTCTCTCCTTTGGCTATCTCTTTCTTTTATGGGTAAGATGCCTTTGGATCTCATGTTACCACAAGTCTGAGATGCTGAGTTGTGTTGTATAAGAGTCTTGCGAGCCTTGGCTGCCCCTCTTTATATAGGAGTGGATGGGTTAGGGTTTCCACAAACCCACAGACACGATGGGGGCACATTCCATAAGTTTTCTACTAATACAAATCACGAGTCTGTGAACTGCGTTCCAAGTTAGTTGACTGGAAATCCAGTTGGTTGACTGGACACTACAGGTGGTTGATTGGAATAGTTTCCTATTAAAAAACATATTGACTTTCAATATGACAATTAATGAATGTCATGACATCAAAATCAATCCTTCATCCAGACTTACTGATCATTCAGTCGACCGACTAGACACTCCAGTCAGTCGACTCACATTCCCAGTCAGTCAACTCGCATTCCTAGTCATCCAATTGTCAGTCAATTTCATTTAAGTTGGTTATCTACACACTTTAATAACCAAGTTAAACCTTATCCATGAGTAAACTCCAATTCCAAGTGAATCCTATGTGTGTGACCCTATAGGTCACAAATTATGTTGGCAGTGAATGTCCATAAGCAGATTATGACATCACAAACAATGAGAGGTATCTAGAAACACACCATTTCTACCCAAGTAATTGGAAAGTTGTAGAACAACTTCAACCTACAATCCATGATCAGTGTTACTGTGATCATATAGTTCCTTTGTCTCTGATATCCAGATTGAATGTGAGGTATAGAATCATCATCCTCTTAATATTGAATGTATGTTTCTTGAACAGAACAGATTGTTGAGATACACATCAACTCAATATCACATATTAATTCACTTGAGCATGGCCATGCATTTCTCAGTCTCGATTATAAAGTGGCCATGATATCGCCTCCAATAAGAAGGACAAATCTCATCTACATCACTCACAGTCAATCCCCATGTTTCATAATGTACTCGAGCACCACCTTTACTGTAACCATTAATAAAGGACATGTTGGATGGTGTCAAAGTTCATCGAATGAAATGTGATGAGTGTAGCGACTTTAGGTCTAAGAACCACAATTACAACTATTACATTGAGAGTTGATTATGACTACCATTCAATGGTTCTATGTATCACTTTCAAGGTGGGTCTATTCGGTGCACTATTATCTAACAAGTAACTAAATGTTTGGCTTGATATCATATATCATTGTTATGACTGCATCTGAGCTCAATAGGTAAACTAGGTTTTACCTAGAAATTGCATGCTTAGTTAGATGGATCATTGCTTAAACATGATTAAGGATGGTAGATAAATTATGATGTGTTAAATCTAATGAGAACTCTAAGCTTATCTTCAGTTTGAAAAACCAGGGTTTGATAAGTATAAATCTTAGTCGGATGAAATTAGGGTTTTTGCCCAACACACCCGTGCTGGGGAGAAAAGGGTGAGGTGAGCAAAGGAAGTTGAAATTGGTAATTGGATTCTTGGTTAGAATGGTTGTGGTGTGTATCATGGTCATGTAGGATTGTTGGTGGCACATGCATTCTTGGCCACACGATCATTTTGGAAGAAAAGAAGTGTTGGACAACTTTTATTCTCAAATCTGATGGAACCTAGGCACCACAACCATGGTAGGCAGTACGACCATGCTGGATCCATCTTAGCATAGTTTTGGTACCTTGCACAACCGTTCTGGAGCATTTTCTCTTCAACCGATTGTTCTGCAGACTACACTATAGAAGTACATTGTTGATCCTTAATTATTTAATGGTAGTTCCCAATGATCTAAAAATTTTACAAGATCTCTAAAACTACATGTCACACACCATGATAATTTTTCATAATTTTTGGAGGAGTTTTAACCTCTTAAGTAAATAATTTGCAATAACATTTTTATGGAAAACAAATTAGCTGAAATGAGAAAAAGTACAGTGAGGGGTCAATTTGCAAATTACCCGAGTAGCTCAATTGCTCTATATGAGAAACCTAGAACCCAAGGATCTCTCATATTTTGTGATCCATTCTAAGAAAATAAAATTCTAGAGAGTGTGGAGAGCTAGGGTTTTGAGAGGGGAAAGTGGTGGAGATGTTGACCTAGGGTTTCACTATTAGAGATATGATGAAATCAAGTAAGTTTGGCCTCTTTTTTTATCATTAAGCGTGCTACTCTTCCATTAAAAAAACCAAAAAAATGTACAAGTGGGGGTGAGATTGGAAAGTCTCACAGTCAGGAAACAAGAACCTATCTATACAGGTTTTTACTATCACATGACACTCTATTCCACACTGCAATTGCAGAAGTGGGTGTGCTTTCAAAAATGGCTTGGTTCCGACAATATCATATATAGTAGATTATAGTTATTGTCAGGATCTTTTCTTTATCCCCTTTTATCAACAGGATGTCATTGTTGTAGGCTGGGGTGTAGGTTAGCATGTTCCCAGCGTGCTCCCACAGTTCAGCACTGAACCTACAACCCCAAAGTAGATGAGAAGCAGACTCTTCCTGTTCGTGGCAGAGGCTGCATCTAGAGGCCAGCTGAGACCCCCTTTATTTTAGGAACTCCTATGTGACCAGCTTCCCTTTCATCACGCGCCAACAATGGAGTTTGAACCTTTGAGGAGCTTTTGATTTCCAAATCCACCGAGCCCAAGGAGTTTCATCAGTTATAATTCTACAAGCATTCCATGTCATTTTTAGAGAGAAGGGGTTGACTCCATTGAAGTAGATTAAGTCCTCCTCATCGCTGATTTTGATCTTGGCACAGATGTTGGCCAAGTCCTTGTAACCTCTTCCCTTTGGGATTTTCCACTCGCCATCTTGAATGATGGTATTCATATTTTTGTCCCTGGTTAAACCATTTCTCAGCGCAAGTCCTGGTTCAAAATAGTTCGTTAAGAAATCACCTTCGACCCAAGGATCGTCCCAAAGTGATATATTATCACCTTTGCCAATTCTCACTCTGACCATAGGTGAGAATTGATCTCTAAATTTGATTAACACCCTCCACATCCAGTTGTAGAATTCATCTCTAAGTTTGGCCTCTTTGCATAGCCTTTCATAGTGAATCTTCTCTCACTTGTCAAGATTCCACCCCTAGTCTGATTGCATAGCCTTTCATGGTGAATCTTCTCTCACTTGTCAAGATTCCGCCCCTAGTTTGATTTGATTCGAAATGATATCAAATCTTCCTCCTTTCTCAATCTTTCTTCATAATTCCCCATTTTAAGGGTTTCTGGGTTGAAAGGAACAAGAAAGTGGTGATTTTCTAGGGTTTTGATATGAGTTTGATATTTTCATATTTGGGATACATTTTAAGGTGTTTTCACACCTAAGGGTGAGTGGGTACATCCTTTAAATAGTAGATTGCATGAAATTCTTTTATCACCAACAATCTTCCTTTTTTTGGTATAAAATAGGGTGTTGTGCCTCTTTACTCTTATCATAGGAAAATTAAATGATTACAAAGTGTAATCATAGACTGTAAAGAGAAAAAACAAACTATGACTACTACTAACTATCTATACAACTATAAGCATCTCTAGCACAGAGTTCCCAAAGAACCGTAGAATCTATTTCAAACCCACGAAAAATCCTCCCATTTCTTTCTCTCCATAGATTATGTTTAATCAAAGAGGCCAAAAACTTCTCATACTTCTGCAACTTTAACAAGTCCTCAGGAAAGCTAAGGAAGTAGCCACATTTTCTCTAAAACAAGCACCACAAAGAACGGCTATAACTACAATTAAAGAAAATATGATCAATAGACTCTCCATTCTCCATGCAGAATAGGCATCTCTAAACAAACTGGAACCCCATTCTCTGCAGAAAATCAATAGTAGGTAATTTCTTTAGAAAGAGTTTTCATAACATAGTAGAGAATCTCTAAGGAATAGGTGAAGACCAAATCCACCTACCCTAGGTCAATTTAGGCCAGTTCCTTCTCAAAACATCCCCCCATCACTGATTTTGAATGAGGAACCCCCTTCATACAAGATCATATCTTCCTTACCAGTAGGAATAGGCTGATTGGCTAGAACTTCACTTATAGATTCACTCCCCCTGAAATTAGGGTATATCCACCTGTTAGGATCAATACAACATCCAACATTATAGCTTAGACTCTTACCAAGCTTGAACACCAACTGAGAATCAACTAGATCAAACAATTTCTTTTTATCTCTCAACCAAGGATCTCTCCAGAGAAGAACATGATCCCCCTTTCCTATTTCAAACTCAACCTCCTTAAGCAAAGTTTTCCTTTGGTCAAGGAATTTTTTCCTGAGCCACGAAGAAGAAGATTTGGCTCTGACCACCCACACTAACTCCTCCTTAATATATCTTTCATGAAGCCATTTCACCCATAAATCTTATTTATCACTCGCAACACTCCACAAATTCTTCAACAGTCCACCATTTGACTAGTAATTAACGGTTCTAATGCCCAGACCTCCTTCCCCTTTTGGCCTACAAATCAGTTTCCATGCAACATGATGAACATGTTTCTTTTCAACATTATCACCCCAAAGGAAGTCCCACATATGATGCTCAATATTATTGATCACAGATTTTGTTAAAGGAAAGGAAGAGGACCAAAAAATGATGTGCGAGGAAAGAGTTGAAATGATTAGTTCCACTGTCCCAGCTTGGGAAAGGAGATGACATTTTCATGAGTCAAGACTTCCCTTAATTTTATCAATAATAGGGGAACACATATCTTTGGTCAATATACCAGTAAATAAAGGAACCCCTAAATATCTAACTGGTGGAGTACAAACATTGATCTTCATAACTGAGGAAATATCACAATCAACAACAAGTTTACTCAAAAAAATTTGACTTTTCTCATTGTTGAGCTTCAACCCCAAAACATAGCAAAAAGTGTCAAGAACCTTCTTCGTACCAGTAGAATTCCTCCTATCCACTTGAGAGAAAAGCAAGACATCATCTACAAATATTATATTAGGGAAAAGCAAAAGATCATCTTTGTAAGGATTTTCATAATCACTTTATAAATCAAATTGCATAAAGAAATAGGATGAAAATATTTAAGGAGAGTAGCCCCACAAACTTTGGGGATCAAGGTAATAAGAGTATTGTTACACTCCTTAAGCCATTTTCCTGAGCTGAAGAAACTTTGAACAATAGAAATGACCTCTTCTCCAATGATCTCCCATATAGATTTAAAGAAGACTGCATTATAACTATCCGGGCCAGTGGCCTTCTCATCCTTCATGGACTTGAACACCTTTTCCACTTCAATTCTAGTAACAAGTTTCTACATCTCATCAAACTAGTTCTTGGCTATACAAGGAAGCTCCCATTCATCATCCCAATCAATTACAGAATTAGGGGCACCATTAAACACATATTTATAGAATAGCTTCACCTACAATCTAATACAATCCGAGTCATAGATATTACAACCATCGTCTAACTGAAGCTCATTAATGTTGTTATTCAACCTTCTCATCTTCAAGGAAGCATAAAAGAAGGAAGAATTCCAATCTCCCAATTTAAGCCATTGAACTCTACTCTTCTTCTTAAGAAGGCTTTCCTCATCATTCATAGCTTTTATAGCTTCAGTTCTCACCCGAGAGAGAGCCTCCTATTTCAAGGTATCACCTGGATTAGCATCAACATCCTTCTAAAAACGAGTAGCCTTAAGCTCAAGCTCTTTTGCCTTAGAAAAAAGGTTGCCAAGCACATCCTTATTCCATTTCCACAACGCATAGGAGACAATCTACAACTTTCTGTAAACTCTGAACATCGGAGAACCCTCAACAATAGTCTTGTTTCAAGACCTACCAACAACTTCCTTATAACCACTTTGGGAAACCCAAGAATTTACAAACTTGAACGGTGTAGGAAGCCTTTTACCCACATCCAATCTCAGAACAATGATTCTATGATCACTAATAAGAGGTGATACAACTTCACCCCAACAATTTGGGAAAGCCTTTAAGAAACCCATGCTACTGGAAACCCAATCAATTCTAGAGAAATTACTATTACCACTCCTACTATGGCTATCCCAAGTAAAAAGGGACCCTTAGTAACCAATTCAAGAAGCTTAGTATTAGAGACAACATCATTGAACTCCTACATACACTTCCTTTAAGGCGGATTCTTCCCCAACCTATCATCAATCATTCTCATAGCATTAAAATAACCTAGCACACACCAGCAAGCCATATGCAAGACATGGAAACTCCTCAAAGAATGCCATAAAACATATCTATTAACATCAACACTAGCACCACAAATAGCCGATAATGAAAAGGCTTAACGTATTCTTACTGACATTATAGTGAATAGCTTGTTCACATGAAGAAATCACTTCCACAATCACCTCCAGGTCACACCAAAAAACTATGATACGAGTATAAGAGTAAAACTAAGAATTATCAACATACCTTGCACCAGGACAAAGAGAATTGACAAAACTATCAAGATCATCTTGCTTTACTCGTGACTCTAAAATGATGTTGATGTTCACCTTATGTCTACTGATGACTCTCTGAATGTGAGGGGTCTTATTACTTCCTCCCCTCACATTCCACAATGTCACAGTGAAATGATCATCCATTAGAGATATTAGTAGTCACATCTCCCCCACCATTCCGATGTATATTGCCTTCCACCTCTGCTTTAAGTTCATTTCCATCAAAATTTGATAGAGGAGAATATTTATTCACCGACACATGAATCTTCCTAACCACATTCTTCACAGAAACTCTAGGAGGAGACTTCAACCTCCTATCCACTATTTCCCATCCATCTTCAGGTGAAGTCGACAGGGTGATCAGGTTCATATCAGCCTTGCCACTAATACTAGAGCTTGCAGCTTTATTCACCACTAATGATTGTGAGTCCTCCACGTTACCATCCTCATCATCAATGAAAATATTAGTGTCATCCTCCACCAATTGCTTCCTTGGAACCCAATCTTTCTTTATCTTCTTCATCAGAATCCCTTCATCTAACTTCTCAGATTTACACAACGAAGATTCATGGCCGAACATACCGCATGACATACACCTGGAGGGCACCCACTCATGTTCAAACTCAATCATATCACGTTGACCATCCTCACTTATGATTTGCAACTCTTTCAGAAAGGAAAACTCAGTAGTAATAATAACTTGCAATCTGGCATACTCCAACCTACAAAACTCTGATGTGAGCTTATCAGGATACAGTGGTTTTCCAAGGTAGGAGCCAATGTAGTTAAACATCTCAGGATCCCATAACTCTGAGGCAAGGTTATGAATCTTTACCATATAAGAACTTATGACAGCTCCATCTTCTCTAATGGATCCCCCTCTCCCACTTCTTAATGATCAAAGGTTTGCCAACTACAAACTAAGGGCCTCCATTAATGGCAGTCGACAGATCCTCATCATTATCAAACATCACAATGAAGAATCCGTGACCCCTAGATCTGACCTCTATTGAACCTTTTGCCTGCCAGATCTGAGCAAATGTCGAGCAAGCACTGGCCAGTGAGGTTTTAAGCCCACTACATAGCCAGCCACAGTTCTACTCCACCTAGCAATGTTTTGCTCAACTATGGCCTTTGAGTAAACCAACTTTCCATCAACCACCCAAATATTTGTCTTATTCAGATTGATAGTGCTTTTAACATCCTTTTTCTTAAATAGATCTGACCATTCCCTCACTTCTTCAGTAATAGAGATGGCTCCAGCATTCCCTATCATACACGCACGAGCCTCCATAGTCTTCTCTCCACCCAGATCCGGAGGGTCAGACACCTGCTTCTCGCTGGCAGTCCCCCCCCCCCAGTCGCATCTACATTCGCCTCTATGCTCGCCTCTGCGCTGGCTAGGGGAGCCATCTCAACAATCTTCATTCCCTACGTATGCGACTACAAACCTTAAATCTACCATCCAGTTTAAGCTTATGAAAGATAATTTAAAAATGGATTGTTTCCTATTGAGATGAATTTCTGATGATAAAACCATATTATAAATGGATTCAAATCATCTAAATTAGAATTCCTGAAGTCATTGTAGAAGTTATAAGAATATACTAAAATCTAGGGTTTTCAGTTATGCTTGAAATTGCTATATAAGTGAATGGAGAACTTTGCCTATTTGAATCTCCTTGTGTATGAATGATTGTTTATCTGAATGAGTAATACATATATGTCAAATACTATCTTTTATTTCACGTGATGTCATCAATGCTTGTTTGATAAAAGAGGGTGAAACCCTAGATGAGTGAAAAGTTTGATAAAAATGGGTGAAACCCTAGAATTCATTTATTCAATGTTATTCTTGATGCATGATATCTCTGTGAATGGCATGGAAACCCTAATTCATCCCAATTCTAGGGTTTCATATATATATGTTGATTATATGTGAATTGTTGAAAGCAGTCTTTTATCAGTGAAACATTATGATGCATAAATTCCTTATGTGAGTTGTGTGATATGTGAATTAGGTGAATGAAACCCTAAGAATAGGGAGTTCAGTGAAACAAGTTTTTTTTTTAATTTAGTGTTCTTTAGCGAGATAAGTGGAGTTGCACAATTGCTCAGTTTACAATTCATGTTGTTGATCATTTATGAAAAGGACTATTTATGATGTTAACCTAAGAAATGTTAATGTGATGATCAAATTGTGAATTTAAAGAGTGAATTAAACATTTAGATGTCCTGAACACTGTAGAATCCTCACAGGATGAGGCTTGCACTGTGCAGTTGAATTGGTTTCCTAATTGGAGGTAGTCCATATTGAGGTAAGCTGGAGTGCACCAGTAGGGTGCGGGGGTCTTGACCAGTAGGGCAGACTCCTTAGAGTTGTGTGGTACCCAACACCAACTGGGGATGCCAGTGGTACCTGTGTTACATGTTGTAGGGATCAGTAGTTAGTAGGTCCATTAATGCACAACAAGCTTGAGAACTTTGACTCGCTGCCTGAGTACCAAGGTTGAGATGTGGAGTCTGGGATATTCAGCCTCCCATCAGCCATCGAGAGCCAGACGTGGCAACTATCCACTATAGTCAGGGCAGATGAGACTATAGGGTTAGGAACTCAGGCATGCTTCTAAGCCTTGTACAGTGAGATTGTAGCTTGCTACAATGCTTTCACATGTCATGGTACACTTCATGCGGGTTTGGGGCATAATAAAATGAATTTGAGAACAATCAAGTGTGTGCGTCTATGGATTTATTCCTTGAATTTTTTTTATAGAGAAACTTGCTATTTGTATATTTCTGGACTACCATTTTTCTTTGTGATTGATCAATAATGTTTAAATATTGATTTACTCTTTCCAGTCATCTAGATAACATGCAATATGTATGTATGTGAATGATTAGTCACTTCATATCCTTCTTATATTATACTTAATATATGTTTCTCAACAATATATTTGTAATAATATAAGTGCTTTAAACTATTTCTTTGAAGTACTCACTCATTGAGTGAGTAGGCTCACCCCTCTACTCATATTTTTTTAGGGAAACCATGTAAATTTAAAAAAATTTCAATACCAGAGTAGATCTTCCATGGGAGATAAGTTTTAGATTAGTTAAGTTCAGTCTGTCCCTTTCACTCTAGGTCCTTGTATAGTAGTGAGAGAGTTGTAAATGATGTTGTGTAACTTTGATTCCTTAATAATAAAGAATGTATCTAATTATCATGTTGTATGTATTTGGAAGTGTGAGAAACATAATGCATGTTTAGATATGTATCTTTAATGTCAAAATTAGACTAGAGTAATCAAGTTTTAGTTTTCCTTCAAAAGTCATTTATGTGATTGAATGTGATAAAATAAAGAGTTTTGAAATAAAAGAAAAATGTAAGAGTGATCTTTGTATCATGTTTAATTCTCAACTTATGCCCTAATCTCATGATTAGTGGTAATCATGGGATGTGGGTGTAACATCTTGGTATCAGAGCTTAGGTTGAGTCATCAAGGACCATTAGGATAGGAAGTCAGAGTTATAAGTGTGGCAGTTAGGAGGTGATGTGTCAATAGTTCTAGGAGGTCTGAGTATTAGGATATCCTGACCCGATATTTGAATACTTGGGTTGACCAATATCAAGATACTCTATCTATTATTCTCTAAATGCTCTAGCCAGGTATACAAAGGAAGGATGGGCTAGAGAGAAACCCTAGAAACCTTAGGGCTAGAAGACCAAAAAGTAATGAAGAATAAGAGCATCAAGATAGAATGTGATTAAACTTTTGTTTCATATGTTGATCAATTTGGAGATCAATATAAATTCCCTATACATTTTGAATTCAAAAATTCAATTTTTACAAATATATATGGTGCTTTTATATTGTTTTACACTATAAAGTTTCTTCAGTTATTATTTACATTTTTTGTATCAAGTAGACCAAAAGTTATCTTTGAATGAGTTTGTCGTGACTGTATATTCTTTCCACATGTTTGAGATGAATAGGACTTCGTTAATCCTGAGTAGATCTTGGCTTTAGGACTATAGGTTCGACATGGTCCAGCTGGCAGGATGTGTTTTTGGGATCTACCAGCTCCTATCTATCAATCTAATAAGAGTAATTAAACTATGAAGAACTAAACTCAAAATGTGATGAAAATGCACGTACATGAAGATACTGAAATATAAGGAAAAGAATGGAATAACTAAGAATTAATTAGAACTGATATCCATGATCTAGCTTTGGGGCCTTAAATAAGAAACCTTAATTTTGGGAATGAAGGAAGAAGGGATCTTGATACAAGACACATATTAATATCTAACATACAAAATGAAGAAGAAATGATGGATAAAGAGAACTTATTTATATAATTAATTGAGGCACTTTATTCAATTTGAAATCATTGAAAGATAAGAGAAAACTACATACAAAGACAAGATAGAAAGAATCAATTATGACGAATGGATCATATAATCAAGTAAAATGCATTGATGTACTCTAAAACGAAGGGAAAATAGGATAAAAGAATTAAGTATAAAATAAGTACATAGAAGCAAAGAGTATTTAGAAGAATTAAAGTGAAGAGAACTAAATGAACATGTATATTATAAGACTAGGATAAGAAACTCAAATAAAACAAAAGGAAGTGATGGAAATTATGAGTTTGATTAAGGAAGGAGGGTTACATGATATAATTGAGAGCATGGAATGTGTATTTCTACTATAACGTTTAATGCATTCATCGTTACTACCTTTTGGTTTAATGTTTGTGTAGAATAACAACCTAGCTTCCATCAAATGTGTTCAATAGGTTCCTAGTGATGAAATGGAACTAGTTCTCAAAAGACGAATAAAGGTGCAACTAAACAAATGGTCAAGTGAAATAAAGGTGACTTATTTTCATAATAGAAAACTTGATTACAAGAAAAACAAATGGTTGACCCCTACATGATCCATTTGATTTAAAATGAAATCCATGTAGTGTATTATGCATAAGATGAAACTAGCAGGGAGAGTATTGATTTATGATTTCAACTTCACATTAGTTAAAGTATAACAAGAAATATGGCATGGAATAAATAATTATACACAAGCATGAGAAACATGATCAGAATATATAAGTAGAAGTTAAAGTTGATAGATGGAAGAGTAGCATAAGGTAAGAGGATGATGGAAATTAATTAAGGGTTAGGAACATGAGGGAGTAATATAAATGATAAAAGAGAAATATTGTGAGGTGCAAGAAAGTGACATATGTTTAGTCTTCTTGTTGATAATTAATTAAACCTAGTTATGAGAAATATGCTAAGTGAATTCTTGAATTTAAGAATTCTAAATCTCAAAATCATCTTCTTAATTATATCTTCCTTAATAAGAACAATGTGGGAATGAAGTGTAAGAAAATGAATTCTATATTATGCATAACAACCATGGTAGAGACATCTATCAAATGTATTAATGACACATAATATGATGATGAAACTCTAGTAGGGTAAATTAAGAAAGTAATCTATCTGAATGGCCAAGTAAGCAAAAGAAAATTCAAGTGATTAATATAAGGAAGACTTTAAGGGAGTAAATTCATGTCACAACAAGATCATATTATTGATAGGGATCAAACCCTAGAATGTTATTATTATAGTAGTTCAAGGGATGTCACTAGAGATTTGACCTTGAGAACAAACATCTCTATAAAATAAAATCTTGAGACCATAATATGAGAAGAAAATAGCAGTGATGGTAATCCAAGGTTTAAAGGTAGCAAATGAGGAAGATAGATAAACAACATAGAAATGACTATGAATGGAGGGTAAGAAATAGATTTGAAATGTGAGAAGTGTGATTTAAATAAAAGGAGAAGTGTTACATGAGCAAAGTGTAATCTAAAATAAATTCTTGCAGTGATAGAATGAATGAGGAATAATATTTATTATCTTGAATATATTTTAATGTTAGGGATGTTTAATCTATATGATCAAAATGATAAGGATAAGCAAATAGAAGCAAGTGGTAGTGAATAAGAAGAGAAATCATAGGAAACAAATGGCTTCCACTAATACATGAATTTGTTTTTAGAAAGTGTGATTTGTTGATAGTATATCAAGGGATGTGAATTTTTTACATATCATTTCACTTGTACATGTGCAAGTAATATACTGATTTCAAAAGGGTGTTATGGCTTGAATTTTTTTTTGTTATGGTATCTAGCTCAATATGTATAATTGTTGTTAAAACTAGCTTTATAGCTTATGAGTGTTTTTCTATTATAGTAGCACAATAGTAAACTTCAAAATAACAAGGTGAACTCGCTGCGATAAAGTGAGTTTTACCTTTACTTTTGTTCAATTCAAATTTTTTTGCCCTCGTTATGTTCAATCATGGCCCCAATTTATTTTTCTTAGATACATAACCAATGTTGAGACTCAAATCCGAAATATGGTGACCAATGTGACTTGTCTAAACTTTTTGACATTACAAATTAGGTTAATGTATCACTTTACCCAAAGATATAATTTTGTCCATAAAACTTCATCATCTAGTCCTCAAACTTTTTCTAAATATTCTTCACATTTTTTAAAGCTATGATCCAAATTTCACTCCAACCACACTTTCCTACTAATTTCTATGAATTTGTGAAGTTATAGGCTAAAATCTTTTTTTTATTTTGTTTTTTATTTGACATGTCCCAAGTCAACGATCTGTTGCTAGGCTTGGGAGTGATCCCTGACCCTTAGATCAGGCTCCCACAGATCGGGGCCATGATCGAGTAGTCAGGGGGTCATCCTCTACCTCCCGCAATCAGCGGAGAGGAGATTGGGCGGCCGTAAGTATAATTGACCAAGTTAGGACCCATTTTGAAAATTAAATAGAAGGGAAACACTCGCCCCTCTAATCTAAACTCAACTAGCCCATTTTCCCCCTTAAATTAGCCCGTTTCAAGAACAATTGAAGACCTCTTGCTCAGCCGTCACCATGGACCCTGTGACTAACCAAAACCCTAAACACATCCCTCACCCATCTATAAAAACTCGACCACCACCTTCGGCGTGCTTCCACAAACACAACTGACACCATAAATCTCTCTCTTGTCCTCCTTTCCATTTGCCCAATCTTCATTGACTGTTGCTTTGTCACGGTGCCACCTCCTGTGAAGAGATCCTACTTTGGAAGGGTGAGCAAACCATGATCATTGGATCACAGTTAACGGACAACCAAGACCAAAGATCTATGGTTGTGAGACTATGTGCGCCCTCCTCCTCTTCTCCTTCCCTTGCACGTTCCTGATAGGTTGTGTAGTTCTCGAACGTAAGATCTTGGCCCCGGTCAAAGTTGAATAAGGATCTGATGGCTGGAGATTTTCCCCGTTTTCTGTTTTTTGGGTATTTGTTCCCCTCCCTACTCAGAAATTCCAATAAATAGCAAAATCTTGTTTTAATCATAAAAAATGCATCCTGGCTCCAAATATTATGAGTAAATAGTCAATCTTGATCAGAAAAACCTAAGGAATTTATTAAAAGTATGTTTGGTCTAATTCTTTATGGATCTCAATGATATCCCTAGATTTTTTATCTTTCTCATAATATTTTAGCTAAAGACCCTATTTTATGTTCAATCTTTGGGAAACCCTAAGTCTTGACTCTAATCATAATCTTGGGACACTAAATTGAACTTGACTAAATAAGAGTTAGATCTAACATTTTTGGCTCATCTACCCTAGGATATGAATCATGCACCTTGAAAATAAGGTTTAATCTTGATATTATGGTGATTCATCTTAATCTTACAAAATTATTGATCATATATCTGACCCATGACTCTACTTGTTATCAATTAAGACTTGATCTAATCTTGGATGCCAATAATGCTAATTCACCATGATGACCTAAAGACTTGGCAAGGACTTGAATAATAATGATAATAATTAGGGTTGTCATATGCTCCTAAAATTACTAGGTAGGTCATTCATTCTTGAAACATGCTTGACACTTGAACAATGTTGGATATCTTGTAATGTTGTTTATTATTAATGGATGACCTAACCCTAAGGTCAAAATAGGAAAATGTAACCCTAGTCTTGAATATTGGAGCACGAACCTTTTAAAACCTAGATCTTGACCCTTGATCCAATCTTATTGATCTAGGATATGACTCAAGGGGTTGATCTATTCTTTCTTGGAATCCATACTCCAAATACTCATCAAGAAGGTATGCTATTATATATTTCCTCATTAATTGTATTGAAGATACCTTTTATGTTCTTGATTGTATACTTGTCAATATACTTGGTTGAGATATTGTTCCCTATTCATTAGTCTTCCATTTTTCTTATATTATATTTTGATAAAAACATGAAAACGTAAATGACATTACCCATTATGGCTGCCTGTATTATGATGATGATAATGTTGATAATGTTGATATTGAGTACAAGTGACCTCCTCATTCAGAGGGTGGAACTTGTACATAGACCTCCTACCTCATATGGAGAGGAGCCTGGTGACCTCCCCCATCTTGTTGGGGTGACGGAGCCAAATAAAATATAAGCATGCTTCTCCATATCAACATAATGGGAAATTTGTAATAAAATTCTTGTCGAACAAATATTTGAAGTAAAGTTACACTAACAAGAAGTAAAATTACTCTATCACAAGGAAAAGGAGAGATTTTTAGCATAATAAAAAAATATTATGAATGGAAAGACTAAAATGTAAAAAGAGTAGATCAAATGATGATTGAATTTAGATGAGGAAATATCGAGGCTTGTAGGGGTTTTCACCACCTTATCCTAGGCGAGAATCAAACGAAATCTTTCAAATGATGAAACGGATGAAGGCATGTGAATTAAAAAAAAATCCACAAAAGATGAACTCCACATGAGCCCATTGGTCCTGGTGCTCATGTTTCTTAGTCTATCATCCAAAAAGAGATAAATCCATAGTCATTTTAAAACCTCTATGTGATTGGTTTTATTGTTCTAAATCTGAGTTTCCATGATCATTTTCACTTGTATTAACAAATGATCTAATCGAGTAATTAGTTCGATAGACCATCAATTCTTAAAAACAAAAGCCATCTAATAGAAGACGTTCTTAAGATTTAGTTCGATTCAAACCATATATAAGGGTATAATCCCCTTTCCTCGATAGAAAACTACTCGCTCATGACTTTAGAGTAAAGGGAGATGGAGGAAGAAAGTATTCTAGCCATAGTCTAGACTTATCGAAGGATTAATCCTTAGGCTAGAGACTATTTAATGGCTGACTCTCAATTCCTTATTCCGATCTAAAGAAGAAGAAGAAGGAGGAGGAGAAGAACTAGATCTAAAACAATTGAAGTAAAGGAACAAAAAAATTAAAAGAACACTTAGCTTGTGAACAAATAATCTTTATTGATGATCGAAATATAAGAACACAAGAGAACAATTGCTCGAAAATTCTTCGTACAAAAGATGATGGTGAAAGATGGAGAACCCCCCCTCCTTTTATAGGAGAAGGATGGGTTAGACTTCCCTCAAAAGAGGGGGAAAAGGGGGGGCCGGTAGTTTGATTTTTTTAGATCTAGTCAATAGACTCTTGATTGTCTTTAATTATCTTGACCATGTAACTCTCTTTAATGTAGATTTTTGTAGAATCTATTTCGAGAGAATTTACGCTGTCCAGAGAATTTGTAGTACACCAAATATATGATTTTCGTGTAGGCCTTTGAATTTACTTTTTAAATCATATTTGAACATTTAATTCCGCCTTAGGATGTGAGAGTTATGCCAATTTTGGTGCATGATATATATTTAAATCAGCACTGCGGGAAAACTGAAATGCATCCTCCCTTCATCTCTTCTTATCTTTAATAATTCCTAAAAATTGAGAGAAATCTCATAAGAATTTATAAAAAAATAATGAGAGGATGAAAGTGCAATTGATTTCTGAATTAAAATAAAATTACTAAAAAAGTCTTGATTAATTATCATAAATGTTGTACAAATAAATGATGAATATGCATTCATCAAAAACCCCATAATGGTGGCAATAAGAACAGAAACTGACAGAATAATCACAAAAATCCTCCTTCTCAGAACTACAATCAAGGCCAGAATTCGAACTGCAATTGTGGCCCTACAAGAACCAGAATCCTCGACAAAACAGAGGTCAAGGCTGAAATCCCAATGTTTCTCATTGCCGCAAACTACGGTAACCTTCATTTTGGTCAGTGCAAGTATTCGTCCTAGTCTTCCACTTCTGCAAATAGGAGGCTCACTTTAGAGACAATTTCCCTCACCCTCCTCCAACATCAGCCAAGTAGGGTGAACATCAACAGGCCCATGTCTTTGCAATAAAAGCAGATGAGGTGAATGCCAATGGAAGCAAACTCATGGAAAGTACCATTTAAATTTGAAATTATTTCTAGAACATTGTATCATGATTATCTTGTACAAACTCCTTACACAAAATATATGTATACCTAGGTATGATGCAAATCTTTGACCGTTCTATTGTTACTCTATTTGACATCGGGTCAACAAACACCTTCATATCTAAAAGTCCAGCCTCTGTGCTAAATCTTTAAACAAGGGACTTAGGGTACATACTTGATGTAACTATCCCAAGTGGGAAAATGAAAGTCTCCTACTATATTGTCAACAAAGTCCACCTATCTTATGTTGTTTGAAATCTTGAGTCAGACTTCATAATCTTAGACATGGAAGACTTTGACTTGATTTTGGGGATGGATTGGCTCCATAAAATTCATTCCATGATTGGTTGTTGTGCCAAGAAAGTCATTATTTCTAAGCCCAACCTCCCCATTCTTGTAATTCCTGGAAGGAACAATCGAAATTGAAATATTGTCATTTCTCTAATCAAAGATAAAAATTTAATATTCAAAGGGTACAAAGCATACCTAGCAACTGTAATTGTAGTCAATCCTGATATGAGTGCCCTAGAAGACATCGATATAGTACGTGAGTACCCAAGTGTTTTTCTTGAGGAGCTCCCTAGGCTACCACCTGATCGTGACATTGAGTTTTCTTTTGAATTAGCACCCGATACCGCACCAATTTCTCGGGCACTCTATCGGATGGCTCCTACTGAATTAACTGAATAGAAAAAGTAGTTGTAGGAATTGCTAGACAAGCATTTTGTCTTCCCTAGTACCTCTCCTTGTGGAGCACCCATTCTATTTGTCAAAAAAAAGGATGGATCCCTTTACATGTGCATTGACTATTGTATGATCAATCAAGCTACTGTGAAAAATAAGTATCCGCTGCCCAAAATTGATGACCTCTTTAATCACCTTCGTTCTTCCCATCTCTTTTCAAAATTTGATCTCCCATCTGGTTACCACCAATTCAAGTTTAAGGATGAAGACATCCCTAAAACCACCTTTCGAACTCGGTACGAGCATTATGAATTTATGGTGATGCCATTTGGGTTGACCAATGCCCCTGGCATGTGTCTAAACTTGATGAATAGTGTCTTCCAACCATTTCTCAATGAGTTTGTAGTGATCTTAATTGATGACATACTGATATATTCAAACGACACTGGGTCACATCATACTCATCTTCAAAAAGTTCTTGATATCCTCCAATCCCAGAAATTCTATGCAAAGCTATCAAAATTGGAATTCTAGATTTCTAAAGTCATGTTCTTGGGTCACATAATTTCTGCTGGGAAAATTTGTGTTGAACCCACCAAAGTCTAGGCTGTTATCGAGTGGCAAGCCCCTAAAAATGTTTCTGAAATTTGAAGTTTTTTGGGTCTTGCTGGTTATTACTGATGTTTCATTTAGAAATTTAGCAAGACAACCTTTCCCCTCACACAACTTACTAGGAAAGGAGAGCAGTTTGTCTAGTCGAAAGAATGTGAGTCTAGTTTTCAAGATATGAAGACAAAGTTGACGACTGCACCTGTCTTGACCCTTCCCTCGGGAAATGATGGGTTTGCCATCTTCAATGACTCATCAAGATTCAGTCTGGGTTGTGTCCTCGTGCAAGAAAGAAAGTTAGTTGCTTATTCCTCTCGAAAATTGAAGCCAAAGAGGTCAACTACCCAACCCACGACCTCGAGCTTTCCACCATCAAATATGCTTTGAAGATATGGTGGCACTACTTGTATGGTGCCACCTTCGACATCCTCACCGACCACAAGAGTCTGAAATACATCCTGACACAGAAGGATCTCAATCTCATACAGAGGTGGTGGCTTGAGTATCTCAAAGACTATGACTTCACCATTTCATACCACCCTAGTAAGGTAAATGTAGTGGTTGACATGCTCAACATGAAGTAGGCTAAATGTGGTTCCATTTTTACCACCGAATGGAAGAACATGGAAGTCATGTTACCTTGGGCCCCAAGGTGTATGGGAAATATTATCAGATTGTCTAGCATCCATGTATAACCATGCCTCTAGTATGAGATCCTGTTAGCCCAGAAGAATAGCAAGAGTCTTGATGAAATGACTAAACTGCTAGAAAAACCCCAAACACATCTGAAAGTTGGTATGGATGGTGGAATCCGATACAAACAACACATATGGGTCCCAGAGGATTCAAATATGACAGAAAGGGTGTTATTAGAAGCTCACAGATTGAAATATACAATGCATCATGGATCAACTAAAATGTACAAAAATCTGCAAAGGCATTTTTGTTGGAGGAATATGAAGACCGATATCACTGCTTTCATTTCCAGGTGTTTGACCTGCCAGCAGATCAAGACTGAACATCAACGTCCAGGAAGTCTTCTACAACCCCTACCTATCCCCAAGTGGAAATGGGAAACATCACCATAGATTTTGTGGTGGGTCTATCCTGGTATATGAAAGGGAGTGACACCATTAGGGTTGTAGTCGATTGTCTGACTAAATTAGCCCATTTTATTATGACCAAGACAATAACCAATGTCCCAGAGTTAGCAGAGCTATACAATCAGGATATAGTCAGGCTACATGGAATTCATGTATCTATTATGTCAGATCAAGATGCAAAATTCACTTCTCGACGACAAGTGCAGGAAGAATTCGGAACTCAGCCAAATTTCAGTACTGCATATCACCCACAAATTGACTGATAGTCTGAGAGGAAAATCCAAGTTCTAGAATTCTTGTTGAGATCATGCATCCTTGATTGGGGTGGTTCATGGGACCACTACCTTCCTCTTGTTGAGTTTTCCTACAACAATATCTACCAATCCAGTATAGGCATGCCTCCCTATGAAGATTTCTATGGAAGACCGTACAAGTCTCCACTTTAATGGGATTAGTAGGTGAAAGACGGATTTTGAAATCTGAGGAATTGCAACTTTATTCTAATAATGTCAACCTAATCAAGAAAAGGCTGAAAAGGGAACAAGATCTTCATAAGTCTTATGTTGATGCACACAAGATTGATACTTAGTTCCTGGTAGGTGACCATGATTCCCAGAAGATTTGACCAATTTGAGCCATTGCAAAACAAAGGAAAACTTAGCCCCAAATATGTGGGCCCATTTGAAATTTTGGATCGTATTGGGGAATGTGCATACATATTGGATTTATCACCAAATTATAACATGATGCACAATGTCTTTCATGTGTCAAACCTGAAGTGGTATGTCAAGGACCCTAGCCATGTCCTCAATCATGAACCAATTAAATTAAAGGACACCCTTTTATACCAAGAAGTTCCACTCAAGATCCTTGATAATCGCACCAAAGAGCTCAGAAATAAGAAGATCGAGATGTTCAAGGTGTTGCAGAAGCACTGTGATAGTGATGATGCTACCTGGGAGTTGAAGTGACCTTTTCAAGGAAGTCTAAATTTTGAGGACAAAATATCTAATAAGGAGGGGAGGATGTGATAAAATGATTTTTACCTTTACTTTTGTTCAATTTCAATTTTTCCCCTCATTATGTTCAATCATGGCCCCAATTTATTTTTCGTAGCTACACAATCAATGTTGAGACTCAAATTCGAAATATGGTGACCAATGTGACTTGTATACACTTTTTGACATTAAAAATTAGGTTAATGTATCACTTTACCTAATGATATAAATGTGTCCACCAAACTTCATCATCTCATACTCAAATGTTTTCTAAATATTTTTCACATTTTCTTGAAGCTATGGTCCAAATTTCACTCCAATCGGACTTTCCTTCTAATTTCTATGAATTTTTGAAGTTATACGCTAAAACCTTTTTTTATTTTTATTTTTATTTGACATGTGCCAAGTCAGCAATCTACTTCCAGTCTGGGGAGTAATCTCTGACCCTCGGATCAGGATCTTACAAATCAGGGCCTTGATGAGCAGTCACGGGGTCATCCCCTACCTCCTACAATCAGCGGAGAGGAGATTGGGCGACCATAAGTGCAATTGACCAAGTTACGACCCATTTTGAAAATCAAATCGAAAGGAAACACTCATCCGCCAATCCAAACTCAACTAGCCCTTTTTCTCCCTTAAATTATCCAGTTTCAAGAACAATCAAGGGCCTCTTGCTCGGCTAT
Source organism: Alisma plantago-aquatica (assembly GCA_963693085.1). Classification (NCBI taxonomy): domain Eukaryota; kingdom Viridiplantae; phylum Streptophyta; class Magnoliopsida; order Alismatales; family Alismataceae; genus Alisma; species Alisma plantago-aquatica. The sequence goes on from OY856409.1 coordinate 1,984,977,046, forward strand.
CGCCATGGACCCTACGGCTAAGCAAAACCTTAAACCCATCCCTCGTCCATCTATAAAAACTCAACCACCACCTTCGGTGTGCTCCTACAAACACAACCGACACCCTAAATCTCGCTCTCTTGGCCTCCTTGCCATTCTCCCAATCTTCTCTGACTGCTACTATGCGCAGTGCCACCACCTGTGAAGAGCTCCTGCTTCAGTTGGGCGAGCAAACTGTGATCGTTGGATCACAGTCAACGGACGACCAAGACCCAAGATCTACGACTATGAGACTCTACACGCCCTCCTCATATTCTCCTTCCCTTGCACGTGCCCGAGAGACTGTGTGGTTCTCGGCCACAACATCTCAACCCTGGTCAAAGTGGACCAAGGATGTGACGGCTGGAGTTTTCCTCTCTTTCTATATTTTGGGTATTTCTTCTCCTCTCTGCTCAGAAATTCCAATAAATAACGAGATCTTGTTTTAATCATAGAAAATACATCCTAGATCCAAATATTATCAGTAAATAGTTAATGTTGATAAAAAAACCCAAGGAATTTATTAGAAATACTTTTGTAGTCTAATTCTTTATGTATCTCATTCGTATCCCTATATTTACTCTCTTTCTCATTATATTTTAGTTAATGACCCTATTTTATGTTCATTCTTTGGGAAACCCTAATTCTTGAATATAATGATCATCTTGCTACACTAAATTGAACTTGACTAAATAAAACTTATATCAAACTTTTTTGGCTCATCTACCTTAGAATATGAACCATGCACCTTGAAAATAAGGATTAATGTTGATATTATGGTGATGGATCTTAATCTTGCAAAATTCTTGATCATATATATGACCCATGACTCTACTTGTTATCAATTAAGACTTGATCTAATCTTGTATGCCAATAATGCTAATTCACCATGATGACCTAAAGAGTTGACAATGACTTGAATAATAATGATAATAATTAGGGTTGACATATGCTCCTAAAATAGCTAGGTAGGTCATTCATTCTCAAAATATGTTGGACACTTGAACAATGTTGGATATCTTGAAATGTTGTTAATTATTAATGGATGACCTAACCCTAAGGTGTAAATAGGAAAATGTAACCCTAATCTTGAATATTGAAACATGATCCTTTTAAAACCTAGATCTTGACCCATGATCCAATCTAATTGATCTAGGATCTAACTCAAGGGGTTATCTACTCTTTCTTGGAATCCATACTCCGAATACTCATCAAGAAGGTACACTATTATATATATCCTCCTTGATTGTATTGATGATACCTTTTATGTATCTCTTGATTGTATACTTGGCTATATACTTGGTTGAGCTACTGTTCCCTATTGATTAGTCTTCCATTTTTCCTATATTATATTTTGAGAAAAACATACAAACATAAATGACATTACCCGTTATGACAGCCTGTAATATGATGATGATGATAATGTTGATAATGTTGATATTGAGTACAAGTGACCTCCTCATTTGGAGGGTGGAACTTGTACACAGACCTCTTACCTTGTTACAACCCCAATTTTGGATTCATTTGGGTGAGAAATGTAATTTCTCACATAAAACATATTTGAACAAATAAAGATATAATTTTTTTTGAATAAATAGATTTCGTTACAATAGCCTTGATGATTGTGTTGTGGGCTTTATTGGCTATTGGGCCCAATAACAAGAAAATCCAATTAATGAATGAATAATTGAGTTCTTGAGAAAAGAAAGGTGTGGAAACCTCTAGAAGGCAAATCCAAAGAGGGATTTCGTGCCACATGAGTTCCTTGAGTTCCAAGGAGTCAAAAGTTGCATGATAATGCAAAAAGAAAAGAAAAAGATCAATTAAGTATTTCTTTATTAAGAAAGAAATTGGAAACAATGGTAAAATGTGGAAAATAAGTGAAAAGAGATGTAATTGAGTTATCCTTGCTGGAATTTCGTATCCCAAGGATTCCTAATAATAAAAGGAATACTGATGAGGAAAATAAAAGAGAAATAAAGAGAAATCCTCAAAAAAGGGATATTTTAATAAGAAATCAACCTAATAATGAGAAATAAACAAGACAATGTGAAATAATGCATATTGATGCATTTAAGGATAATGAGTATTCCTTAAAAAGTAATTTCGAATTCTTTGAGTTTCTTGGGGTCCAAGGAGCCCCAATAAAGAGGAAAGAAAGAGAAAATACCAAGATTGCAAAATAAGAGCATAATGTGATATATATTATTGATGAATTTTGTAATATTGATACAAGGAAGTATTTTCTATTAAAAGAAATCATAATTCCGTGCCAATTAATTAGGAGGCAAGTACAAGGAATAAAGAGGAAATAATTTTCGAAAATCCTAATATTTAAAGAGAAAGGAATAGCAAAAGGATAAAGGAGAGAGAGAAAGCTTTCTTTCTAATGAAGGAATTAGTGTCCTATTGGGACAAGATCTTGCATCTTGGAGGATGCACATCTTGAGGTGTGAAAACCCTCCCCTATATAAGGGGGATAAGGCCTTGGGCCAAGTCCAGAAGATCCTACACACCACCTTATCTTCTTCTTCCATGATCTCATCCATAAACCCTAACTAAGAAGGGCTATGTGTCTGTGAAGTCATGAAGTGTCCATAATGGGTTACAACGATCGCTGGGTGTTCCAGGAGGTCATAGAGTTGCTTGGCCATCATGGCTATACCAGAACCGAAGCGCGGCAACCACCGGAGGTCCGCATCAGGGTTGCGGGTTGCAGACCTAGCCCACACAAGCTGGCTACCTTGACTGTGGGATCTCAACGCCCCTGAGTGTGTGGGGGTAGGGCGGAGGCAGAGGCACCCTTCCCAATGGTCATCGGGGCTAGTGGGGGAGAGGGGAAGTCATGCCTAGGCCTTCAGGCGCGTGCAGCTCGTCTATCCCGAGCTTGAAGAAGATCCCCGGTCATTGGACCGTTATACCCTCTGCGAGCTGAAGGCCCAACTGACTTGCGCAGGGGAAGAAATGGAATTTAGAAATGTTTTAAAGCAAGCCGCATCAACATTGCATGGGTTTGTGACGTAGCGATCTGCTACTAGTCCAAAAAGGTAAATATTTACTAAATTCATATCTAAAGATTGGTAGCTCTGATGGAAATGTACAAAACATGAAAATTGATCAAGAGAATGCGTAGAATGCAATAAAAATATATTTGAAGCCTAATTCTGATTGTAATTCGAAAAGTAATGGAAGTTATTAACTTTTATGTAATGATGATTAAAGAACCCTATTTTGATATGATTAGTGTGATTAGTAGCGTTTAATTAATGATTAAAGTTGATATTAGCTAGTTAATGATAAAAAGGAACATTAGGAACAAAAAGGATGAACCTTGCACATAATTAGTTAATTTAGAGTTTCTTGTGCATAAATATGTTTTAATGGGCCTTGAAACCCTAATGTTGGTAATTAGGACTACTAATGGATTTAGTTATTTGATTTCATGTATAGAACTGAGTTTTCATGATTAAAAGCTATTTTGAGCATTAAAGTTCCTAATTTGTGGATAAATACCCTAAATGTAGTAATTAGGGTTTTCTCATGAATAAAAGGTGGAATTAATGGCAAATCGGGTTCATATGTGATTTGGACCATAATAAACTATGAATCAATGATAAATACATATAATGATTAGTCATAGATTAAAATGATAAAAATAGTAGCTTTAATAAAAGAGAGGCTTAATGAGCTTAATTAATGGTTAATTATGCCTTTAATCCAGAATTGAGGATTAGATGTGGAAATAATTAGGGTTTGTGATCAATTGTGTTAAATTAGGGTTTAAAATAGTAAAAGATGAAGGGAAATCCTAATTGTAATGGAAACCCTAAAAAGTGGACTAGAAACCCTAAGAAGCGAGTTAGATTTTATAGATCTTAATGATATGAGTAATAAAAGGAAATTGTATAATTGTTTCAGGATCTTATTGAATGCTTGCTTGCTCGTTGTTGTTTGGATTATTCCTACACCTGAATCTACATGTACAGGTATGTGGTTACGCCTATGAATATCCCGAATTAGTTTCTCGAGGATTTTCGAGGTTTTATCAATGACTTGAATTAAACTGTTGGTTGCATTTAATTCATGCAAATTATAATGTGAATATGACTATCACATAAGTGATGTGCCTACTAGCTCAGATCCTAGTCCCCTCTGTAGCTTTATATATTGACCTAGTAAATGGCTACCAATGGGGTAGGTCCATCAGGTCATTAAATGACTTAGTAAATGGCTACCAACGGCGTAGGACCATCAAGTCATCATGAGTCAGGGATTGGGCTACCTTTGGGTAGGGACATGCGACTCCATAACCCTAAGAAATGGGCTACCTGTGTGGTAGGGCCATGGGGGTAAGGATCTACCACATGAGAGAGGTAGTATCCATGTCCACTGTAGGGATAGCACAGAGATAGGGGATAGGAAAGGATTGAGTAGTGTCACTTAAAACGTAATTTTGGATGCTAGATGATATTTGGTTGACTAAATTGTTAACATAGTTGCACAATTATTGTTTCCCCCACATACCAGCTTCTTGTTGACCGACGTTTTGTTTGTCGGCATTTTAGGTACAAATGAAAAGAACAAACAGTAAAGTGGCCTATGTGGAACTAAATGAGAATAACTTACAAAGGAGGATTAGTTAGATTAGTATCTTCATGGATAGAAGTTTAGAAATCTCAGTTTTTAAAAGGTAAGTAAAGTTTTTATTTTATACCAGTTTTTAGTTTAGTAGTAGAATTTCATAATTATTATTGATTATTTGTCGAACCTTTGATCCTGTTAATTAAATAACGGCTCTTACCTTCGGGTCTCCCTTAATTGGGGGTTACCGGGAGGCGGGGTCGTTACAATTGGTATCAGAGCATAGGTTCCTCAATTAATCGTTAATAATTATTAAATTTTACAAATTCTGTAGAACCAAGGGAGTTATTAGAGGATTATCCAAAAGATAGAGGTGTCTAGAAAAGGATCACGACTGGGGGCTGGAAATATTTTCCTCTGCACCGCTAGTCGGAATACGAGGACTCTCGGATCTGTGTGACTATCTGGCCAAAGTCTTAGGGTATGGATTGAAATAAGATACCTTTAGGACTCTCTCATCTTGTTCATCCATTCGCAACTCAAATTCTGATAAGGACCTTAAGGATTAGGGTTTCCTCTCTTCTCCTCACCCTCTTGAGGTATGGGTAAGGTTGATAAGCATTAAGGAATCCTCCACCAAATTAATAAAAAGCATGTAAATAAGATGTCTAAGCTTAATAGAGTAAGCGTAAAAGGATAGATACATGCTTAGGTCGTATGGCATAAGTTGTCATTGCCCTCAGAAGAGGCTTGAGGCTAGAACTTCTTGTTAGGAGGATGGGTAGAGAAAGTGAGTCTTGGAGGTAGAGATCTCCATTAAAGTAGAGACCTAGCACATCCTTTAAGGATGATGTTAACCCTAACCCTAAGTGGAGGGTAGCGAGAGAGATGACATGATGAGTTAGATGACATGGTTGACTGGATGTTTGGATAGATACGCCTTTGGATTACCATACGAGCCATGAGAGGTTGGATGACCTAGAACCTTTGGCAACCCGGGAAAGGGTCGTGCATGTTAGAGCAAAGGGTAGCTCCTTCATGGATGAAGTTAGAGAAGAACCTATAGAACCCTATGGGCTTGTGCAAGTAGGGTGTAGATTGAACCCAGAGTACGTCAGTAGTACTGACAGTAGGATGAAACCCTAGACAAGGAATCATGATGGATGTCTTATGAGATAAACATAAAGAGCTAAGGAGATTCTTGAGCCAAACATGAGCCGAGCAAAGGCTTCACCCAGGTAGGGATATACTGGTAAGCTCGATCCAACTTCATGAAGTGAGGCTGGATGTGGAATTAGATCAAGAGAGAGAAAGCGGGACCCAAGAAAGGAGGTTGGAAGCCTAAAACCCCAGAACTTGAGGAATAGTGGGGAGTTGAGGATGATGTGACCTACGTGGATGATAGTGGTTGTCGTATGCTTGATCCCTGGAGGCTGATGATATCTTGGTTTCCTTTAGAGGAACCAAACCCTAGAGAGAGGATGATGCTTCTAGTACCTAAGGTATAAGTGATTACCTACTGGATGAGATAAAGAGTGCTTTAAACCCTGAGGAGGTTTAAGTAATCGGTTGTGAGGCTTTATACCTAGTTGGTTGTCCTAGAAGAAGACTCAACTCTGAGTAGAAGGATAATGGAAGTGCATGACATTCCTTGGACATGCTTGATTTGTGGTAAAGAGATTGAGCATGCAGTTGGACACCCAAAGGTGAACCTAGGGTTCCTAGGCCTAAGAGGGGAAGCAGTGCATCTGATGCTCATGATGAGAGTTGAGTCTCTATAGTTTCGAGCATGGTACTCTTAATGTGTAGAGGTAAAGGAAACCCCTTAAGGTAAGGGTATGTTTGACGAACCCCTCACAACTAAGTTGGTCTAATGTTGAGGATGAGAACAAGTGTGACCTAGCATGGTTTGGTAAGTGTTTTCCTATGCCTTAGTAGCTTTCTAGGGCTAAGCATGCTCATGTGGATGCATACCCTAAACATAAGGACATTTGTGACTGCTGTTATCAGGGTGTAGTTTCCTCCCATCCTAGGAGAGGGACCCTTTTGTGGGGTGTATACCAGTTTTGGTGGGTTTTGAGGAAACCTAAAGAGGTTTCATAGGATCTTGAGAAACTAAGTGAAAAGTACATGGTATGAGAATGGACCTATAGACCCATAGATAACCATCTCCATGTGCATGTGGATGTGTTACCATGGAGGTAACCGGTATGGAGCTTGACCAAGGTAGGCAGGTTGTTATGATCCCTATGAAAGGATGAAAGTCAGCCCATGAATGCAGGAAGAGAGATGATGAATGCTTGGGAAGGTTCTAAGTTGGACATGTACTATAATAGAATCCTAAGTCTATCCTAGGGTTGGGTAGGGATAAGACTGATGGAAGAAGGAGTTTCCTAATTCCCTAGTTGCACATGACCATAGGGTCGGGAGGTAACAACTATCATTATCTGAGGGCCATGGGTTAGGAGATTGATCACCTTCATAAACTCATGGGACCCAAAGGGCATATGAGTAGGGCACTCTCTGATGCATGAGGGAAGAGGGATGACCCTAAAAGTGTCGGCACCCTATAGACCTAGAGGGGATGACCAAGGATTGTATAGTAACCCAAGTAGGTTCGAGACCAGTTTTCCATGGAAGTAACTTTGATATCGAGATGATTGTGATGTAGAGACATAAGTTGCACGTTTCCACTTAGATTCGAAGGTGTACGGGAAATGTGGGTTGTACCATCTCTACTCTTGGAACATGAAGAACTTTGTGTTTGGACGGCCTCCAAATGCTTATTTCTTCTTGTTATGGGAGTGAGAGATAGGACAGTATGCATGACATACATCAAGGGTAAAGATGATGTGAGTTGGAACGTTGCTATAAGGAATGAGGACAGAGATGATAATGTGCCCTGGTAGAGTGAATGATACATGGACAGGTACAAACAATAAAAAAAATTAAAATAATCACCTTGTAAGGATGTTCCTAGTAGAAGCTTTGTGGAATTTGCAAGTTATACAAGGTTGAGTTTGATCACCAGGTGGATGAGCTCAGAGTTTCTTAATGAAGATAAACTTAGAGTTTGAGATGAGATGATAAGTATAATGCATGGAGGATGAAAGGCGATAATGAATGCTCTAGTTGAGAAAAAGAGATAAGTTTGGCTAACACCCATGTGTATCAATAGCGGTTAATCAAGTTAATGGTTGTTTAGTTAGCCAGCCTAGTCCTTGGGTGTTAAAGGATGGTTGTAGAACCTCAGATACACTTCCTTAGATAAGAAGGTAATGAAACCATGATGAGAGTGGTTTAGGGTTTCTTAGGAATCGATCTTGAGGAATCATGATTTTAAGATCACCATACACCGTGAAACTACAAAGATGGTAAGTGATAGTGGCACTTTGGCTGCTTGATGTGAAGTTGCATGTAGCATGTGGCCATGCAAGCCAAGGGTGAAGGACGAACACCAGTAACCCAGTGCTTTGACTTAGAGAGTAAAGAATCCCAGAGAGGAAATGGAGTTCATCCACTATGGATGTTGTGGTAAGTCTCCTTTTGACCAAGAAGGTCAAGATGCAATATGGGTTAAGGTAGATTGCCTTACCTAGATGACATGAGAAAGAAAAGAGTACTATCAAGGGACAGTTTCGGTTGAACTACTTAAGAGAGAAAGATGGTTCAACTACACCATGATGCGAGTTCAAAAGTTCTTGGGTATGACCAAGGTTCACTTCCATGAGGTGGGAGTGGATACATGAAGAACTCATTTTTAGTACCGCTTATCACCCCTAACTAATGGTTAGTATGATCCAGACTAGAGGGTCTGATGAGACCAAGAGTGCATGTTCAGGGTGATACAATGAGATAGTTCTTAAAGATGTGATGTTAACCACCATAGCCTTTATCGGGATGCAAGAAGTTATATAAGGAGGTTGTGTCAGTCGCCACTTCATTATGATGATGTTGGTGAAGGAGGCCTCGTGAAGGTCATAAAAGAACCACAGTGTGTGTAGATGAAGTAGCTTGATCGTGCAATGGCTGAGAGAGAGCCTAAGGGTGACATGAGTCACGAGCTGATGCAAAGCAGACTGACATGCAGTTCACTGTGGGGGAATATAATGTGAAAATCTGACCCCTTTGAGCTACAGCTGAGAAAGCTGAGTCCCCGATATATGGGTCCATTTGAGATGGATTGGTGGAGATGGTTGTGTTTAGCCTTGCCCCTCAGGATAACTTGATGAATAAATGTGTTCCATGAGTCCGATCTAGAGCACTATGTGAGGTACCCAAGCCATGTGTTGAGCCCTGAACTTATTCAGCTTTTGAGAGGCTGAAATGTCCTGAGTCACCTATGAGGGTACGATATACCAAGGTAAGAAAGAACTCAGATGGAAGGATATGAGATGATGAAGGTTCTTGGGAAGCACCATGGAAAGGGTGGAGCCACATGGGAGCCATGATGGACACATGAAAGGATTATCCTGTTTGTTTGCTTGCTTGATGGAATTTTGAGGGCAAAATTCTTATAAGAGGGGAAGGATGTTACAACCCCAATTTTGGATTCATTTGGGTGAGAAATGTAATTTCTCATATAAAAGATATTTGAACAAATAAAGATATAATTTGTTTTGAATAAATAGATTTCGTTACAATAGCCTTGATGATTGTTTTTTTTAGGAAAGGTAATGTTATATAATTAAAAACACATCAAGCAAGCGAAAACCTACTTATGTGGAGAACCAACAGAGAGTTTAAGAAGAAAAAAACTACAGTTGAAAGAAGAAGAAAAAACTGAAAAAGCATAAGGAGACATAGTTCAGCTAGCTGGGGGGAGGCACCCCTTAAGACAAACCTCCTATCAAAAATATAATGTTTTGCATCCTAGAGATTTTCCTGATTTGACCAGTCCTTGATTTAGAGAAGAAATCATAGAAGTTGCTGCACTAAGCTGACCCCAGCCTCATCGTCCACCATAGCTTTAAGATCACAGAGAAAAGCTGCTTCAGATTCACCTTCTTCCGATTCATCCATTCTTCCTTCTGCTATTTTTCCTGCAGTTTAGTAAGGATGTGAAGATCGGCATCTATTTGTGTTATTATAATTCTTGCCAATTTTTTGATGTTGTTGAAAGTTCTATTGTTCCTTTCTTTCCAAAGATTCCAGCAGATTGTGATGATTGTGTTGTTGGCTTTATTGGCTATTGGGCCCAATAACAAGGAAATCCAATTAATGAATAAATAATTGAGTTTTTGAGAAAAGAAAGGTGTGGAAACCTCTAGAAGGCAAATCCAAAGAGGGATTTCGTGCCACATGAGTTCCTTGAGTTCCAAGGAGTCAAAAGTTGTATGATAATGCAAAAAGAAAAGAAAAAGATCAATTAAGTATTTCTTTATTAAGAAAGAAATTGGAAACAATGGTAAAATGTGGAAAATAAGTGAAAAGAGGTGTAATTGAGTTATCCTTGGTGGAATTTCGTATCCCAAGGATTCCTAATAATAAAAGGAATACTGATGAGGAAAATAAAAGAGAAATAAAGAGAAATCCTCAAAAAAGGGATATTTTAATAAGAAATCAACCTAATAATGAGAAATAAACAAGACAATGTGAAATAATACATATTGATGCATTTAAGGATAATGAGTATTCCTTAAAAAGTAATTTCGAATTCTTTGAGTTTATTGGGGTCCAAGGATCCCCAATAAAGAGGAAAGAAAGAGAAAATACCAAGATTGCAAAATAACAGCATAATGTGATATATATTATTGATGAATTTTGTAATATTGATACAAAGAAGTATTTTCTATTAAAAGAAAACATAATTATGTACCAATTAATTAAAAGTCAAGTACAAGGAATAAAGAGGAAATAATTTTCAAAAATCCTAATATTTAAAGAGAAAGGAATAGCAAAAGGATAAAGGAGAGAGAGAAAGCTTTCTTTCTAATGAAGGAATTAGTTTCCTATCGGGACAAGATCTTGCATCTTGGAGGATGCACATCTTGAGGTGTGAAAACCCTCCCCTATATAAGGGGGATAAGGCATTGGGCCAAGTTCAGAAGATCCCGCACACCACCTTATCTTCTTCTTCCATTATCTCGTCCATAAACCCTAACTAAGAGGGGCTACGTGTCTGTGAAGTCATGAAGCGGCCATAATGGGTTGCAATGATCGTTGGGTGTTCCAGGAGGTCAGAGAGTTGCATGGCCATCATGGCTATACCAGAACCGAAGCGCATCAACCACCGGAGGTCCACAGCAGGGCTGCGGGTTGCAGACCTGGCCCGCGCAAGCTGGCCACCTTGGTCGTGGGATGATAACCCTTATTTGTTCTCTTTACATAAAGATGATGCTTAGTGCAACTAAGAGATAGTAATTATACTTATGTTGTGGATATGCATAAGACTGTAAATGTGTACATACAATAGTCATGCTTATGTTGATATCTTACTTCTATTGTTGATTATAATCATGATGCTAGATATCTCATGTTGATAGTTATGTTTCGCATGCTATCCATGCCTCTATAATTAGAAATACCAGGCAGAGGCTTAATGCCTGTAATTAGGGTTGGTTAAAGTCCAATGCCTGGCTGTGTAATCAGGAGTGGTATAGTCCAATGCCTAAAACATTTATACCTGATTGATATAGTTTAATGCTTGAATAAGACATGATGATATATATAATCAAATGTCTGGCATAAGTGAATACCTATTTAGCAGATTGGCTAAGGCCAACAAATAGAAATAAGAATGAATCATGGGTGACACATCAGAATAATGAATGACACGAGCAAAGCTTGAGATGTTGAAAATGTATGGTAGATAAATGTTATAATGTTCTTTTTATTCCTTAATAAAGAGAATAGATGAATTATTGTTCAATCATAGATAGGTGTAATACTTTAAAAGATGAGAATGATCTAAACTGCTTATCCTCTGCTCAGTTTTATATTAATTAAACTACAATAATGATGTTTCTGGCGGAGAGTTATCTCTCTCGTTGGGGCAATTTTCAATTGTCTCACCCCTGTGGGAACCAACATTTTTAGGTGGACGAGTGTGAAAGAGACTGAGAATATCTTGTAGAGGAAGAACATCAGCAGCAACAGGGACAGTAGTGACAACTCAGGTTGAGTGTGATGTCTGTCGTGTTTTATAGATAGAAGTCCTATGTGTCGTCTTCGTATTCTCATGTCCTCGGAGTTAGTACTTAGTGCTTTTAATGTATCATTTTGAGATTTTGGCTTGATGCCTCGAGGTTATTATGTTGTCTGTGTTTAGCTTTTAATAAGGAAGTTGATGTTTTAATCCTCGAGAAGAGATGGTATAAGATATATACTTATGAACCATGATATAAATGTAATACATTGGTTCTTATTGAAAGAGTTTTCCTATGATTGGGTATCTTTGAAAAAGGTTTTAAATTTTCAGTGATTTTCTGTAATCCGCTACTTAGTGAACGCTTCCGCATTAGTTAATTATGTTTTTGTGAGTTGGATGCTACAATTTAGTGGTATCAGAGCTCTAGGTTCGCTGAGTCTACAGAGACATAGGACTAAGGTAGTAGAGTCTGTTCTGGTATCATCCAGTGTATCTAATAATGTCTTCTACTCATATAAGAGAAGAAGAACTTAAAGATGACTGGGTCACATGAGGAGATTGTTGCTGAGAGTAGAAATTTTGCACTAAGAAGAGGTGAATGGGAGCATGTAAGAGAGAGACAATTGCCTGAGAATCTCCTAGTTGATCCATCTATGATAAGAAAATCTTTCTTTAAGTATTACTGTTGGAGAATTTAGGACAACAGTAATGTATGTAGTGGATCAAGCATTGGCACTGTAAACCAGATTACCAACCCCAATGATGATGTTTTAGATATCAACATGATTTGTAATCAGCATCTGCAGGTTGAAGCAAAAGGAAATGATGAATTTCTGGACTTAAATTGAGTTTGTGCTCAACCTTAGCCTGTTGAATCAATCTTTGAGGCAGAGTTAGCCTGAGACAGTGAATAATCCATGAATTATGACAAGTTAGACAAGATAATGTTATTCAAATATGTCATTTTATGAATTCCTAGATTAATTGAGAAAGGAATTGATTGAACTCTCCTTGATTAGTCCTATGAGGACCTATGTTTTGCATAGTAAAACATTACAAATGTTTTATGTTGTTCTTACCTCCTTGAGAAATGATGAGGTATAGAAGAGATGCCTGAATGAAATTCAGGGATGTTAAGTCTTATGCTTGTGATAATATGAAAAGAAGAAATATGATAGTATACAAAGTGCATACTACTTAATCTCAGTATTTATATACCCTGGCCAGGTATACAACTATTGATGATAAAGTGGGTATGGAAACTCTTAGATTGTTGTCTTTTTGATTGCTCTGATCAAGTAGTCATTCTGAGACAATCTAATGAGTATCATGAAATCAGAAATATGGAATGAATAAATGTGTCATATCCCATGCATAAGAAAGAGAAGTCTGAGATAATCTTAGATGAGTATGTTTTATGAGGAACTAAAAGTGTACTCCTCATAAGATAAGAATAAGAATGAAGGAGATGAACCCTATTCAATAATGATGCCAGCATAATAAAGATTTTTCCCATAATAAGGAAATGGGAAATGTGATGAGATCATGAGATAAGCATAAACATGCTGGATAATAATAAAGAAAGGGATAATTACATGCAATCATCCTTACAAATTTCAATGCTTAAGGCAAGGAACCTAGGATGAGATAAAGAGTAAATGGTTCATGAATAGTTGAAAATACACAAATTAATAAGAGGAATATGAATCCTTGTTTTCTTTCCTTTCAGAAACATGGCAATCAAGTGGGTCTTAGGACACTTGATGTGCATAAGATAAATGTGTTCATGTGATGGATACTTAGAAAAGTATCAGTTATCTTGGACTTTGGTCCCAAGATGAGGACACATGAAACAATTAATGTTCCAAGATGAAAGGAAGAGATATATATGCTGTGTTTCGAACACATGTGATAGATACCAAGGTGAAAGATTCTGGTATCTGAGAGTTATCAGATGGGTTAGGTTGGCTACCCAGAGTGGTCAACTGTGAAATTAGTCTGATTATATAAAATAATATGAACATCATATGTTAGGGGTTTATGCTCTGCATAAACATGATACTAATAATGAATGTATGATGCTTCTCTGAATAAGAAAAGTGTTATTTGATACAAAGTTGACTCTATAGTCAATGATGAGGGACAATGGGGCATGTGCCTTGTGTATTGATTCTATGAGAATCTTGTATGGAAACACTTGGTGTTGATCAAAGTTTTATGGTATCTCTATAATAAGGAGATGATATGTGAATACTAGATAGTATGATGAATAAAATACATCTGTCTTCCTTTATCTGGATTTCGAGGACGAAATCCTTGTTAGGGGTTTATAATTTGTAACATCCCTGACATGGGTTATACTTTAACCCTAGGTGTTTTGATTAAGAAAGGTGATTAAATGTTTAATCTCATCTTGTGAAAAGTAATTAGGGCTCAAGAGGAACTTATGTTGCAATTCTAGTCCTTTTTGAACATTGTTGAAATCAATGTTTTGCGTGTTTTGGACTAAAGTGCAAATTACCCAAGTTGAGGGGTTTAAGTGCAAATTGTGCATGATAATATGTTCCTCATGTGTTGAAGCATCATGAGAGTAAATATGATGCTGAGGTATGGCTTATGGAAGCCTAAATACCAAGAAAGAGCTGATAAAGCAATGTTTGTGCATGAAAACCTAGTTTTGGTGTAATGTGCAATTTACCCAAAATCTAGGGTTCAATATGAAAATTACCACTTCAATAAGGTCTCTAATGTTTCTTGGAATCAAGTAGAGCAAAGAAAATGAGAGGGGCGCCTCATTTGAATTAAGTTGGAGGAGAGAGAATCTTGATATTAAAATAATCAAGATTTAATCCTAATTGAAACCCTAATTCAATTTAGTGCAAAAACAAATATAATAATTGAAGGGCCTTCAACCAAAAATGAGATGGTTGAATTTTCTCAAGTGTGGACACCTTTGTGCCTTTGCTAGGCCACGAAAATATCTCAATCAAGTGGATAACCCACTCACCATTATTATAAAGAAAAGTAATATCCACTCCAATTGGGATATTATTATAATATGATCTAAGGTGCTTAATTTGCTTTTCTTTAAATTGAGGATAATTGAGAGGAATAAGAGGCAAATGGGATAGCCTCGTATCCAAGGAATGAAAGGGGGAAGAGGCGGCACCAATTTTGGAATTAAATGCATTTTTATAAGGCATTTTCTCTCTCATGGAATTTCTTATAAAAGTACCTTTACCAAGCCAAAACAAAGGCCATTTCGGATTCTTTTCTTTCCCCTTGCTTGGAAAACGACTAAGGAGCAGGAGGACGACCCCAACCTATTGGTAAGGTCCTTGACCTTCGTTCTCCTTGATTCCATCATGGAAATCAAAAATAAATCATTGATTTCTTCTTATTTTGATATCCTCTTCAACCCTAGCCAACTTTTTCATCCAAAAGCTTGGGGACGAGCCTAGTGGTGGTTGCAAAAACTTCATCCACCATTGTTGACGTGAGCTTGGAGCTTTGAAGCTCAATTGGAGGCAGGTTTTATAACTTGAACCCTTAGTATTGTTATTGCATTCAATTCCTTATCAAATGTTGATGCTTTCTTCATTTCTGAAATTTATTTTGGTTGATTGATGAAACCACCATGGAAATCACAGCAAATTTCGTGGGTTTGTAGCTTGAAGATGATGATGTCATCACAAGCACACACACCTCAATTAATATCTTAGGCAAACAATTTCAAAATTTGGGACCAATCGGTTTCAATGAAATTGGTTAAACGATTTCAACAAATTGATTGAAACCAAACCGTTTCAAATAATTTGGAGTGGCTAACCATTTGCAATGGTTGACCATTTGAGGAAATATGCTGATCTAATTGGATATCGATTCAATGGGTTCAATTGGTTTGATCTTAATGGTTTCAATTGTGAATGATCCCTAAAATGCAAACCCTAATTGTTTATGGAAGCAATAACTCAGTATACTATGCCAATCGTAGTTGTTTGTATTTGATCGGATGGTTGATGTAACCAAATTAAGTGGAGAGAATGATAGAAATGAATTCATACATGAGTATGATTCATATGGTGATTTAGGGTATGATCCTTAGTAAAGAGATCAAGAAACCCTAATTGAGAAGGTTAATGAACCCTAACCCTGATTTAGGGAAATTCTGAGTAAAACCCTAATCTAGGGTAATAGTGTAACCCTAATTAAGGGTAATAGTGTAACCCTAATTAAGGGTAACGACTTGGGTAACTCTAATTTAAGGTAATGAAATTCCAAATCCTAATGGGATGAATAATGAATCCCTAATTTATGGGTAATTGAATGAAACCCTAATTGGGATGATTAGTGAAACCCTAATTGAGGGTGATTCCATGAGAAACCCTAATTGAGGATGATTCCATGTGAAACCCTAATTAAGGGAGATGTCATATGAAACCTTAAACCTAACACATAGTAAAGCTATGTGAAACCCTAAATTTGGACTATAGTGCATGTAATTCTAATCATGGGCAATATGATGAAAAATCATAACCCTAATGTCTGGGTAATGATATGAGTAAACCTTAATGATGAAATAATGGGTAATACCCTATAATGATGAAATATCTCAAGTGTTTGACTATAGGCAACCTTATAATAAGCAATGCCTTAACTTGAGATGAGTCTATATCATTGAAGATAGTTAGACAATCCTTGTGTGTGATCTATGCACATCATGGTAAAGGTGATAGTTTAGTGGATGAAAGTATTAAGATGTGAGATTCCTTATTATAAGATAAGTTAATAAACTCAAGTAAGATAGAAGTGATGAGGGAAGTGATACATTGATACATGATAGATATCACATTTATCATTTCAGGGTTGATATACCTTGATGCATCTCAAATCCAATATTTTTGGATAAGATACACAAGGAGAGTGTTATGTAAATTGTTACAATGAAATGTAATGAGTTTAACATACTTGATAAGTAAGCTAAAATGAGTATGATGTAATCATACCATGATAAGGATGAGAGATAAACTCATACCTTGTGTTGATGATCATTTAATGATAAATGATAAGAATATTAAATGCTTGGAATGTCGATGGATGCTCCTAGATGCATGGAACAATATATTAGGGTTGGATTGATAAAATGAACATGAAACCCTAATTGATGTGAATAGTAAACCCTAACCCTATGGAGGAAATAGTGGTGTTACTATTATATTACATGAGTTAATATGTCATTGTTTCCTAGTGAGAGGTGACAAGATGTTTAATGGCCTTGTGAGCCATATGGTTAGATGTTACCTAGTAAGAGGTAACAAGATGTTTCATGGGCATGATGAGCCCTGAATGAGGTGTATTCCTCTTATGTTGATAAGAGTTGATACCCTGTGATATTGTGAAAAGGATTTATATCCTGTAATAATATGATGATTGGTGTAATCTCATGAATGGTAAGTGAATATTACCATGTGATGATGAGATGAGAAATTATGTTTCATATGCTTTATATCTTTTTAGGTTTTGATATTTATATGCTTGCTAGAAATGAATTAGGGTTTGTATGTCCACTTGTTTGATGCAGCCTTAATTCACCCAATTGGCATAACTAATCAAGTGCAACTCTAATCATGTAGTGCCCTGTGCTGTAGAACCATCTTAAGTGTCAGAACTTGCTGGATGGTGAAACGAGTATTCCTAAGGGAAACTCAGAGCGCATATTGTTGAATATGCGGGGGTGGCAGGTTGAGGATATATATACTTGTCATCCACAATTGCAGGTTATGGAGGATGGCTATGGTCATGCCTCAGATATTTGATGTAATTGAGGACAGCTGCGGTTGTACCTCGGAATAGAGGGTTTTGTATACCCTATTTTCTAGTGTCGTAACTTGTACCAAGTACGGACTAGTTGTTATCAGTTAACTATATGTCATTGTTGGCATTTTGACTAGTATGTCACTGCAGTTTACTCGTACTGACCAAGGGGAAGAGATTTTAGGATACTGGCACTCCTAGATCTTATATGGAACTGAATAGCACTTCACAGTGGTCAGTTGGACTTTGAATGGTACGATTCAAATTCCCCAGGGCATAATAAAAGATGTAATACAGCCGTATAGCATATCTGTTTAGGGTTATACATGATGCTTCACATTGGATGATAACCCTTGTTTGTTCTCTTTACATAAAGATGATGCTTAGTGCAACTAAGAGATAGTAATTATACTTATGTTGTGGATATGCATAAGACTGTAAATGTGTACATACAATAGTCATGCTTATATTGATATCTTACTGCTACTGTTGATTATAATCATGATGTTAGATATATCATGTTGATAGTTATGTTTCGCATGCTATCCATGCCTCTATAATTAGAAATACCTGGAAGAGGCTTAATACCTGTAATTTGGGTTGGTTAAAATCCAATGCCTGGCTGTGTAATCAGGAGTGGTATAGTCCAATGCCTAAAACATTTATACCTGGTTGATATAGTTTAATGCTTGAATAAGACACGATGATATATATAATCACATGTCTGGCATAAGTGAATACCTATTTAGCAGATTGGATAAGGCCAACAAATAGAAATAAGAATGAATCATGGGTGACACATCAGAATAATGAATGACATGACCAAAGCTTGAGATGTTGAAAATGTATGGTAGATAAATGTTATACATGTTCTTTTTATTCCTTAATAAAGAGAATAGATGAATTATTGTTCAATCATAGATAGGTGTAATACTTTAAAAGATGAGAATGATCTAAACTGCTTATCCTCTGCTCAGTTTTATATTAATTAAACTACAATAATGATGTTTCTGGCGGAGAGTTATATCTCTTGCTGGGGCAATTTTCAATTGTCTCACCCCCGTGGGAACCAACATTTTTAGGTGGACAAGTGTGAAAGAGACTGAGAATATCTTGTAGAGGAAGAACATCAGCAGCAACAGGGACAGTAGTGACAACTCAGGTTGAGTGTGCTGTCTGTCGTGTTTTGTAGATAGAAGTCCTATGTGTCGTCTCTGTACTCTCAGGTCCTCGGAGTTAGTACTTAGTGCTTTTAATGTATCGTTTTGAGATTTTGGCTTGAAGCCTCGAGGTTATTATGTTGTCTGTGTTTATCTTTTAACAAGGAAGTTGATGTAAATGTAATACATTGGTTCTTGTTGAAAGAGTTTTCCTATGATTGGGTATCTTTGAAAAAGGTTTTAAATTTTTAGTGATTTTCTGTAATCCGCTACTTAGTGAATGCTTCCGCATTAGTTAATTATGTTTTTGTGAGTTGGATGCTACAATTAGGGTTTAAAATAGTAAAAGATGATGGGAAATCCTAATTGTAATGGAAACCCTAAAAAGTGGACTAGAAACCCTAAGAAGCGAGTTAGATTTAATAGATCTTAATGACATGAGTAATAAAAGGAAATTGTATAATTGTTTCAGGATCTTATTGAATGCTTGCTTGCTCGTTGTTGTTTGGATTATTCCTGCACCTGAATCTACATGTACAGGTATGTGGTTACGCCTATGAATATCCCGAATTAGTTTCTCGAGGATTTTCGAGGTTTTATCGATGACTTGAATTAAATTGTTGGTTGCATTTAATTCATGCAAATTATAATGTGAATATGACTATCACATAAGTGATGTGCCTACTAGATCAGATCATAGTCCCCTCTGTAGCTTTATAGATTGACCTAGTAAATGGCTACCAATGGGGTTGGTCCATCAGGTCATTAAATGACTTAGTAAATGGCTACCAATGGGGTAGGACCATCAAGTCATCATGAGTCAGGGATTGGGCTACCTTTGGGTAGGGCCATGCGACTCCATAACCCTAAGAATTGGCTACCTGTGTGGTAGGGCCATGGGGGTAAAGATCTACCACATGAGAGAGGTAGTATCCATGTCCACTGTAGGGACAACACAGAGATAGGGGATAGCAAAGGATTGAGTAGTATCGCTTAAAACATAATTTTGGATGCTAGATGATATTTAGTTGACTAAATTGTTAACATAGTTGCACAATTATTGTTTCCCCCACATACCAGCTTCTTGATGACCGACGTTTTGTTTGTCGGCGTTTTAGGTACAAATGAAAAGAACAAACAGTAAAGTGGCATATGTGGAACTAAATGAGAATAACTTACACAGGAGGATTAGTTAGATTAGTATCTTCATGGATAGAAGTTTAGAAATCCCAATTTTTAAAAGGTAAGTAAAGTTTTTATTTTATACCCATTTTCAGTTTAGTAGTAGAATTTCATAATTATTATTGATTATTTATCGAACATTTGATCATGTTAATTAAATAACGGCTCTGACCTTCGTGTCTCCCTTAATTGGGGGTTACCGGGAGGCGGGGTCGTTACATACCTCATATGGAGAGGAGCTTGGTGACCTCCCCCATCTTGTTGGGGCGACAGAGCCAAATAAAATATAAACATACTTCTCGATATCAGCATAATGGGAAATTTGTAATAAAATTATTGTCGGACAAATATTGGTTTTGGAAAATCGCTTGTTATACTTTTTTAATATAAGTCCTGCCAAGTGTACTTTTTTCTATAAAATGTTTTACTTGTTTTTTATAGCGTACCGTGCAGTTGCATTGATTGTGATTTGATTTCTTCATTTTAGGCAATGCAAAGAACTAGATATTATGCACTTGTTATCTACTCCTTTAATCATCTGCTGAAATATAGACTGCTACATCAAATCTGGACTCTACATGGGAGCTAAATTGTAAAAGGGATGTACTTGTTGGATAGTTTCTTATCTACTTTTCTTTCCATGTTGCCTACGAGCCTTATCTAATAAACATTTTGGTTCATTTCAATTAAAACATAATGTTACTTCCTTTTTGCATATTATTTGTGTGTGATTTTTGGGCCACTCAGGGACGGGCACTCTAATCCCTTTAACACTGCCCATTTGGATAGTGGGATTGGGATTAGGGTAAGAATGGCTCCATGGCACTCTCTCTAGTAACCTAGATGTGATACAAAACAGTAGTATAGATTGAGCTATATTAATTGAGATAGTTTAATTAGATTACTAGTACTAAGATAACACCTCAAGAGAGTATGAAATTATTAAAAATGGTTGATTTCAATTTATCTTTCCTAGTAATTGATTGTAATATAGAAAATTCTTTTGCTTCATTGAAAAGTCTTGTCTTAAAATTTTGTAGTTCAAAGAGAAATAAATGACTAAATGTTGAAAATAATATTCTAATATGATATACAAGAGTATAGTGACACATAAGATTTTGAAAGTTTAGAAAAAAAACATTGAATGTACTTTGATTATGTATTTATGTTTTGAGGGCAAAACTTTTAAGAGGGGTGGAGAATTGTTATGACCACTCTGAGATTAGTTGGTAAACTAGGGTTTACCTAGATATTGCATGCTTAGTTAAATGAATCATTTCTTAAACACAATTAAGGATGGTACCTCAATTATGATGTGTTAAATCTAGTGAGAACTCTAATCTTGTCTTCATTTTGAATAACTAGGGTTTGATAAGTATAAACCTTAGTCGGATGAAATTAGGATTTTTTTTCCTAGCACGCCCATGTTGGGGAGAAACAGGTGAGGTGAGCAAAGGATAATGAAATTGGGAATTGGAGTCTTGATTAGAATGGTTGTGGTGTGTAGCATGGTCATGTAGGGTTGTTGGTGGCATGGGCATTCTTGGCCACACAACCATTTTTGAAGAATTGAAGTGTTGGACAATGTTTGTACTCAAATCTGATGGAACCTTGGCACCATAGTTGTAAAAGGCGCCATGGTTGTTCTTGGTCCATATTAGCACGATAGTGGTACCTTGCATGGCCGTTCTGGGGCATTTTCTCTTCAACTAACTATTTTGTAGACTGCATTGTAGTAGTGGACTGTTTGATTTTTAGTTATTAATTATTAGTTTTGAATGATCTAAAAATTTTACAAGAACTCTGAAATTACATGTCACACACCAAGATAAATTTTCATAACTTTTTGTGGAGGTTTGACCTCTGAAGTAAATTATTTATAGTAGAATTTCTATGACAGAATATTTAGCTGAAATAAGAGAAAGTATAGTGAGGGGTCAATTTGCAAATTACCCAAACAACTCAATTGATCTATATGATCAACCTAGCACCCAAAGAGCTCTCATATTTTGTGATATATTCCTGAGAAAATGAAATTCTAGAGAGAGAGAGGAGAGCTAGGGTTTTGAGAGGAGAAAGTGGTGGAGATGTTCACCTAGGGTTTTGCTATTCGAGTTATGATGAAATCAAGTAAGTTTAACCTTTTTGCATAGACTTTAATGGTGAATATTCTCTCACATGTGAAGATTCCTACACTCCTCTGATTTGGTTCAAAATGATATCAAATCTTCCCCTTTTCTCACTCTTTCTTCACAGCTCCCCATTTAGGATTTCTGAGTTGAAAGGATGAAGAAAGCGATGATTTTCTAGGGTTTGGATATGAGATTGAAATTTTCAGATTTGGGATACATTTTTAAGGTTCTTTCACACCTTAGGGTGAGTGGGTACTCCATTTAAACATTATATTGCACGAAATTGTGTTAAATCATCAACAATCTTCATTTCCTTTGTATGCGACTACAAACCCTAAATATCCCATTCAGTTTAAGGTTATGAAAGATGATTTAAAAATGGATTGCTTCCTATTGTGATGAATTTATGATGATAAAACCATAGTAGAAATGGATACTAATCATCTAAACTAAAATTCCTATAGTTATTGTAGAAGTTATAAGAATATACTGGAATCTAGGGTTTTTAGTGTGCCTGAAATTGCTAAATAAGTGAATAGAGAACTTTGTATATTTGAATCTCCTTGTTTATGAATGATTGTTTATATGAATGTGTAGTACATATATGTTAGATAGTATCTTGTATTTCATGTGATGTCATTAAAGTTTGCTTGATATCTCAGTAAAGAGGGTGAAACCCTAGATGAGTGGAAAGTTGGAAATTTGTGAATAGACAGTTTGAAATACATTTGAAATGATTCCCTTGGACATTATAGACTTTATTTAATCAATGTTATTCTTGATGCATGATATCTCAGTGAATGGCGTCGAAACCCTAATTCAGCTCAATCCCATGGCTTCATATATACGTTCATTGTATGAGAATTGTTAAAAGTAGTCTTTTAACTGTGATAACATTATGATGAATAAAGTCCTTATGCAAGTTGTGTGACATGTGAATGAAACCCTAACGATAGGGAATTCAGCAAAACAAGTATTTTTATTTTATTGTTCTTTAGTAAGATAAGTGGGGTTGCACAATTGCTCAGTTTACAATACAGATTGCTGATAATTTATGAAAAGGACTGTTTATGAGGTTAACCTAAAATTTTCAATGTGATGATTGAATCGTGAATTTAAAGAGTGAATTAGACATTTAGATGCCCTAAACACTATAGAATCCTTAAAGGATGAGGCCTGTGTTGTGGGGAGGAAATAATTTACTAACTTGAGGTAGTCCAGATCGAGGTAAGCTGGAGCGCACCAGTAGGGTGCGAGGGTCTTCACCCGTAGGGCAAACTCCTTACAATTGTGTGGTACCCAATACCAACTGAGGATGTTGGTGGTACTTGTGTTATATGTTGTAATAATCAGTAGTTAGTAGGTCCACTGATGGACAATAAGCCCGAGGGCTTTTACTCACTGCCTGAGTACCCAAGTTGATAGATGGTGTCTTAGATATCCAACCACTCACATTAGCCGTCGAGAGTCAGACGTGGCGACTGCCCATTGTAGTCAGGACATATGAGACAATAGGCTTAGGAACCCGAGCATGCTTCTAAGGCTTTTATAGTGAGATCGTAGCTTGTTGTGATGCTTTCACAGTCGTGGTACACTTCATGTGGGTCCAGGACATAATAAAATGAATGTGAGATCAATCAAGTATGTGCATCTATTGATTTATTCCTTAGAACTTTTATAGAGTAACTTGTTATTTTTATGTTTATGAATTACCAATTTTCTTTGTGATTGATCAAGAATGTTTAGATATTGGTTTACTCTTTGTAGTCATCTAGAGTGACCTACAATATGTATGTTTGTGAATGATTAGTCACTTTATAGCTTGCTTATGTTCTACTTAATATCAATTTATCAACAATATATTTGTAATTATATAAGTGCTCTAAATTTTTCTTTGAAGTACTCATTCATTGAGCGAGTAGGCTCACCCCTCTAGTTACAATTTTTTAGTGAAATCATGTGGATCTGAAGAATCTCAATGTCATAGTAGTCTGCCATAGGAGCTAAGTTTTAGATTAGTTAAGTTTAGTCGGTCCATGTCACTCTAGGTCCTTGTAGAGTAGTGAGAGAGTTATAAATGATGTTGTGTAACTTAGATTCCTTAATAATAGAGATATATCTAATTATCATGTTGTATATACTTGGAAGTGTGAGAAACCAAATGTATGTTTAGATATGTATCTTTAATGTTGAAATCAGACTAAAGTAATCAATTTTGATTTTCCTTCTAAAGTTGTTTATGTGATTGAATGTGAGCAAACAAAGAGTTTTGAAATCAAAGAAAAAGTTATGAGTGATGTTTATATCATTTTTAATTTTCAACTTATGTCTTAATATCATGATTAGTGATAATCATGGGATGTGAGTGTAATAATCATGACTAATGAGATTTTGTCATCAACCAACACACATTCTTATCTTATGTATTATTGCCATCTATTTTGCTTCCACAGTAATATCCGACGGTGGTCATAACAAGAGTGTATGTACTCTTATCATACATATGATCTCATTGTTCAGGTCCTAAACTTGAAGACATATGTATTGAGTAAAATCATCCATTAGACATCTAATATATTATATCATTATCTCATAAATGAACAAAACAGAATAAACGAAATCACCTCTATTATTATCAAATCAATTACATTTTGTCATATTACAATTATCATATGACTGATTCTCTGGGCATACATATAAAAAATGTATTAAAATTTAGGGTGACATTTTTCTTCGACATGAACCAAAGAACATGTTTATTTTATGTACGATCGTGTAAAGTTTTTTATAAGACGTTTCTTGGGAAGTCTCGCCATTAATCAATCCCCCTAACATAACATATGCATCCACATAATTTAGCTAACTCCAAATAAATGTGCAGTGCGCTAAGTAATTTAATTTTATATTGAGATATACATTGCCTCATTTAACTTTATTTAGCATTTTAACGTATGAGGAAATAATTAAGTTGCATGTACCATTTCACATAATATAAGCTACATGTTTATGTATATGTGTTTTGGTTTTGTTTAATTTTGTTAAACTATATCCTTAAACCGAATCATATCATAATTATAGTTTGGTATATTTTGAAAACCAAACATAGCCATCGATCTCCCTAAAATCAAACCTTTGAAGTTGTCTTCTCAAGTTGTTTAGCAAGAACAGAATACTTTTTCTGTTGGAAACTAGAACAGAAAACCATCGGACATTTTATCCTAATTACGCCCCCCCCCCCCCCAATACCATATGCGGCATCGTCGCCCTTGTCAGTGTGCCGACCCGTCAGCTCAAACCATGGATGAGTAACGTCGGGAATTCTTTACCTCCTCCGACCGCTAGTCATAAATAATGCGACCCCACACGGTTTTTAGTTTCAACAGGATCACAAAATCCCCTGACCCTCTCTCACCACCCTGCGTGAGAGAACCGATCACCACAGTTTTCCGTTCCCGCGTTTATTGATTTGCCGCCCGTCGTGGTGTGGTGGCCCTCAATAAATTTTAAAACAAGATAAAGGAAAATTCTACTCATGCCCGGCCAGCCACCGGCTGGCATACCCGGTACTTGGAAACTATCCACTACTCCGCGTTTCGAGATATATTAAAATACATTACAGATTCTGCATTAATTTTCATACAAAAGCCATGTAAAACTTCAGCTGTGATGTCCTACTTCCCACAAAATCTGACAGACACTCTTATTTAAAATTTCATCCCTTGCGTACAGCTTTTCAATTTTCAAAATTTTTATTAAATTATGTTGCTTTCCTGAATCTTTGCTTTGTATTCCTTCACAAATACGTTAGTACTGTACTTTTATCCTTTATATTGAACTGTCTTATTTATTTTATCTTGGCCATCGTAATATTATTTTATTTATTATTATGAATGCATTACCTACCTTATTTGCTGAACGTAAATATACTACTAAATAGAATCAGTTATGCTTATACTTCTAGATCAGTTATACGTTAGTACTGTACTTATGCTTCTAAATCAATTATACATTTATGTTTAATTTTATAATTTACTAGGTACTGTACTTATCCATTAGTAATTTAGTTTAAAATAACAAATGGATATAGTACTTATGGTTGCATTTTTTCGCAGATTATTGATCTGATGTGCACTGTACTTGTTAGTCTCTCTTGTTGATATGATTTTGCATAATGTTGTACTATGTTGAATACAATACTTAGGGTTGATTATGGCATACAATAAGTTTTGGGTACTGTACTTGGAAATGGGCCACATGGGTGACTAATGGCTTGTTGAGTAGCGTAATTAGGGTTGTTACTGATATGAGAATAATAATTAGGTATTGTACTTATTGTTGAATTGTATAAGTGATTAATTATTTGTTGGGTATTATACTTTTGCTTCTTACTGAAATATAAATCATAGTGGGGTATTGTACTTTTATTGAAATGATTTGGTAGGTACTTTAACTTTGACAAACTTAAATCAAGAGTAAGAGACTAATTGGGTATTGTACTTATTGTTGAATTGTATAAGTGATTAATGGTTTGTTGGGTACTGTATTTTTGGTTCTTACTGAAATAAAAACTATAGTGGGGTACTATACTTAGTAATTCAATGTTCTAGTCACGAGTACAGTATTGTTGATTCTCCTTCATTCAAAAGTACAGTACACACGAGTATTGTACGTCTGTACCCAGAATGTGTATGGTATCCTAATATATGGTATTATGTTTCTCGCGTAATATTATTATTTTAAAATATGTCAACACTAATATCGTTGGAAAGTATTTTCTACAAAGATTCTAATGCAATTTATTTTATCGAAAAATACGCTCCAGATTAAAAGTTATGGACAAAAATATTTTCTCTCTCTTCTAATTCCTTCATCCTTTATTGTTTTAATTACTGCTGACAGCTATTGCATGTAGTGGGGCACAGCAGCACAGCAGGTGGACAGTCTCGAGGTCCGGGTACAGCCTCTGGTGTATGGTCGGTTGTTTGTAGCGTAGCTCATAAAGAAAAATGCAAACTGACAAACGGGTACAACCCCATCTAAATTTTGTCTCCTCTTATCCTGCGGTTTCTAGCAGCTGCCTAGTCAACAGCCATTAAATCCTTAGCTAGTAATCGATCGAGCAATAGCTCGTTTGGAAGGCAAGTTGAGGATGAGACGCGGAGTCCCATTCTCTGCAACGTACACCCCATAAACCAGCGTCGTTTATGATGTTGGTATTGAAACCGTGGAGCGAACCATTAATAATTGAGGGAGCGTATCTTAGGTTAAGTCACTGCTACACACCCCTTTATTCAAACTCCGTGTTTCAGCCGTCTTTTTCTTCTTTGGATTTGCAATTAATTAAATATACCTAGTGATGAGACCTTGGATCAACTTGAAACATACAAACGAACAAACATCGGATACACGTCTACCCCCCTCAGAAGCAGCAGAGTCTTTGATGTAGCCCTACTAACTGCTGTTTCACGAGCTGTTGCTTTAATGACACACCATAGCGCTGATTTAGTCAAGAACCAGGTTTCTGATTTCATACTCGCCTCCCGCCCAAGCAACTAAATACTCGAATCACCATCAATATGACAGAATCATTGACATCCCTCCCTATTTACTCACTCATTCAGTGTCAACCGCCGTTGGCCTACATCCCAACATCACCATCAAACCGGACGATCAACATCTTATATGTACGGTCACAGATTTTATTTTTCTTCGAGGGGTTCACTACTTTGTTTGTTTGATGAGGACAATAAAAGCAACGTTGGAATTTCAAATGGAAAAATTCAAAGAATTGAAAAACACGGTTGTGTTGGAGACTAAAGGTTTTTCTTCTTCTTCTGAAAATAAAGTATGTATTTCATTCATGTTAAGAATGAATCTCATATTTTGGCACCTTTAGATTAAATTTGGCTTCTAGGATTGAAGTGAGATTTCTCACCTGCTTAATACTCCTAGTGTTACTAGGCTTGTTCTTCACATGCCCATGTTGGGGATGTTGTACCGATACAGTCCCGGATGTGACGAAAAGTTGTCACGAAAGCGCTACCAACAAGCGTATAAAACCCAAAGAAGAAAAACACCAGATTTAATGTGGAAAACTCTCCCCTCAATATGGAGAGAAAAACCACGGGGCAATCCCGCTAATAAGCACTATGTAATAAAATTACAACTCACACCTCCCAGATTTAATTACCCCTAAATCCGGGTAGCAACCGCCAACCACTACTTTGCTTCAAGACAAAGTCGCTGGCCCTCTCTTATAAACCAAGAGAGCTTCTCTACCAGTTGTTCTTGTTCTCTGACACCCTCTACCACAGAAGGCACCGACAAGCAACTGGAGAACTCACACCTCAACTGGTAGATAATCCAAAGGCCTCCCCAGGGGCCTCTATTTATAGGCCTCCATGCATGTGATTGCAACCAGGAATTCTAGTCCTAGTTCGAATCCTAGTCCAACTGCATGTTGCACATAGGAAGTCATATTCCTACTATTCAAGATTTGACTCCTATTAGGATTGGTAGCACAAACCAACCCTCCCAAGTCTAAATCCCACTAAGACATGGGCTGGATCATATTCCTAATCCCAACAATCTCCCCCTCCAGCCCATGAGGGAGATGTGGTCTTCAGCGATCATCATTGGGAATGTACACCGCAGAGCTTCTTACAAAGCTCTAGCTTGTCTCGTGTCACCACCTTGGTCATCATATCAGAAGCATTCTTCTCAGTATGGATCATTTTCAGAGTCAACAACTTCTTCTCTATAACATCACGAAGCCAGTGATATCTCACATCAATGTGCTTTATCCGTGCATGATGCATTGTGCTCTTGCTCAAGTCAATGGCACTCTGACTATCACAGAAAATAGTCTGGTCAATCTTAATCATCCCCAGCTCCCTTAGAAATCTCACCACCCAGAGAATTTTTTTTCCTGCTTCCGCTGCTGCAATGTATTCTGCCTCTGTAGTTGAAAGTGCAACACACTTCTGCAACCTAGACTGCCAAGATATGGCTCCCCCTGCAAAAGTGAAGATCTACCCAGAAGTAGATTTCCTGTGATCTATATCACCTGCCATGTCAGCATCAACGAAGCCCTTTAGAACTGGTTCCGAACCACCAAACATCAAACACGTGTTGCTCGTGCCTCGTAAGTATCTGAAGATCCACTTGACCGCCTCCCAGTGATCTTTTCCAGGATTTGAGAGAAACCTGCTCACAACGCCAACTGCATGAGCAATATCAGGACGGGTTCACACCATTGTGTACATCAAACTCCCTACAGCAGAAGAATAGGGAATCCTTGCCATCTCCTCCTTTTCCTCATCAGTAGATGGGCATGACTTCTTACTCATCTTGAAGTGACCTGAAAGTGGAGTCCCCATGACTTTGGCTTTGCCCATGTTAAACCGCTCAAGTACCTGTTCAACATAACTCTGTTGTGACAACCACAACTTGCGCTGTGTCCTGTCACGTGTGATCTGCATCCCCAAAATCTGTCGTGATGGTCCCAAATCCTTCATCTCAAAGGCTTTGGAAAGCTCTGTCTTCAATTTTCTGATCAAACTGAGATCCTGACCCACTATCAACATGTCATCCACATAGAGTAGTAGAATAATGAACCTGTCATTGGGAAACCTCCTGATGTAGACACATGGATCTGCACTTGTCTTCTGGTACTCGTGACTCTGCATGAAAGAATCAAACTTCTTGTACCACTGTCTAGGAGCCTGTTTCAACCCGTACAAACTCTTCTTTAATTTGCAGACTAAGTGGTCTTTCCCCTTGACTTTAAAACCTTCTGGCTGCTCCATGTGGATCTCCTCTGTAAGGTCACCGTGAAGGAAAGTTGTCTTCACATCCATCTGCTCAAGCTCCAGATCTAGACTAGCAACCAAGCCTAGAACCAATATGATAGAACTCATCTTCACAATCGGAGAAAATATCTCATCAAAATCCACTCATGGTCTTTGACCAAGGCCCTTGACAACAAGTATGGCTTTGTATCTAATATCACTACCAGTGTCGTCATTCTTCATCCTATATACCCACTTGTTCTTTAGTGCTCTCCGACCCTTGGGAAGTGCCACAATCTTATAGGTGTCATTATTCTGCAAAGAATTCATCTCCTCCTGCATCGCCTGATGCCACTGTACTCTGTCTCTATGAGTTTGTGCCTCCTGAAAAGTCTCTGGCTCCCCCTGATCAGTAAGCAAGATATACTGAGATGCCGGATATCTGGATGAAGGATGACGTACTCTGTCAGACATCCTCAGCTGCTGCTCTGAGGACTCTGCCTGGTCCTGATCCTACTCCCCCTGCCCATAAGTCTCTTCCTGTGAAGTTGAATCACTCGTCTGTGCGTCTGGAACTAGACCACTTGATGTGCTATCACTCTGTTGCTCATGGTGATTATGTTGCTCTTCTTCATCATCAGAAGACTGCACCTGTGAAGAAGCTGAATCATCCTCATACTCATCGTCTGAAGAATTGTCACCTGATCCCGCAGCCTCTGCATCATCAACCTCAGGCTCTATCACTGTCTGACTCTCACAGAAAGTCACATCTCTGTGTCTGGTCATGGTCTTTTTCACTGGATCCCATAACCTATACCCAAACTGTTGATCTCCATAGCCAAGAAAGATACATGGCACCGCTTTATCATCTAGCTTTTGCCTCTTTTCCTTGGGAACATGAGCATATGCCTTGCATCCAAATACTCGGAGATGTGAGTAGGATGCATCCTTACCTGTCCATACATGCTCAGGTATATCAAACCCCAAAGGAACTGATGGAGATCGATTTATCAGATAGCAGGCAGTTCTCACTGCCTCACCCCAAAATGTCTTTGGCAACTTTGCAGTCTTCAACATGCATCTGACTTTCTCGACAATAGTACGGTTCATCCTTTCAGCTGTACCATTGTGTTGTGGTGTGTCGAGCTCTGTCCTCTCATGCCGTAGGCCATGCTGCGTGCAGTACGCCTGGAACTCCCTGGAGGTGTACTCTCCTCCATTGTCTGTTCGGAGACACTTTAATTTTTCACCGGTCTCCCGCTCTACCATGGCATGGAACTTTTGGAAACATTGAAAAACCTGATCCTTGGTCTTCAGCAAGTAGACCCACACCTTCCTAGATGCATCATCAATGAATGTGACAAAATACTTATTGCCTCCCAGTGAAGTCATCTCAAACGGACCGCAGACATCCGAATGAACCAACTGTAGAAGCTTTGACTTCACCGCAGACCTTGTCTTGAAAGAAACTCGTCGTTTCTTTCCTGTCTGACATGCATCACATGAACTGAGACCACTATCCTTGCCACAAGGAATCAACCTCTTCTTAGATAGAAGATTCAAGCCCTTCTCACTCATGTGTCCTAACCGTTTGTGTCATAGATCTGTCTGGTTATCCTCAACTGCATGTATACTGCCGTCTCTAAGTACTTTGAGCTTGGTCTTGTATAATGTGTGAGACAGTTTGCCATGTACAATAACCAAAGCCCCCTTGGTGATCTTGCATTTGCCGCCACCAAAATCAAGATGACAACCTTCTCTATCAAAGAAAGAACCAGAGATCAAACTCAGCCGCAAATCTGGAACGTGACGAACATCCTTCATCGTGAGCGTGCAACCAACACTTGTCTGAACACAAATGTCACCAATCCCGACAATTCTATAGAAGCTGGAATTTCCCATGTTCACCCTCCCAAAGTCTCCCCTCCTGAATGAAGTGAAGAACTCCTTACTTGGTGAAGCATGATAAGAAGCTGCAGTATCCACCACCCACTCAGAATCATCCTCATCAGCATGCAAACACTGTTCTTGGACTGTTAAGACCACATCGTCATCATCGCACCTATCATCTGAGATCGTCGATGTAGTATTCTTGTCATCATCTTGCTTGTCTTTGGCTTCAGACCCATGTTTCTTTTTCCAAATCTTGCAATCTCTTTTGAAGTGACCTGGCTTGCCGCAATGGAAGCACCCTCTACCATTCTTTGACTTGGATCTACCACGAGACTTCTCGCGGTCTTGGGATTCATCGCGGCTCTTAGATCTACCACGGTCTCTCGCTCTATCAACGCCTCTGCCCTCTGTGAAGTGCACCTCTGATCCACTGTCGCCTGAGGCTCATCGTCGAGTCTCTTCATTCAGTACACTGCTCTTCACCTGGTCAAGTGTCAACTTGCCCTCCTGTGTAGAATTGCTGACTGTCACTACGAGTGTCTCCCAACTATCCGGTAGCGATCCTAGAAGAAGTAGAGCCTGAAGTTCATCATCAAGAACCATCTTCATGGACCCCAACTGATTTACAAGGCTTCGGAATTCATTCATATGCTCGGCGATGTTTGTACCATCCCAGTACTTGAGGTTCACCAACTTTCGGATCAAGAAAGCTTTATTTGTGGCAGTCTTCCGCTCATATAACTTCTTGAGCTTTTCCCACAGATCTTTGGCATTGGTCTCTTCTGAGACGTGATGGAATACGGAGATGTCGAGCCACTTCCGCACTGTTCCGATGGTTTTCCTGTTTAGCTTCTTCCAATCTGCATCAGATGTAGTCTCTGGCTTTTGTCCCTCTATCGGATCGTATAGATCTTTGCAATAGAGAATATCCTCCATCTTGGGTTTCCAAATCTGCCAATTTGTGCTTGTCAACTTTATCATCGTCGCATCTTCATCTTTCCCCATCTGGACTTGTATCTGCAACCTCGCTCTGATACCACTTGTTGGGGATGTTGTACCGATACAGTCCCGGATGTGACGAAAAGTTGTCACGAAAGCGCTACCAACAAGCGTATAAAACCCAAAGAAGAAAAACACCAGATTTAACGTGGAACACTCTCCCCTCAATAAGGAGAGAAAAACCACGGGGCAATCCCGCTAATAAGCACTATGTAATAAAATTACAACTCACACCTCCCAGATTTAATTACCCCTAAATCCGGGTAGCAACCGCCAACCGCTACTTTGCTTCAAGACAAAGTCGTTGGCCCTCTCTTATAAACCAAGAGAGCTTCTCTACCAGTTGTTCTTGTTCTCTGGCACCCTCTACCACAGAAGGCACCAATAAGCAACTGGAGAACTCACACCTCAACTGGTGGATAATCCAAAGGCCTCCCCAGGGGCCTCTATTTATAGGCCTCCATGCATGTGATTGCAACCAGGAATTCTAGTCCTAGTTCGAATCCTAGTCCAATTGCATGTTGCACATAGGAAGTCATATTCCTACTATTCAAGATTTGACTCCTATTAGGATTGGTAGCACAAACCAACCCTCCCAAGTCTAAATCCCACTAAGACATGGGCTGGATTATATTCCTAATCCCAACAATTCATACTACACATCTTCTGCCTGCACCCAATCATAAGGTTACATTGCTATTTACTATGTTTGATCTTTCTTGCCTTTCTACTCAACTTGTTCCCTACATAGAGCCTCACATGAAGAGTCTCTAATGGTTGCTAACAACCAAATATTATATATTTGATCTTTGTAACTTTTTCTATTGGACATTGTTAAACTCTATGGAGGTATTTCGGGTAAGTAGACTAAGTATCACCATCACTATTACACTTTCAAAAAAATCAATCAACTAGTCCTCGATTAAATTATGAACAGAGTAGTTATGTAATTGGATTTAGTTTGATTTATTGACGAAGTACATTATCTCACATGGTAGATTGAACATGCTATCTTCCCAACTCGACACAATTCATAATTTTAAAATCACAATATAATTAATCATGAAGTCAAAGGGTATTATGTTACCATTGCCTTCCAGTTTAATAAGGTAGGTCTTGGCACCAATCAGGATTTATGCTATGCTAAATTGGAATATATACCAACATTTAGCTATAATTGTAAAGATGGGGTTTTAGGGTCTCAAACTTCACAAATTATACAAAAGGATACATGAAATACCAATACAATTTTTTTTCATTATGATCTTTATTTAATGTTTTATCCAATCCAGAATAAATCCTATTAGGATAAGTGCACTAGAACCTTATGCTCAATGGGCAAAAAGAATACAAGAGTGATTTTTGTTCTTGATATTGAGCTTGTTATTCTCACTACATTGTACAATGCATGTGAAATATGATGGGGTAATGTTAGCTATACGGTAATTGAAGTTATTGAAGACCACCAAGTTGAATTTTTTACCTTCATTTCCTTACTCAACATTGGAAGGTGGAGATACATGACACCTAATTCCAACTCCATAACAAATGGCCTTGCCAAACTATAGTTGAAAAAACCCTATTAGGATCGTACAATTGTACATGATAGAATCAGAAAAGATAACCATCACATTAATTGAATAATGACTATTTAGTCACCTATAATTTATATAAGGTTTACTTGTTTATGTATTATATTACTTGATTTTGTTAAATTAGAAATTATTATCCAATTTGGTTGAAAATATTATCCTCACATATAAAACTATAAAATAAGAAATTATTAGTAGTTTTAGTATTTACAAACATGTTAGGTATTTTAGTATATTAGGGTTTCTTTACATTATCCACATATATCATATTAGAAAACAAATTTTTGTTAAATATTTAATATTACAGTTCTTAGTTATCTAGTTTATTATGTAAACGGGTCTAAGTATGTTTGGCCCAATGTAATTTGATCTTACACTTTGTATTATTCCCTCTCCTATATATCGAAGCATGACTTTTCTTAATAGAACTAACCTTATTTCCTCTATCTTATTTTTGGCATTTGTTTTTTTAATATTGCTTTAACATTAGCTCACCATGAAAGGATTTGCATAAAAATTCTTGCACAAAATCTATAGGATGCACTTAAGTCATTAAATCCAAATAATACATTATTAACTTACATAATGACAATTATGGATATTCCGACCTATATTAAACATCAAATTATAACTTATTTAGATATTCTGTCACATGTTAAACAACAATATACAATTATCTATGTTTATCCACAATCATGTATAGTTAACTGTATTAAATTTAGTATGTTTATTGTTTTGACATGTATTGTACACTATATGCAATCCATGTCAAATTAAGCAATCATGATATTTAAATTTAATGGAGCACAAATTGCTCTTAATTCTTGCATGTTGCCACTTAGGTCCATTAGTATGTTAGATATATCATCTTATGCAAGGAAGTTAGGGTTAGTCTACTAGGAACTAGGATTTGGTCTAACTTAATAGTATGCTTCCTATTATACCCATTAAAGAATCATGCGAACTTATATTTTACTTTATGATTCTAGTTCATCATCACCACTACAATAAACATTGTTGATACCGACATATCTAATTGTTGATGGTATTACTTCATGTTTTACCTACCATCCCATGCCTAAAAATTCCTAAAACCAACCCAAATAAAAACAACCCCATAAAAAAAACCATTATCCCTATTCACATAAATTATACTATCCAACACCTGTGTACAACCTGAGTCAAATGACATCACCCCCCCAAGAACCCTGCCATGGCGTGCTACCATGGCATAACACCATTGAGGTTTGTTTCCAAGACACACACTTCTAGTAGGTCTCATCATATTGCACCAAAGTTGTTGGCTATTGTGTTGACTGCACATTATCATGAATCCCCACAACCAAACACGACATGGAGTGAATGGGAAAAGATTCACCACTGAGTTTGATGTCTAATTCTCATGCCAAACTTTTTTTTGATGTGCACTGATTGACATTGTTGCAGATTTGGTTGTCAACTATGATGACTTTAGGGAGAAGGATAAGCAAGTTTGGTATGTATCTTGTCATGTTTATATTGTTTGCCATCTATAAAAAATGTTACATTGGAGCATCATGTATTGCATAATCATCATTAATCTAGAAAAGTATGTCAACATCTTTTAAGTTACATACTACTTACTATCACATTTTATCAAAAAGGTTGTTCTTTGGTGCAAGATCTTTATGAAGATGGTCTTATTGTCGGACCATAATGGCGTGGCAAGAGTAGTCGCATAGATGCGTTCTTTCAGAGCTTTTTCTTAAATAAAGCACGATCTCAATTTGTTATTAAGTATTCTACTTCTTAGATTTAGAGAAATATTTTTTTCTATAACTAGAATTTCAAAACGGGATGTATTTTACTTACTTTTTGTAAGACTAATTATTATTTTCCTAAGAGATAGAATAAACCCCTTGC
Organism: Alisma plantago-aquatica; assembly: GCA_963693085.1. Taxonomy (NCBI): domain Eukaryota; kingdom Viridiplantae; phylum Streptophyta; class Magnoliopsida; order Alismatales; family Alismataceae; genus Alisma; species Alisma plantago-aquatica. Next base: position 1,985,013,199 of record OY856409.1, read on the forward strand.
TCCTGCCTATTGTCTATTGCTAATAGGTATCAACATCGTGTGTAATAGTTGTTCAGCTCATCTATAATAAATTATGATTGGTATTGACAATAAGGTAGGCATTATTCTTTTCTTTTCATTTATACCTCGTAGGTTTGTTAAACCAACATTTTTCTTTCTCTTATCAACTTATTTCAACAATGTTCATTTGTGTAGAAATTAGATGAAGTGTTGATGGGCGCACATGCCTAAGAATGTGATGACACTCCTAATCCAACCTTGAACTCTAGCCATAACATATTCCACACATAAATGAGTGGAGTTGGGTAACATTCCTCTAATCATACATTTCCACTATCTCAAGTTGATGTAAACATAACATGTTCTTGAACTAGGGTATTGAGTTATAATTATGTGTTGTGAGCATCATCATATCTTCACTGAAGGATTTCAATGATAAGATGAGTTGAACATGATTGAAGAAATTTAGGCCATCATTAGTATGCCATAGTAATCTTATTTCACTCCATTAATATGCAAGCTAAAAATATTTGAAGCCTTTTTAGTTCAATTTTATGTTTAAGCTTTGGTGCATAATTTTATGTTTGTCTACATGTTGAGTTAGACAATTATTTCTTCAATTTTGACTTCCAATTTGGTATCATTATTAAGTACTTTTATTTTCATATACATGTATAACCATTTGCATTATGAAGTAGTGTTATAGCCATTCACATTATGAAGTAGTGTTCATGTAGTTCATATTTCTACATGTATATGCATACCAAAGAGTGTTATCAATCCTATTGCTACTAGAATGTGTATTGAGATTTATTAACTTAGTGTAGCTATCGTATATATGCAATTATTTTTCTCTAAACTACCAATATGTTTTTGTCTCTAATATGAACAAGTTCATTCATGTCTTATAAACTTAAACATGATCATGCACTTAGTTGCAAAATTTTAAATAAGGTAAACTGGTAGATAAATTTAGTTAGCTTCAAATTTGTGCATTCTTGATTTTGTATTTAATATCTTCGACGTTTCAAGTCTTCTATGGATTGCTCCATGCATATGCTCAATGTATTTTATTTTTTATTTCTTAATGAGTGAATGGTGTATTTGTACCATTTTGATGTAGAAATATAGGAGATGTTCATGCTACAATAAGGGTTACATGTACAGTACATGGGAATAAAATTGATGTACTAGTCTGATAGATTGATGTTTTACGTATCAAATCATTAAATTGATGAATAATTCACATCTTGTGTACCCATGATTAGCTTTAACTTAATTTATCTATTTGTAGAAGGGGCAATGTTAATGTGCCCCATATAATTCATGTTGAATATTATATACGAAATTTATTTTGTCCCACTATGTTTCTCATATTCATAACATGCTAATTATGTGCAACAGCTTTTTAAATTTTCTAACAACCTATGAATAGTGTGTCATAGAGAAAAATATTTATAATCAATAGCCTCAATTTTATGGTGTATGTTTCCCATCATGTTACCAAATAACAATACATCAGTTGTTATATAATCTATATTGACATCTTATCAGTGTTGGTGTATAGGCCACAAGATGGTTGTATTTGTTGCTAATCAAACCTATGATAGTAGCCATGCAATTTTTACTATCACATCATAAGTGATGGCTTCGAGGGCATAACGCCTAATGAGAGATAACTCAAGAAACTTTTACTGGACACGACAAAGGCTGGCATTGGCTAAAGTTATTAGAATAGATGTCTACGTCAACATAAATATAGCCAACATTTATTTGCTACTGGGATAGCCTGTACTAGAATTTTTGGACATATAACAACGTATATTGACATGCTAGTGTGGGCCATATTGCTGAAGTGTACTCAGGGCATGTTGTATTTGATATAGGGTCACATGTATCTAGGTTAGGGATCAAATCCTACATATATCGCACAAGTATATTTTAGATTCATTATTATACGCTAAAATGTATTGATTTGAACTAGGGTATACCCAAGAATTATTCAATTTACTATTAAATCATCAACCCAAGTAACTTTATTTATTAAATTAGGGTTTTATTGATACTAATAGCTAATTGTGTCTATATTACAATACTCCACCCCTTAAGAATGATTTCTATGCCTCTTTGAAGACCAGAAGGCTTAGAAACACTATGAATTATCTCAATATTAATGGAAACTTATCTAGAGATGAAGATGAGATTAAATCAGCTATTTTCACTTTCTACAATTCTCTATTTTGTAAAAAGGATAAAGGTAGGGTGTGGGAGGATGACTGGGAAGGCCCTGTCATATCTAAATCTCAGAGTTGCATGCTTATCAGTAAAGTTTCCAGGAAGGAAGTTGATGAGGTGATTGAGAATATGAATGAGGACAAATCTCCTGGTCCGGACGGGTTCAACTGTCATTTCTACAAATATGCTTGGAGAGTGATAGGAGATGATGTTTATAAAGTAGTCTGTGAGTTTTTTAGGAATGGGAAAATGCTTAAAGAAGTGAATAAGACTTACATTACTCTTATTCCCAAAGGGCATGACTCTTCTCTGATTACTAATTGGCACCCCATTGCGCTTTGCAATGTTTTTTATAAAATTATCTCTAAAATCTTAGCTAATAGGCTTCAGCTGGTGTTGCCTAGTATTATTGATATAAACCAGTGTGCGTTTGTCAAGAGAAGAAGCTTAAAGGATGATGTTTTGTTAACAAATGAGATTTTATGCAATTTCAAGAGGAAAAACTGTGACAAGATGTGCATTCAAGCTGGTGTGTCTAAAGCTTATGACTCCGTCGATTGGAAGTACATTTGTTCTATCATGTGGAAGATGGGTTTCCCCTTGAAATGGATTAGTTGGATTGAAAACATTTTCTACTCTACCTCCTACCAGGTCTTGGTCAATGGGGAACCCTCTCGTCCTATTTTCCCTACTAATGGGGTAAAGCAAGGAGATCCCATTGCTCCATACCTTTTTGTCATTGCCATGTAGGGTTTTTATGAAATGTTAAAGAAGTCCATTAGGAATGATGATATTATACCCATCTCTGTCTCGGAGAAGATGAATTGCTCACATCTTATTTTTGCTGATGGTTTAATGATCCTCACCAAAGCAAATAATGAGTGTGTTATGAACATTAAGAAGCTGCTTGATGAATTTGGAAATATGTCAGGCTTAAAGATTAATCATAGCAAAAGTAATTTGTTTTTGGGGGATTGTAAGAACAAAGATGATTTATCCTCTACTTTGGAGATTGGTATTGGCAAGATTGAAGACGTGAAATATTTGTGCTTACCTCTATTTTCTGGCAAGATGAGAAGGAAGCAATGTGAGATTCTGATGGATAAGATGAAGAAGAGATTAGAATGTTGGAAGAGCAAAATTCTTTCATTAGCTGGCAGAGTTGAGTTGGTCAAATCAACCTTATCTGCTATCCACCTTTTTTGGGTTAAGTATTTTCCTATTCCTTGTTCCATTCTTGATGAAATTGACAGGCTCACTAGAGACTTTGTGTGGGGGCAATCTGAGGATAAGAAGAACATTCATTTAGTCAGTTGGGAAGATGTGACTTTGCCCAAGAAGGAAGGAGGTTTGGGAGTTAGAAAATGTAAAGAAGTTGCCCTGGCTTGTCTTGTACAAAATGTGTGGGATATCACGAGGAAGAAAGATTCACTTTGGGTCAAGTGGATTAGCGAGAAGTATTTTAAGAAAGAGACTTTTTGGAGTTTTGATGTTTCTTCCAATCACTCCTGGATGTTCAATTCTCTTTTAAGGTGTAGGGATGTGCTCATTCAGTTTGTGGATATCAGGATTGGTGTGGGCCATTCTATTAAACCTTGTAAGGACCCTTGGTGTGGAGGGAAGATGTTGCATTATATCATTGATAGAAACTTGATTGTTAGAGCTGGCCTCCCTGAAGATTCATTGTTGAGCACTATTATCAATGAAAAGCAGTGGAGCATCAAAGAGTCTAGGTGTTCTCACATTATCCTGAAGGCTATTAATAGTTTCAATATTGACAAGTCTAGTTTTGATGATTACTGGCTCTTCAACAAGAACAAATCTGCTAAGTTTAAAAGTATTTGGGATTGTGTTAGAAGTAAAGGATCGGCTAATTCCAAGTATGAATGGATTTGGAGCTGTAAATGTTAGGTTAATTGCAAAATCCATGTGTGGAAAACTATGTTAAATATTCTACCAACGTCAGACTATATGAGAAGGATTGGGATCCCTCTTGCCTTTGTGTGCTTTCTCTGCAGGATGGACTATGAGAATTCACAACATGTGAGTTTTGACTGTTATTTTGTAGAAAACTTATGGAACAATGTTGTGAAGGAGGGTCTTCTTGTTTCTATTCCTAATTGTTGGGAGGATATTATCAATCTAAAAGGTCAGAAAGCTAAAACCATTATCCAGCTAATCCTTTATCACTCCTGGATTGAGAGAAATGCTAGAGTTCATTCGGGGTCTAGTAGAAGCCCTGATACTCTGTTGAGGATTATTCATACTGATTGTGATATCTTCTCTGGTTGATGTTGGTTGGTTCCTTTGGTTGGTTTCGTTGGTTTTTGGTGACCTACTGAGAGCCTTGTTTCAAGATGGTGGTTTGTTTTGTTGTCCGTGTTCTGTAGTTGCTGATGGTGTTTTTTATGGTAAGGGTTGTTTGAGCATGTGGTCTGTCTTTGATGGTTTGTTCTGTCTTGTTGAGGTGAAGGCCGACCCCACCTTGTTTGGTGTCGACGCTCCCCTCTCCCTCCTTTCTGGTGGCTGCTTTGGAGGCCTGCTGAAGATTGTGGTTCTTTGTTAGGTAGGGATGTTTGGCACTGTGAGGGTGAAGTAAAGGTGAAGATTGAGTATCCACTTCTAGTGTGAGGCTCCTCTCTCCCTGTTTTATTTTGGTCCCCTCATGCTTGGCTTTCGGATGGGTCTGCGTTTGTTGATCTAGTTCTTGGTTGGTTCTGGGTTATGGCTGGAGCGAAGATGGTTTTCTGGGAAAGCTGGGTTGGTGGATGTTTTGGTGGTTTGATGGGTTTTGTGCTTGAGCTTGGTGATTTGGCGGGTGGTCTCTGTTTGGATTTGGTTAAGATGGCCTGCCCTTATGCTCCCCTCTCACTTTGTTGTTGTTCGTGTGGGGTTTGGTGCTTGTAAAGGATGTGGTGGTTTGGCTATCCTGCTGCAAGGTGGGCTATTTTCCCCTGATGAAGTTGGGGTTCCCTTTGTCTATCAGCTAAGTTTGAAGGTTGTTGATATGTTGTTTTGGTTTTCTCTCTGTTGGGCTTTCCGGTGATGGTTGAGTCCCTTTGCTCCCCTCTCACCCTGGTCTAGTTGTTCTTCCCTGGATAGATGATGTCTCATGTTGATCTTCTAGTTGGTCATTTTTTTTGGATGGGCTCTATAGTTTTCCATATGCTTATTTTTTATTCTTTGTAAGTAGCTAGTATAGCACTTTTTGTTGACTCAAGGTCAATTAGGTCAATGTTGACTCATGTCTAAATTGACTAAACCTGTGTTTTGATGATGACTAACCATTCCACATATTGGTGCCTGATATCTCTACTTGAGTGATTTCAGATTAGGTACAGACACACTCCAAATGCCATAACTTGCGCATATCAAATTGGAGAAAAGACAAGTCAAAGTCAATACAAGTGCACGTTTTTGTAATATGATGTAAATCCATTAGAATCATGTTATAAATCACTTGTAATGATTGTATGACTTGTAATTAAGCTTAGAAAAATATCAGGAGCACTTAGATCGAATGTTTAAGCACTCAAAAGCCATTTTCCAAATTCACATCAGGTTGTTCATCGGGCGAGTTCTGTGAGTTGAAAACTCGAACGATCCTGATTGGATCTTGAAAATGACTTTTGATCGGTCGAGTTTACACTACACAGAACTCGACCGATGGAGTACATGACCAAATCAATTTTCATTGGGCAGTCGAGTTTCCCCAGGACAAACTCAACCGATGGTCTGAATATCAACTTTGTCTTTTACTCTATCGGTCGAGTTATCCTTATAGAAACTCGACCGATTGCACTGTACGGAAAAATGCAGAAAAGTGTTTCTAGCCATTGTGGAGTTGCAATAAGTGAAAATATATCTGTTGCAAGCCACAAAACAACTAGTTTTCGTTCTCAAGTGTTCCCAAAGGCTAAGAGGCATCCCCGGCTATAAATAGGACCCCTTGGGCTTCATTCCAAGGTTGAGAATTCATTGCAAAACTCTATGTGAGGTTCCTATTCTATAGTTGAGTGCTTCCTACAGCCTCCTCTCTCTCTCTAAGGTTAATCACTTGCTACATCCATTAGAGTGAGTAGGACATCTATAAGAGAGCTAGTCCTACATGTATATCTTGTGAGGCTCTCACTTCCACCACCTCCCTTTCTCTCATTTCAACCATGAAGATGAAGGTTCTCTCTCTTAGCTAAGAGAGGTGAAGAAGAACAAGGGAAGGCGTACCTCGGTGAAGATCAAGGCTGAAGACTTAGAGCTAGAGTGGGTAAGCCCTTGGTGAAGGTAGAAGACTCCTTGCTCAAGTGGGTAAGTCCTTGGTGGAAGCTTCTCTGAGTGAAGGTGAAGTCAAAGGCGGAAGATCCAAGAAGAGTGGGTAATTCCTTGAAGGCTGAAGACTTGTGCAAGAGTAGGTAAGTCCTTGGAAGAAGGCAGAAGACTCTTGCAAAGTGGGTAAGTCCTTGGTAAGGTTGAAGACTCTTAGTATTGGATAGGTAAGTCCTTTGGTTTTTCATGTATTGTAAGTCTTATGAATGAATATAAGAATGCAATGGTTAGGAAATCCTAGAGGCTGACCTCTCTAGGTAAGTGGACTGACTCACTTCTAGTTTGAAGTGAGGAACCACTCTAAATAGCTTGTCTCTTGTGTTTTCTCAATCTCTCTCATCCTTGCTATGTATGTTTTAGTTGCACACAAATTTCCTATTTAGCAACCTTATCTTGTGATATATTTTGAAGGTTTAATGAATATTGTTTAAGTGCATTCAGCTCTATTCACCCCCCTCTAGAGCATCTAATCACTCATCTAGGATCCAACAATTAGTATCAGCGTAGGCTTCTCCTAGCATACTTAAACAAGTAGGAGAAGATGGGTGACTACCAAGGAGGGAGATACTCGATCAGCCTTTCAATCCTTGATGGGAGCAATTTCCTCTATTGGAAAAGAACGCTTCAATTCTACATCCAAGGATCAAGTCTTGAGATGTGACAAATGGTGAACAACCCATACATGCTACCAAAGACAACGATTGAAGAATGGGATGAAGCTACCTTGAAGAAAGCAACCTTAAATGCTAGAGCCATGCACATCCTCTATGCCTCTATGACCCCCACTGAGTTCAACCAGATTTCTTCATGTGAAACAGCCTATGAGGTATGGAGAAAGCTTTGCATCACTTATGAAGGGACAGATCAAGTAAAGGAAAGCAAAGTCTACATGCTCAAAGGGCTGCTTGAGAACTTCAAGATGGGAAAGGAGGAGAGGATAGTCAACATGTACTCAAGACTCAACACCATTGTGAATGGTCTTGCTGTTCTAGGATATCCTATGTCTAGTGGAGAGATCAACTCAAAGATCCTTAGAACTCTCCCCAAGAGGTGGGAACCCAAGGTGACCTCCATTGAAGAAGCAAGGTCCCTTAAGGATGTCCCTATCGAAGAGCTCATTGGAAATTTACAAGCACATGAAGCCACACTTGACAAGAGGGAGGAAGTAGAAAGACAAGAGGAGAAAGAACTCAAGAGAATGAAGAAGGCTGAAATCAAAGCTCAAATCAAGGCTATTGTTGGTCAAGCTTCTCCATCCTCTCAAGTTGAAGAAGATGCCATGTACTCCAAGGGTAGATTCTACAAAGGCAAGTCCTCCTCCATCCGGTGATTCACATGTGGAAAGAAGGGTCACTACAAGGAAGATTGCCCACAAGGCAAAAAGACCCATCTTCACAAGAAGAAGGAGAAATGGCACTCAAGCTCAAGTGGCTCCTCCAACTCAAGCTCAAGTGAAGATTCCAGTGAAGGATCAAGCTCAAGATCTAGTAATGAAGGAGAATGCCATTTTGCTCTTATGGAATCAACAAGTAAGGACTCAAGTGAGATAAATCTAAACTCTTTAGATAAAGAATATTTGATTGCTATTATTCATGATACTTGTGTCTCTCTTAAGTCTTCTAAAAGGAAAAGGATAAAGCTTGCTAGAATTTTGATAATTTGCATGTAGAACTAGATGATCTTGAACATGCTAATTCTTGCTTGCTTGATGACAAAAACACTTGTCTTAGCCAAGTAGACTCTCTTAAACTTGAAAATGCTAGTTTGCTTGATAAGATTAGATTTCTAGAAGCTCAACCTCTCATGCCTAGTTATAATGAAGAGCATACTTTAATTGTTGATTCTCTCATGCATGATATTGATGTTCTTAAATCTGAAAATAAGGACAAAGATTTTGCTTTGCAAGGATTAGAATCTGAAAATGGTGTTTATCTTTCTAAGATTGCTTTGCTTGAAACAGAAAATGCCTCCTTGCTTACTAAAATCAAGGTGCATGAATCTTGTTCTAGTTCTACAAGTAGAGAGAATGATGTTGTTGCTCTTCATATTGATAGAGATTCTTATTTAACTAAAGCTCTTTGTTTATAAAATGATATTTTGCATGCTAGAGATAATATTAATCAATTGTCTTCTATTATTACCTCTCTTATGCATGATAATGATAGTTTGAGATCTTCTTTGCAAAGATTCTTAGTTGGTAAGAAGAGCTTTAATGATATCCTACATCATACTACTAAACAAATTGGTAGACATGGTCTAGGGTATGATGGTAGTCAAAGGAACAATAAAGGTAAAGGACCTCCAATATTCCATGGAGAATCCTCTAGTTCCAAGACTATGGGCACATGCAACTATTGTAATGAAATTGGTCATTATTCTACTTATTGTTCTTTTAGGAAAGCACCCAAGAGCAATAGGACTTGGGTTGCTAAACTAACCCCTCTGGACCCAAAAACATGATTGGGGACCATTTTATCTTTATTCTTGAAGGTACTTGCAAATGGATTAACCTGAGCTATTGAATTGCAAATTAACTTGTCAATCCACATGAAAGAAGAAAGGTAAGATGTGTAGAGGGTGACAACAAGTGGAAAAGGAATGGTAAGCACAAAGGTAATGTTTTTCTTGCTTATAACCAATCCTAACTTGTTTTGTCAAGTTCGTGTGCACTATGCATGTGGTTTTTGAGTCAAAAGTGGTATTTTGTGTTTCTCTTCACACACTTGTTCAAAAACTATTTCTAATGCTTCTATAGTGCATTGCTAACTTGCTTAGACATGTTTGGATATGGTTTGTATATTTAGCATGCCTTTAAATATGTTTTTATGAAATAAATGTGCTTTTTGATAGTTGCTTTGTCGGTCGAGTTTGCCCTGCTTGAAACTCGACCGATAGGCACCTATGGGTGTTGCCAACAGCTGTCATCGGTCGAGTTGTCAATGCACAGAACTCGACAGATAACACTATGCACAGAATACAAAGTTGGCTTATTGAATGAGAATTTCCCTCTCAACTAGATTTTCTCAACCAATAGCCTTATTCTTTGGAACTCCTTTGGTACCTTTATATATGCATATTGTCTTATTCTAAATTGACTATCTTGCTTACAACTCTATCTCTTTAATTATTCTAAATTGGTATATCTATATCTTGCAATTACTTGCTTTGAGTTGTTTTGCAGGTTTTGATGATGATCTCCTTGGATCTCTTGGTTGTGTCTGAAATTGCTTCCGTTTTTGTCTAACTTGCTACATCTATCTAGGTATATATCTTGTGTTAATACAACCTTGAGGTTCTTAGTGGTGATCATCTTTTGGTAATGATGCATATTTGTTAGTGAGTTATATCCTTTCATGCTTCTAAAATTGCATATCTCTTTGTTTGGATATATCTCTACATCTACTCATAGCTTGCTCTTTAACTTGTGCATATTTCGCTATGATCTAGATCCTACTATTAGTCCTAACTTGTGATATCATCTACTAGTAGTTCATATACATGTAGTTCTAGTCTTGTTTATAATTGGCATCTTTTCTCATCTATATGCTATGCTTGTATCTTGTCTCGTACATGCTCAAGTGTGTTCCTTGAATTGAATATCTACTATCTTGAGTTGCTTGCATAACATTGTGATGTAGGGCACAAAGAGCTACATTGTATGCAGAAATTAGAGTGTTTTTCGCATTTTATGCAGACTTTGCTCCTGTTTTAGTTTTTGCTGCAAGACTAGTGTTTTTCATTCAGAAACGACCTTCTGAGCAAGGCGCATTGCTTTGCTATGAGCCCGGGCATTTTTTGGGCAAATTCTATCATCTTGAGGGTCAAAATTATGATTTATTATTTTTCTGCAGCACTTTATCTTGCATTTTGGATTGTTCAAGTATATGCTTTAACTTGCTTTTCTTTCTATACTTGGACAAGCCCCTGTCTGTGTTCTTCTACTCTCCTTATATATATTTGTGTTATCTCCTTTCTCTTTAACATGTGATGTTTCTTATTTCTTCATAACCCCACTTTTTGAAATGACAAAGGGGGAGAAAGATATGTCTTCTTTTAAAAGAGGAAGAAGGCATGTCTTACATGAAGAGGAGAAGTATTTCCATGTAAAGGGGAGAAGGTAAATGGGAGAAGACATATATGTGTAGAACATATATGAGTAGAAGACATAGTATTCTATAAATGTTATGAAAGCTAACCATGCAGGAGAAATAGCATCAATTAAGGGGGAGTATGAAAACTCCATGCGCATCAATTGAGGGGGAGCATATGAACTCCATTCTATTGAAACCCCTAGGTTTCTCCAAAGGTATGATTTTACTTGAAAGCTTTCAATACATTTATGGAATGGTTTGTCATCTTCAAAAAGGGGGAGAATGTTGACTCAAGGTCAATTAGGTCAATGTTGACTCTCATCTAAATTGACTAAACCTGTGTTTTGATGATGACTAACCATTCCACATATTGGTGTCTAATGTCTCTACTTGAGTGATTTCAGATTAGGTACAGACACACTCCAAACGCCCTAACTTGCACATATCAAATTGGAGAAAAGACAAGTCAAAGTCAATACAAGTGCATGTTTTTGTAATATGATATAAATCCATTAGAATCATGTTGTAAATCACTTGTAATGATTGTATGACTTGTAATTAATCTTAGAAAAATATCAGGAGCACTTAGATCGAATGTTTAAGCATTCAAAAGCCATTTTCCAAAATTCACATCAGGTTGTTCATCGATCGAGTTCTGTGAGTTGAAAACTCAATCGATCCTGATTGGATCTTAAAATGACTTTTGATCGGTCGAGTTTACACTACATAGAAATCGACCGATGGAGTACATGACCAAACTGATTTTCATTGGTTGGTCGAGTTTCCCCAGGACAAACTCGACCGATGGTCTGAATATCGACTTTGTCTTTTAGTCTATCGGTCGAGTTACCCTTATAGAAACTCGACCGATTGCACTGTACGGAAAAGTGCATAATAGTGTTTCTAGTCGTTGTGGAGTTGCAACAAGTGAAAATATATCTGTTGCAAGCCACAAAATAGCTATTTTTCATTCTCAAGTATTCCCAAAGGCTAAGAGGCATCCCCAGCTATAAATAGGACCCCTTGGGCTTCATTCCAAGGTTGAGCATTCATTGCAAAACTCTATGTGAGGCTCCTATTCTATAGTTGAGTGCTTCCTACAAACTCCTCTCTCTCTCTAAGCTTAATCACTTGCTACATCCATTAGAGTGAGTAGGAGATCTTTAAAAGAGCTAGTCCTACATGTATATCTTGTGAGGCTCTCACTTCCACCACCTCCCTTTCTCTCATTTCAACCATGAAGATGAAGGTTCTCTCTCTTAGCTAAGAGAGGTGAAGAAGAACAAGGGAAGGCATCCCTTGGTGAAGATTAAGGCTGAAGACTTGGAGCTAGAGTGGGTAAGCCCTTGGTGAAAGCAGAAGACTCCTTGTTCAAGTGGGTAAGTCCTTGGTGGAAGCTTCTCCGAGTGAAGGTGAAGTCAAAGGCAGAAGATCCAAGAAGAGTGGGTAATTCCTTGAAGGTTGAAGACTTGTGCAGGTGGAATACTCTTGCAAAGTGGGTAAGTCCTTGGTAAGGTTGAAGACTCTTTGTATTGGATAGGTAAGTCCTTTGCTTGGTCATGTATTCTAAGTCTTATGAATGAATATAAGAATGCAATGGTTAGGAAATCCTAGAGGCTGACTTGTCTAGGTAAGTGGACTGACTCACTTCTAGTTTGAAGTGAGGAACCACTCTAAATATCTTGTCTCTTGTGTTTGCTCAATCTCTCTCATCCTTGCTATGTATGTTTTAGTTGCACACAAATTTCCTATTTAGAAACCTTATCTTGTGATATATTTTGAAGGTTTAATAAATTTTGTTTAAGTGCATTCAGCTCTATTCACCCCCCTCTAGAGCATCTAATCACCCATCTAGGATCCAACACTTTTCGTTTCTCTATCTTCATTTGAAGATAGTAGAAAAATACAAAAAAAAAACAACACGAGTTTTTGCCTGACCAAAAAAAGAATGATTTCTTCCTCAAAATCATCCCATCCATTTTCTAGTATACCATAATAACCTTTGACATTGCACTTTATTATTTTACCTACACCAATTCAAGATTTTATGTTACTAAGTAATTAAGGTGTAGTTTAGGGTTTTCATAGGACCAATTAGTATTTACCCCCAAGATAAAAATTAGAATTAGTACTCCAAACGTGGTTTATTAACAAATCTTATCTTAATAGTTGATTAGTAGAGTAGGTTACTTCAGGCTTGTTTTCCTATCACCATTACATTTATAATTGGAGAGATATGTGATGTAATATTATTTATACCCTACCTCCATTAATATTATTCCCATTAGTGAGATCAATTTTATATGTATTTTAAGCTTTATCACTACAATAAAATTATGTAAGGATAAATTTAGAGTCCCCTTACCAATGCATGTCAATCCTTGAGGATAATTGGTTGGCCAGAACCAATCCCAAATTGTTGTTACCTGAGTAAAGGCTTGATGACTAATAATCTTACTCAAGGCCAATCCTTAAGATTTTTTTTAAATACCTAACCTTCAACTAAAAAATGTTGATCAAGGAAGCTCACCCATAACCTTTAAAAGGAGTTGCTTATATATAGTTGACCATGACCTTTGAATAGACATCCACAGACCTATGATGTAGAGATATGATGTATTGCACATAATTGTTAGATTTAGATGATCAACGTAAATGATCACATCTCTGTTATAGAGAGGGCAATGAAAAGATCCATAACTTTGATAAAAGACTTGCAATGTGCTTATTCCATCGTGGGCATTAGGGTATGGATGATTGGATTGAAGGGGTTGGGGCTAATCTGAGTGTGCTTTGAGACCATCTTTATCTCAAGAGAAACTACGATGTAGAGATATGATGTAGAAGCACATAATCATTTATATTAAAGGGTCAATGTAAACAACCACATCTTTGTAATAGAGAGAAAAACAAAAACAAAAATCATAACTTTTGGTCTTGTTAAATGAAAAATCATTGTAGCTATCACCAACAACAATTTCAAACCATATCTTTTTATTTCATTGTAGAACTTATATAAATTTACATTGGGCATGATGTAAACCCTTTTGTTAAAGTTAACATTTGAATAAATGATAATTAGGGCCCAATCATCGAGGCCCAAAAACAAAATATGCCTTCTTCTCTATAAAATGAAATGAAGCCTTTAGAATTAGTATTGTTAGTGTCTCAATATATCCTTAAGCTTGATTATAATCCTGAAAGCATTTGGTTCCTTGAATGTCTTTTTCTTTTTCGATAAACCAAGATAGAAAACCTTCAACCATTCACTTTTATACATCATGTGCATCGTGTCTAGCTATTTGAGAAGCATTGCTAATTGTGTTTATCAAGACATCTTGCATCAAACTCAAGATAAAAAACATCAAAAGTAGTTGAGATTTTTTCCAAGACTATAAAAATAACTTCATGAGAGATAAAAAAGACATATTAAGATAAAATAAATCCATTTAATATTTCCCCTTTCCCTCCATTGAAATTAAAATGAAATGCATCTTTAAAATACTAAACCACTATATTGGTAGATGGGACGTTAGAGCACAACAACTAAGCAAACCTACATAACTGTATTTTGATTGCATGGTCATGGGTAGAAACTTATATTCCAAAATATTCATAATGCATCCTAATTATAACAAATTGTAACATGTCAAGGGACACGAGAAACAAATAGATCTTGTTTATATATGTCTAAATGCATTTTTTGTTGTAGTGTACGTTTTAATATTATGTCAAACAGTTGAAAGAAACCCATAGGATGGTCAATAAATCAGAAAGATCTGATACATTTTCTTAAGAAGATCTAAAATAAGGGGAATAGTCAAAGAAGTTATAAATAACATGAATGAAAAGAATGATTTTAAAGTGGAAAATGTACTCATCTCTATTTTATTATTTAACCATAGCTATTTTTAGTGAGTTCACAACAACAACCATCTCAGGCCGAGGAGACCAAGGTAGGACAATGTAAGACAAAAAGAAAGTAAAAAAATGTATATCACTTATCATGAATTGATTGTCGTAGAAAGAAATGTTGCAACACTATTCCCATAGTTTGTTCATGGACATTAATTGTAACGAATTGAATCTTAATGTAATTGAAATCCCACCCCATTATTAAAGTTATCTTATTTTTCTTACTAGTTTGTCCTTAATGTTAAATTTGCGGGAATTGAGTGGTTTGGAGTAAATATGAATGTAAACATAAGGGTTAGTGCACAATTACCTCAATTAATATTTTATCAAGAGTTATGTTGCAAATGTCCACAAAAATGAGATGATTATTAAATAAAGTTAGAAATAAGACATAATGTAAATAAAAGTAGTTAATGAGGATCATAATCACCTTACATTACCTCTTTCCTCATAAGAAGAAAATAAAGCATAAAAAGGAGAATATTATGTTAATTGATGACCTTTGAGTTAATGTGGGATGATCACCTCAAATTTTTGCTCAAGAATTAAATAGAAATTCTTTTTCATATTAACTCAATTTTCTTATACATTAATAAACACATTAATGACCAAGATGGTAATTAAGAACCAAACCATGAGTAAAAATTAAATTTAAATGCATAGGAATATTGTAGACACTAAAATAGGTCTATGGTTCAAAATTGGGATTAATTGGTCAATGTTTGACCCCTCAAATTGATTTTAAATGAATTGATTAAGGTTTAATTAATAATTCAATTCAATTTCATCAATGTACTGCATTTAACCTATAGTTTGGACATTTATTCGCATCACGTGTTACATGTATTAAATAGATGATGCATGCAAGCTATGGACCATAGGATCCGTGATCCAACGATCCACAACCATCTCCTACCTTGCACTGAGATGAGGACCAGACACAGTGTTGGCCGGATTTTCAAATGCCAATTTCTCTCACTTCTTAATTTTTCGACAAGTTTTCTTTGCCATTCAATCCACCTTCTTCTGCCATTTTGTTCAAGGTATAAGTGTTCTCATGTGCCCTGCATGAGGCCGCTTATGCGGCCGCTTATGCTTATGCAGCCTTCAGCCACTCCGCATATAACTATGTAGTGCTATTTTTGGGCATGGACCGAATATGCATCATGCAGTCCGTATATGAGGACGCTTAGGCCCCACATTTCATTTGATGACTTAAGTAAAAAAAATAAATAGAACCTCAAATAAAATCAACCAAATTAAATGACAACTTCTATATAGTTGGTTTTAGATCAGATATTGAAATTTTTCTACCTCAAAAATAATTCTATTTTGAATGAGTAGTGCAAAATATATTATTACATTTTACAAGTGTCAATGTTTCATTATGCTCTTTCCTTTTGCTCTTTTTTTCTCTTCTATTTTTCTCTAAGATTAGCACTTGTTGCACATGCAACAGTTCTGATTTTATCTGTATAAAAGGGGAATCTATTGCAGATATTAATTGGATGTGATATTTTCTTTTACAAAGTTTCAAATTTGTGTGTTGCATAAGGAGTAATTTATATTCCCTACAACTTTTTCTTCTCTATTTATTACTGACTTAATTTCTTCATATCATTTTGATGTTTTGATTTTATTTTTGACGTTCTTTTTCTATTTCTACTTTGAACTATTATGTTTTGTGTTACTGTGGTTATTCTTATTGTGATCATTCAATAAATGTTATGTTATGAACTGCATGTGTTAATGTGTTTTGTTACTTGTATATTCTAGTGCATTATATAAACTTAGGATTTTTTTGATTGATTTTTCTTCTTGATCATTGGAAAATATGTGTTTCTTCTTCCATGATGTAATGATCCATTGGTACATTTTGGGCTATTAGGCTACAAAACTAGATAGCATGAAATTTATGATTATGATTCTATTTTTTAAAATAAATATATGTATAAAATATAGAATTAATTAAAAAATCCAAAAATGCATATGCCCCGCTTATGCTCCCGCATTCTGCTTATACTCTATGTGGTACCCTACCCAAACGCATACCGCATAATGCATTTCAGAACATTGCAAGGTATTACTCCTCACCTATTTCAACCAAATGAGAAAATTCCCAAACCTACACTAGGCGTTCTCTAACTGATAATTCGGCAAAAGCAACAGACACGACCTCGCCTATAAGTACTAACACCCTCACTTTCATCGACACCAGAGCAATTTCTTCCCCACTCCAATTTGCTAGAAATTACCTTGCCCATCCACGGTGATCTCATTTGCTTCTCGAGCCTTGTGGCGCTCCTTGCTGACTCTCAACGGCACCCACATAAGAATTAGCGGTCCAAGTAAGCTCATCTTT
The DNA here is from genome assembly GCA_963693085.1 of Alisma plantago-aquatica. Classification (NCBI taxonomy): domain Eukaryota; kingdom Viridiplantae; phylum Streptophyta; class Magnoliopsida; order Alismatales; family Alismataceae; genus Alisma; species Alisma plantago-aquatica. The sequence continues at coordinate 1,985,030,125 of OY856409.1, forward strand.
TCCCCCTCTTCAATTCGAGACCTCCTTCTCTCAGTTTCATATTGAATTGCAAAAATGCCCAAATTGATCGCCATCTGCTTGTAGCCATGGTAGGTGTGAGGTAGGGGGAATAATCCTTGAAATAATTTCTCCATTCTACCCTCCTTCGCCCTTTCTCCTTTGAATTTTCTCCCAAGGGTAATTTAGTCTTGTCACCGCTTTTGGTTTCTTGCCTGAACAAGGCCCCATGAGTGCTGACCTGCTACCTAGCCACCCATTATTGGGCCAGGTCACGTGGGCCCAATCCCTTTCTTTTCCTTTTGCGAGCCTTTTTGTCGACGTGGCATTTTCGAATATTCTGATTTGTCGATTTTAGAAAATTCATAACTATTTACTCATTTATCAGAAAATTATAAATAAATATGCTATAGAATTTAAAAAATAAACCCTATGTGATAAAAATGTTTCCCTAATTTACAAGTTTTCAATGAAGGCTTTTTTAGGAACGAAATGTTTTATTAAAAAACCCTAAAATGTGTAATTAATTTATTTTAACTCCAAATTAACTCATCAAATATGTTTTCCCAATTAGAAAAATATAAGAATTTGATTGGTCTAGTTTTCAAGTCCAAAATCGATGGTTTATTTAGAAGGTCCAAAATTAGGGTTTCTACACTTAAATTATTACAAAACCCTAAATTATGTGATGAAAACTTGTATCTAGGGTAAAAGTGACATTGGACACATTTAATTGGTGAAAAGTCTTCTTTAGGAATCTCATGGGAGGTATGTGCATTCTAAACCCAAGGTTGGGCATTTTTATCCAAACCTAATTTCCCAATGAGGCATGAGTCTATACACTAGTTTCACCATTTCTTGTTTAGTATGTTTACTTCAATAATTCTAGGGTCTTGGACCCCACTTGCAAAATTTTCAATTACTTGAATCTGCCATATAAATTCCTATAGCATGATGATGTAAATGACTAATTAACTAATGTAGTGTACATTAGTACAACCACCCATAGTTTGGGCATGAGCCATGGGGAATGTGACCACTCTCCCCACTTTTATATATATTTTAGGTGTTTGGGAATGTGACCACTCTCCCTTGCCTATTTGTTTTGGTTGAGGTTAGGTAGGTGTCTCAGCCCTATATTAGTTTAATGTAGTCATATTAACAATAACGTATGTAACTTTATTACTATTTGACTTGGCATAATTCTTAATTATTTACTCGCCTCATACTTTTAAAATATCTTAGCTTGGTAAATCTTTACTTTGTCATATATTAATTGGATAAATGTCCTTAATCATTTAAATTGACACATAAGTCACAGGTAGAAAGTCTAATTGTTACATTAGGCACCTACCTCAGGCATCCTAAACTTTCGTTGGCTAGTGAAAATGTTCCCTACTGGATCATACCCTATCACAACAATGTTGGCCACAGCTGTGTTAACGCGGTGAAATGATAGAAAATGTTACCATGATGGGGCAGCTCCATCACTATGTTTGTGACGGGCCTAATATCCACATAGTGAAGGTTTATTTACATCCATAGATCACCATGGACTAATACTGGATATTTCATCCTCTTTAGATTTTGACCAAACAAGGTTAGGATGAAACCATGGTATGTTAAATTGTACCTAATGGACATATATTGTCCATACGATGAGTAATCACATGTTTGAACTCTAATGGATATTTAATGCACATAATATGAGTAACTCACATATTAAACTTAATTATGGATACAAATGATCTTGACCATGTCATGGATCAATAAAACCTATATGATGTTGAGATGATGTATGGAACCTAAGCCTAGACCTTGGATGTGATAATGTGGACCTTATCCCTAATTTTGTTTGAATAACTCTAACATATGAATCCTTGGTATTAATTATAATGAACTAGTAACATTGGGTGCTCTAATCACATAATATATCTGAATACACATAGATTGGACCTAGTCACATAATCATGGCTTGATATGTAAATTGGTTTGTTAATATGTAATATGTGTCTTGTACATATACATATACATATCAATACACTTCATATGGGAGTATGTACATATAATAAAAACTTTGGGCATTATGTAGGGCTATAAGTGCAAAAGAGATGTTCCCACAAGAAGGCGGCTATTTTTAGTTAGATAAGTTCGAAAGAATTATAACAAGAGAAATGAGGCATATTAAAATTCATATTACAAGCATGAAAATAAAAATGTCTTATTGTAACAGTTTCAATATAAAATAAAAAATTTTGTGTTCTCAACAATGTCAACTAAATATACCCAAAACATGGCCATAACACCACAAGATCCTAGCCTAAAAAAGCAAGGGTGGAAATGCACACCCCGAGCAGAACCCACGCATGCCCTATATAAGTATGGTTGTACATAAGTACCACTATTCTATATATTCTAGTCATACATGTATCATGCGTAAATAGAGTAGCAAGACTAGCATTTTAGTCAATTTTACATAATATGGTAATCATAGTAGGAGGGGTCCCAAGACCCATTATAAGAGAGTAATTCAACAATCACAAGAATTTAAATGAATCTAAATCAATGAATATGAATGTCCAATGATTGAGTTTCAAGTAGAATTGATATTCAAGAGATGCCTCGCTAAATGAATTAGGTTTAAGTCAAATAATGCCCAAATAAAAATAGAGTATGTACATACCTGATTTCATGGCTAACTCTTTTTCTAGAGGTCAAATACATAGTTCATCCTTCTCAGCCTAAAAATGATTTATGCACCCATTATTCCATAATTTCCAAAACATAAACAAGAGTGCATCTAAATTCCTTATTGGTTATTGGATGTGGATTTTAGATTTTTAAATATTAGAAATACCCATATATATTGTGAAGGATGTGCTCATCTCTTATTGATGATAATACATTTAATATAAATGTCTAGGGTTAAATGTGACATACCTTTATATATTTATATCGTTCATATGATCATTGTTTGGTCTTTCTACGATTATGAATACAAGTATATTCACATGGTGATATGAAAGCAAAGTAGATTCATATATAATCCAACTAGAAAGTCATCTAGGGTCAATGTTGTCATTCGTATATCCATATACATATATGTTTTTCCTCTCTTTATATAGCATATAGCTCAAGTTCATCCAATACAATCAAGTATATACTCCATCTTAGATATATTTACTAAAATGCACTTATTGTAAAAGTCTAGGGTTTAAGTCTTTCATACACTTATATGTGTACACATATTCCTCTTATTGTACCATATACATTTAGGTAAACCAATATATTTCATCATACTAAATTTGATTACAAGTATCAATCATATGCTTATATTTCTTGGAGAGTGTACACTACTACAGAAATGCCTTTTAGCGTCGGTTGTTTAACCCGCTTTGGCGTCGATTTCCGAACGACGCCTATGTGGGCGCCGCTAAAGGTCTAACACTTTGGCATCGGTTTTTTAACCGACACCTATTTAGCTTAGAGGCGTCGGTTGTTTATAGAAAACCGATGCCAAAAGGGTTCGCGCCACAGAAAACGGCGTCATCTAGGACACATTCTGCGTCGGTGTTTAATTAGTAACCGACGCAAAAAGTGTCCTAGATGACGCTGTTTTCTGTGGCACGAACCCGTTTGGCGTCAGTGATCAACTAAACAACCGACGCCATACTTCAAGATGACACGGTCGTGCTTCCCTGCACGGCCGTGTTTAGTACTATAGGCGTCGGTTTTATATGAATAAGCGACGCCTTTTCCACCACGGCCGCGCTTTCCTACACGGTCGGGTTGTTTGTAATATTAGGCGTCAGTTTTTATCCAATAACCGACGCTGTAGGTCTTTGCTGACGGTTTTCTGTAAATAACCGACGCCTATATCTTTTTTTTTCATATCAGTTTGCAGGCCTGTTGTGGCTGGTCAGCAGGATGAGAACCTGCAGTTCAGTTTTCTGAACTGCAGGTTTACGACATCCATTGATATCAGCCTACAAACAGGCCACAAACCTGCAAAAGTCCCAAGGAAAATTTCACACAAGTAGATACATTCAGACATCAATTCAATTCTCACATTCACACATATAGAAACATTCAAATACATGTATTAACATTCAGAAATATTCATTTACAAAGTATCATTCATTATCGCTATCAACATCCCAATTATATCTTACAGTTGCCACTGCTTGTATGGCTTTTGCCCATTCTTCTCTTATTTCATTTAATGCTTCCATCGTATATGGAGCATGTATATTTTTTAAGCGTTTACCTATAGTGTTGTCAGTTTTAAACACCTGCAAAGAGAATGATGTATATATATAAGTAATAATATAAAAATAAGATTAATATATTTCATACTAACTAATGAGACTATATATAATACCTCATGTATGGTATCGATGTCCAATGTGGCATGTTTGATAATCATCTGTATAAATCGCATCACATAGTATGTGCATGCCCAGCCATTGTCTTGTGTAGCGCACTATAAATTGAAACATACAAAATAATACAACTAAGCACAATTCACATCAATAATATATACATTGGAGTCGGGAACTTACTTGTACGTTCTCCCAATTTATTGGCTGGTTCTTTTTCCTTGGGACCGTTCCTCCAGCCTTTTTGAATGCATCTAAACCCCTACATGTTAATATAACACAGTATATTACATAAGTAAATAGTAATGTAATAACATATGTTAACAGATACAAAAATGAAATATTTCTCACCAGAATAATGGCATTCTCATTATGTGTCTAGTTTTAGTGTTTAATGTACTTCCCGCGGGATATAGATAATAAACAGTGAACGTCCCGGGGACAATAACTAGTAACTCCCAATGTCTACCGCTAGAGGTAAAAAGTTAACAATTAATAACTCAAAATTCACAATAAAAATGGAATTTTCTTAAGTCCAAATTATAAATAAAGTAAACTTACTTGACATTGAATGGAGCTATTATTATCTTCTTATTTTGCTGACCAAAAATTTTAAAAGAATCTATACAGTATTGTTGAACACTATCAGGGTCTTTAGCTACCATACTAATCAATGATGGAATCAAAAATCCCACATGATCAAATGCAAATTGTTTGCAATGATCTTCGACTAAGTAGCTGCAAAACATGTATTATGTATGCATTAATATATAAGAAACCAGATCACCGGATCTTACACAAGGTATATGGATGTATAAACAAGATCTCACCTTATCCATGTCTCTATCATTGATGTATTCAGCCAATCATACATAAACAGCTCAATAATATCTTGTATAAATAAAGAGCTATCGTATGATTGACCTGCATAATCTGCATCTAAAGAAACAATTATCAGGAAATGTATATTATGTGCCCTTAGCCAACATGCCATTCCCCTACAAGCAGGACCTAACGGGTATGTTAGGTCAGTTGGAACCCAAGTTGGTAATGCGGGAAGTGGAGGTGGAGGCCTAGGTGCTCCTGGTGTCTTCTTTTTAACCTGTATATATAATTTCAGATCAGTTGACATCATATATATACATTAACGGTCTAAATCAATGTAAATTTATCTTACAATTTCAGTAGTGTAGATGACATCTGCTTTGGGCAACAATATGACCCTGCCTTCTGCCTCAGCAAGTGTATCAATATCCGGGTGGGGATATGGCAATGTAGCTTCCCTCCAATCGGGTAACACACGTAATGGGCCCACACGAACGTAGCCCTGCGGCATTGGAGTCCCGTGAAACCTTTCCCCAGGAAGGGACGGGTAAGCCTGTGCCTCTGCAACAACATAGTCTTGTATTCTTAAGCGGCATGGCTTCAATGTCTACAAATTTACGTAAAGAATATTATACATATATACATATCATCTTGAAAACATATCATCTTGAAAAGACTAGCTACAATGTCATAAACAATACTTACAGCATACGTGTTAGGCAATGGGTCTCCAGGATTACTCGCAGTCTGTGCATCAGGAGAAGAGTGGGTCGCCATAGGCTGATTGGAAGCCTGAGATGCCTGCCACCGCAGCAATTCTTCCTTGACCTTCTCAGCAACTACATCGTTGACCTTCTTAGCAACTATATCCTCGACTCTCTTATTCTCCTATACATGGATAAAAGAAATATTAGCTTCTTATTATTGAATTTCCTTTTGCAGTAACATTCTGAAAAAAGAATAGGTTACCTCTTCTTGAGAAAGTCCCGCTCTGGGTTTGCGCTGGGATGGCCCAAAGAATGCTTTGATGCCCACACCAGCGCCTGCACCCCTAACACGTCCAGGATGCTCTGGGTTACCCAGAGCAACTGTCAATTCATCCCTTGTGCCCTGAGGGATGAGTGTGCCTTGTTTCCTCTGCTCGTGCAGCTCCCGCTAATCACCATCAATAGAAATTGGTAAGTTAACACCACAAATAATCAATATTCAAATGATTGCTCTAAGAGTTGTATTTTACCATTTTCGCAGCCGCCTCAGCAGTTATGGGCTTCTTTATTTCACCCTTCTTGTTTTGCCTCCCAGCTATCCAGATATCATGGCGAGGCATGGGTGTGGCAGACTCCTGAGTAGCCGCAGACTCCGCCTGTAGTCTTTGGCGAACGCTTGCATAGCCTTTTGGACCCATAGTGTGGTCATGCACATTCAGTGCACGCCTTGCTTTTTGTGTGTCACTGAGGGCCTAGTTAGTATGCACATTAATGATTTGGTTAGTAGCACTAAATGTTAATCTTGAATAGGTGAATATAATGTATATTAATTAAATTGGGAGTGACGCCTAATACCTTGAATTCTTCAGATTTTCTTGAAGCAACAAAATTATCTCAATCTTCTTTGTCCAAGAAGTTCCATTGTTCAAGGGCTGACTTCTTATTCTTATCACCCTCTTTTATGTATTCTCTGTTCAGATTTGTCCTATAATTCCTAAGCATCTTTCCAGCGCGTTGCATCACACTTTTACGATGCAACTTCTCATCCAATGCAAACAGATTCTGTAAAATAGAAATGTTATTAACTAGTATCCAAAATAGAATTGCAAATAATAGAATTTGTAATCTACAAAATAGAATTGCAAATAATAATAACTCATGCATAAATCCTTCCATATCAAGTCTTTTTTCCCCTGAGGAACTTTATGCCAATTATCATACTTAACACCACAATGGCTCTGAGTGGTACACCCAAGATAGTTTACAAAATTATTGTGGTTCACTCCAATTGCATTTCCTCCATTATCAAACTCCACAACCAATTTGGATCCACTGCCACTTAGCGCTATTAACTTCTTCAACACAGTGATGCCCCTTATCTTGTTAAGTGTTTGGTGTTGCGCATCAAGTTTCTCTAGTGCTTCAGTGGGTACATGTGCATCATCAACCTAAAATTTGACAAAAATAAACACACTGAATTAGCCCAATATAGAAATATAGGATATATGACATAACTAGAAGATAATGAATTATAGAAATACAGGATATGTTTTTAGAACTTACATTGGTATCCTCGCCATGCTCGTCATGGACAGCATGCTCATCATGGACTTCATGCTCATCATGGTCAGCCATCTGAAAATGTCATTAAAAAGGCAAACATTTAGCATTTGTATTAACTAGAAAAAGGCAAAAATTTAGCATTTGTATTAACTAGAAAAAGGCAAACATTTAGCATTTGTATAAACTAGAAAAAGGCAAACATTTAGCATTTGTATAAACATACATGTCTCTAAAATTGTGATCTTTTATCAATTAACAATCCTTCATTGTGATCTCTGCGCACATATAAGTCATCATTAGCTTCAATATTTTGTGGAGTTGGCAACCCAACTGAGAATGGACTGGAGTCATCATACTTATCATAGTACTCTTCTTCATCTATAGGATCTTCAATGAACTGTCTTTTACCATGAAGAACAATCGACCATTTATCATTTGCAGGATCATCGATATAGAATATTTGTTTCGCCTGTGATGCCAATATGAATGGTTCACCCTTCTCACCAATCTTTTCAAAGTTCACCAAAGTGAAACCCAATTCATCCACTATAACTCCTTTGGTGTTATCAACCCAATTACATTTAAAGAGTGGAATTTTGAAATCTATGTAGTCAAACTCTCAAATGTCTTCAATGACACCATAATATGACATTTTAACTTCACATGGACTCTTATCCTTTGCACTTGCAAAGTACATAGTCGACGCTTGAAGAGTGACCCCACTATTTTGGACGACACTCTTATCATCTTGGCGCTTTGTGTAATATGTGAATCCATTAATGTCAAACCCTTCGTAAGACATAACATTTGGTTTTGGTTTAAAGGCGAGGCATTTGATAGTTTCTGTAATATCATTTGGTGTTTGAGATAGTTGATGTAAGACTTTATCTTCAAACCACTTAGTAAATGTCTTATTATGCTCTCTAGCAAGCCACATTGAACTTGCTCGAGGATGTTGTCTCTTTATGAAATTGGTATGTTCCTCGATATAAACACTCACTTCGTCCATATTGTGTAAAATATACAAGTGAGCTTGTTCCAACTGCTCACGGCTGATTACTTTCACCCGTGATCCCAAAATTCCTTTGCCCTCCTCAATATTCTTGTCATTATCAGGAGTGTCATTACCACTAAGAAAGTCATTGCAAAAATCCATAACCTCTCTCTCCACATAACCTTCAATAATACTCCCTTCAGGCCGATAACGGTTTCAAACATCACATTTAAAAATGCTCATGTGTCGTTCAAAGGGATACATCCAATGCAAGAAAACTGGTCCCAACATTTTCACTTCCCTAGTCAAGTGGACAACAAGATGTACCATGACATCAAAGAACAAAGGAGGGAAATACATCTCAAGATGACATAGGGTAACAACCACTTCTCTTTGTAAATTATCGAGAGTATCAGGGTCAATAACTTTACTGCATATACTATTGAAAAAGAAACAAAGTCTGGTAATTGCAAACCTTACATGCTTCGGCAATATAGATCGAATTGCCACGGGAAATATTTGGTGCATTAGAGTGTGACAATCATGAGATTTAAGACCTATCAACTTAAAATCTTTCATTAATACCAATCTACGGATGTTGGATGAGTAACCATGTGGCACCTTAACATTTACCAAGCATTCACAAAAAGTTTTCTTCTCCTTTCTAGACAATGTGTAACAAGCGGGAGGTAAGTATGTTCTTTTATTACCCATTTCACGTAATTCTGTTACTTCTGACCTTATTCCCATTTCACGTAGGTCCAGTCTAGATTTTATCCCATCTTTAGTCTTACCTGGTATATTTAACAGAGTACCAATGATGCTATCACAGACATTTTTCTCAACGTGCATTACATCGATACAATGCCTGACTGTCAAAGAACTCCAATAAGGAAGATCCCAAAATATTGACTTCTTCTTGAATGAAGAATTGCCACTCCGTGTGGCCATACTACATTGTGATTTCTTACCAAATTCATTGACAATGTCTTTTACTCTTGCATAAACAACATCCCCTGGTATAGGTATAGGTGCACTCCATTCATCATTCCATCCATTGAATGTTTTGCGCTTCCTACGATACGGATGGAATTTTGAAAGAAACCTTCGATGACCAAGATATACAATCTTGCCGCCATGTTTTAGTCTTATTGAATCAGTGTTTTCTTCACATATAGGACACGCTTTAGCTCCTTTGACACTATATCCAGACAAATTCCCATATGCTGGAAAGTCATTAACAGTGCAAAACAACATAGCGTGCAAACGAAATGTCTCTCTTGCTGAAGCATCATAGGTCATCACACCTTCAGCCCAAAGTTTCTTTAAGTCATCAATCAAAGGTTCAAGATAAACATCGATATCATTTCCGGGTTGTTTAGGGCCCGATATCAACAACGACAACATAACGTACTTATTTTTCATACACATCCAGGGAGGAAGATTGTATATAACAAGCATGACTGGCCAAGTGCTATGTTGGATGCTCAATGTCCCGTACGGATTCATCCCATCTGTACAAAGCCCAAGTCTTAGATTCCTATCTTCTTCACCAAATTTGGGGTACAATAGATCAATCTTCTTCCACTGTGGGGAATCAGAAGCATGTCGTAGGATCCCATCATTATTTTTCTTAACATCTGCATGCCACCTCAAATTCTTCGCATCTTTTGGATTTGCAAACAAGCATTGAAACCGTGATATTATAGGTACATACCACAACACCTTGGCAGGAGAACCAGTTTTGGACTCCCCCGAAGTCGTCAATTTATACCGTGACGCACCACATTTTGGACAATCTTTCAAATATACATAGTCCTTTTGAAATAATACACAATCATTCGGGCATGCGTGTATCTTCTTGGCCTCCATTCCCATTGGGCACAACAGTTTCTTTACCTGGTATGTTGAGATTGGCAGCTCGTTTCCTTCAAGAAGCATTTCTTTCAACAAAGTCAACAATGAAGTGAAGCTTTTGTCGCTCCATCTATTGTTAGCTTTCAACTTATACAATCTCAACACAGCGCTAAGCTTTGTAAACTTAGCACAGCCTGTGTATAACGGTATCTCAGCATCATGCACAATGTTTCTAAAGATAGGAGGTGGATCGGTGTGCTCTACCCTACAACTATCCAGCATCGCAACAACGATGTCTGCTAGAACTGGTTCGTTCACATTTACATCATCAGAGGCAATTTCTTCTTCCACCCAAGCACTGCTATCGACATCTACTGGTTTCGATTTTGAAATCTCTCCATGCCAGTGCCATTCTGTATAGGCTTGTACAATCCCGTTGTACATGACATGACTTTTGATTTCCTCACCAGTGTTGACTTTCAAGTTGTTACCGCAATGCCTACATGGACAGTAGAACCTATCTGTAAGTTTTTTCGTATGTTCCTCAGAAAATCTAATAAACTGATCAAGACCAGATATAAACTCTGGGGTGCAACGATTATGAATGGACATCCATGATCTATCCATTCTATGATCAGAGAAAACAAGTATATATTAGGAAACAAGTATATATTAGGAAAAGATTAGGGTATACACTTACATCCTAAGTGTATAATGTGATGTCATTCTTATATATAATAAATGTGTACCACCTATCCCATCCTTGAACGCCTAATCTCACTAGTAAGTATATAATGTGTATTGGGTTTTCAAGAAAATTTCGGCAGCATTTCCCCGCTGTTCTCTAAGTACATATGTACTTAGAGAACAAACGGGGAAATGCTACCGAAATTTTCTCGAAAACCCAATACACATTATACACTTACATCCTAAGTGAGATTAGGTGTTCAAGAACAGTCCCAAACCGGGGACTATCCAAGATTTACTCCTAATGAGTAAATCTTGGACGGGTTTCTAGGCCAACAAACACATTTGATGTCATTCTTATATATAATAAATGTGTACCACCTATCCCATCCTTGAACACCTAATCTCACTAGTAAGTGTATAATGTGTATTGGGTTTTCGAGAAAATTTCGGCAGCATTTCCCCACTGTTCTCTAAGTACATATGTACTTAGAGAACAAACAGGGAAATGCTACCGAAATTTTCTCGAAAACCCAATACACATTATACACTTACATCCTAAGTGAGATTAGGTGTTCAAGAACAGTCCCAAATCGGGGACTATCCAAGATTTACTCCTAATGAGTCAATCTTGGATGGGTTTCTAGGCCAACAAATACATTTGATGTCATTCTTATATATAATAAATATGTACCACCTATCCCATCCTTGAACACCTAATCTCACTAGTAAGTGTATAATGTGTATTGGGTTTTCAAGAAAATTTCGGCAGCATTTCCACGTTGTTCTCTAAGTACATATGTACTTAGAGAACAAACGGGGAAATGCTACCGAAATTTTCTCGAAAACCCAATACACATTATACACTTACATCCTAAGTGAGATTAGGTGTTCAAGAATAGTCCCAAACCGGGGACTATCCAAGATTTACTCCTAATGAGTCAATCTTGGACGGGTTTCTAGGCCAACAAACACAATAATAGATATGTACATGTTAGAGTTTCATCACAATTAATGTTAGGGTTTCGTCACAATTGATGTTAGGGTTTCATCAATGTTAGGTTTAATCAAATCAAATTAGGATGCTAGAATTTACAAGTTTAAATCTTATTTCAACATGCATCAAAATTTACTGAATTAAGTCAAACATTAGGATTAGAAGCACAAATATATGCAAGCAAAAAATTTGTTCGTATCCTAGGATTTACATAAAACATTACATGAAAATTTGTTCATATCCTTACCAACAGCAAGCACAGCCATGGTTGTGCTCGCTGCATGTTGGTAAATAGCTAGGGAGAAGGAGAGGTAGCGCTACCTGGAGCTAGTGTGGAGAGGACCGCCGGCGGCAGCAGTGTGTGGAGGAGCTAGAGCAGCAGTGGCAGCGACAGCAACAAACGACCGGGGGCGGGCGGCGGGCAGAAGCAACTGACGGTCGGAGAAGCAACTGACGCCGGCCGGAGAAGCACCAGGAGAAGAAGCAGCAGCGGCGAACGGCGGGCGGCGGCGCCGGTGAGCAGAAGAGAACCAGAGCAGCGGCGGCGAGCAGCAGCAACCGACGATGGGTGATTTTGGGAGAACGGCGGCGAGCAGCAGCACAGAAGAGAAGTCACGATGAAACAGGAAGAAAGGGGGAAGAGTCGGGTATCGGGTCTATTAAGTTGATCAACGGCGTCGGTTATCTACACAACCGACGCCTATTATGCTTTAGCGTCGGTTAATAATAAAACACCGACGCCCAAATAGAAAACTTTTACCCTAAATTATTTGGCGGGAACCATTATCAACGTCGGTTATCCAAGGATAACCGACACCTAAAGTGGAACTTTTCGCATAAAATTTCATTTTAAATAGGCGTCGGTTAATAGTTAAAACACCGACGATGTATGTGGCCCAAATTTTTTTCGTCTGAAAATTGGATTTCGCGGGCGCTTTTAGGCGTCGGTCGGTTATAGTCAGCCGACGCTGAATACAAAGTGGTACCCATGTCTGGCTGGTCTTCGAATATAGACGTCGGTTTTCCTACATAACCGACGCCTGATATTATAGGCGTCGGTTTTCCTTAATAACCGACGCCCAGAAAAGCGACACTAAACGCTATTTCTGTAGTAGTGGTATAACTTTCCATTTAGGTTTTTGAGTGATATTTCTCTCCCTATGGTCATATTTGGTCAAGGATGGCATTAATTAGGATGGTATTAACATATCTTGTTTAGAAAGGAAATTAAGTTTAGGAATCATCATGGATGTAGGTTAACAATATTATGTTCTTTAATGTCATCATCCAACTATGCTTGTGTTATTTTCATTATGACCTTCATTTCATATTACTAAGTATATTAGTACAAGATCCTAGGCTTAACAATTAGATAATAATGTTAATTAGTCTAACATAGGTTTGTATGATAAGTATTAGTGACATCAATTATGTGATTTGAATCATTATCATAATTAGTTGTTATGTCCTAATCATAGTGTTTTTCTCCAATCCATAATCAAGAATACCATATAAATACATTCTGAAAAAGTAGACTTACTGGTTTATACTTCTGAACTGAACAGTATGATGATTAGTCTTTGACCATGCTACCATGGATGGGGTCATTGTTTGCTTGGTTTCCATCTTTCTTGGATGTGAGATGGAATTATCTATCGCCAAGGTTTCATGGATGTCATGATCTTAAGTTGCTACTCTAGTATCTAGTAGGTTGAGGCTGATCAAGATAGTCAATCCTTCTCAAAGCACCCACTAAGCCTCCACAACATAGAATTGACAATTGGGAAATCATCAATAGAACTCCACATATTTTGCATCCACTCGGGACTGCATCATAGGAACATTAATATGAGCCAGGAGGTGCACGATGGCACCATCATTTCCTACCACCCTAGGTTTTAGAGAGGATGAAGATGGAGTGTGAACTATGTAGACAGAGATTAGTGATGTATGTTTGTGGCATCTAGAGTCATTGTGTATGTGGTAAAATGTTGCAAGTCTGTCACCCAGCTCACAAAGGTCTAAAACCATGGGGGGAGATTTGGTGGCCCTATGTGGTAGTTCTAGGAGGGAGAAGGCATGGTGAGCCAATGCTTAGGAGGGGGAACAAAGGAGAAGAGAGGGAGGTGAGTGTATGGATATGGGTCTACCAATGATGATAGAGAGAGGAGAAGGAAGATGAAGACCTGACCGCCTTGCAGATAGTTGAGGTCAACGATGGGATCCTCAGGTGTGTTGTGCGAATATGTATGAGGAGAGTAAATAATTGGGGCAAAATTTAGAAAAAATAAGGGTTTGTCCGGACCCAAGTCTCTATGAAGCTTCAAAAGTACAATATTTGGTCACCAAACTTGTAATTTAGAGTCTCCTGTTTTTCTTTTCTTCAATCATTTTTTTATCAGCGAGTGAACTCAAACAAAACATTGTCCTTTTTTTCTGACCACCTCTAGGGTTAATCTTTAGGTATTGAAATCGTGAAAGAGTCTAAAGCTTGGTGCAACTTTAGTAAATATCCAGCTCGTACTAATCCAAAGTGAATATTAACCAAATCGATGACTTAATAAAGGGTTACCCATCATCAAATTAGACATGTCTTTATATCCACATTGTACTTAATATATCAAAGCAAAAGTTACTATAAAAATGTTACCGACCAGAAGGTTTTATGCCTTCTAAAAACCAGAGATATCTTGACATAAAAATTGTTGAAAACATTTTTATCCTCTATAGAATATATACATATACATATCAATATCACTATGATTGTAGAGAACTTCAAGATGGCATCTAGTATCATCGCAAAGGACCCATATGCCTTCGAAGAAGCCCAATGCCTCCATTTGGTGTGATGAAGGGAAGCTAATTTTCTTAATCACGCTGTTAGAAGAGCTACCACTGCATCTAGTTTCAAGGAGTACTAGAATGAACAGTTTGTATTTCAGTTTGTATTCTTTAAGTAGACAAATTTTATCCTTGGAGCATGCTCCTTGGATGTTCCAACAAATTATATTCACCATTAAAATAAGAGATGGGAGTAGATTTACTAAATAGTGGCGAGGAGGCCCTTAGCTTGACCATCCTCGTCATGTTTAATGTTCTCTGCTGCCTCCTTTGGGCCTGGAGCCACTACTTCCATGTCCTAAATCTACTCATCGAAGCTAAGTTGTTGTTTAGTACAGGAGAACTCCAGGTGGACTACCCGTTGAGCAAGCTTCCCTTTCTTATGCACTCTCTCAGGGATCACAATAACATTTTAGTAGATGACTTCCCTATTTCTCATAATAACTCTGTTGTTGTTCAGGGTGGTGTTACCCCATGTGAAATTGGGCCCAAGAGTCGCAGGCGTAGAAGCCTATTAAGCCATGTAGCCTCATATCAACCCTAAATCAAGACTACACATCATTCAAAATCAAGGTATATATTTGAAAAATAATAACTTCATCAAGCTAACTCCAAATAGGGTCATATACTATATCAAACTGATCAGGAAAATGATACATGCCCCTTAAAAATACTTCCATATCATGTTTATGCTTGTATCTTCATTGATATCTGCTAAAGCATGATTTTGATGTCCTTTTGACATGTTTATCCTATTTGAATGCATTGATAAGAGGATCGTGTCTAGAGAGTATTGTGTGAATATGTATGAGAGAGGGTCCTAGTGATATCATCATCATCATCGTCTAGATCAAAGTGTGTCTTTGATCCGAACGCTCTTTGAAGATGTATCTCTATAATCGCAAAGATAGGACAAAAAGCCCACTTTCTCTAGGATAATCTTTTACATCCATAGATCTAAACAATGATATATACTTCAGTATGTACTCCATAAACTGTTTAAACAAGTAACCACTTTGGATGTTTGAAGAAGAAGTTCTTGTGAGGTTACCTTAGTGGCCAGCCACAACTTTAGTAAATATTCCTATGATGGGTAACCCTTTGAGAAGCCACCTTAATAAATTGGTAGTAAATATACCCTATGCACATATATGTCTAAATGTATGCCTAGATAGAGTTTCCTATATATATGATATTATAGGATGAGGTTTCCTAAATCCTATTTGAGAGAACTAATATCACGTTCTATATGATTTGTAGCTAAGTAAATGGATGATGGGGTATATGAAGAAAGAAAGCACATTTCAAAAGTTATACAAAAAACCAAGCTTCTCCTTAGATACTAAGAGGCTTCCTTTGGCAACAACTTTTGTTTTGCAAAATCCAAATATGTCCTTCAGACTTTGATGGGCCTCATTTTTCCTCTATTTTCAAGTTCTATCTGCAACTCGAGCAAGTCACCAAAATGGGGTTGGGAGATTTCCTTTATCTAGTGAGGGTTTTTTTTTCTCCTTCATGAGAATTTTGATACCTTTCTAAGGTCATTCTCCCAAGGCACATGATCACAGGATTCCCTTCATCTCCATGGACGAGGGGAACACCATCTCACTTTGACCTGATAGGTGTCCAAACTTCCATAAGTCTAAGATGGAGAAGTTGGTTTGGGATGCTATTCAATAGGGGTTGTGAAGCTGACGTTCTAGTTTGTTCTCATCACCAACACTCTCCATGAAGAAGGCATATGGAAGCATGATATTGTGTATTGATTATAGGGCCTCAACAATAAGATGATACCATTCATGTGATTGATGAACTGTTTGAGAGATTGAATGGACCCCACCCCTCCGTCTCTAAACTTGATATGATGATCTTGCCCCAATTCCTCATATACCTCCCCTGGATCAAGTATATAGGCTTGCCTAACCTTGTTCTTCCTTATCAATCCCTCCAAATAAGGAAATAGAAATGGGATCCCTACCCCAAAATCGAATGATGAATTCCAATGAATTTCTATTCTAACTCTAGCATACCTTTCATCTGTGAAATTAGTTCTATCTTTTGCCTACTTTCTTTCCATCTACCTTAACGTCATCTTGAGATGGGGATCCACTCGTATCACAGACTGGACTTTGCTTTACCATAGATTATAGAAATCTTCCTTTCATCATTGAGTGTCTGTCAAGGGCTTCTGCTCCCTGGGGTGATCATCACCACTTGCCCCTCAAATCTCAACACATCGGAATGTGTAATCCGCCTGCTATCCAAGTCAACCACTAAATTTCCTAGGAGAAAGGGATTCAAAAGGGGAATAAAGGTAAGGGACAACCTACCCATACAAAAAACTACAAGGGAGGATGCCACTACTAGCAAAGACCATCTGTAAAAGATGCTACAGGTGTGATGTAATAGTCATGCATCAGGGGAGAAGGGAAGGGAGGAAAAGGATCTTAGAAAATAGTGGAAGATCTAGGGGAGGCTAGCTCATTTGATAGAAATTCTAGGGTCTCATTCGTTCTTTACTTTACAAGTGCAAAATGTTTTTGTAATGAGTCAATGGGGGAGGATTCGGTGTGGAAATCCCTCCCCCATCATTCTTGTATCAAGTAGTCTTAGTTTACCCCCACCCAGTTCTTTGATGGATAATTATTGATTGGACCACCTCAAATGGTGTGATCTACATGCAGGAAAACCCACATGTATAGTTTTCTGGAGGATCCAATGGGATCCCACCCAACTAGAGAGACTAAGAAATTAACAGAGCACCAAAATTAAGCTTTATCTTATTCTGATTATTCATAGGGCAAGCACAAAGTCAGTCAATGAAGTCCTCCCATCCTTTTGGAGGTGCTAACCTACAACGAGGCAAATATGACTAAGTGATATATGGAATATGGCAACAACAACAACAACATGTCATAGAAGGACACCTGAGATGGAGCCAACAACCCATGGAGACGAAGGTATCTACAACTGCATCTTTGAGCAACGGTCAAATGAAAGTGTGAATGCAATATGCTAGTAGAATGATCGGTCATGTAGAGGTAGGGTATGCTTCCTTCCCACCATGTCCTTCCTTTGTGTTTGGGATACAAAGAGAGTGCACTGAGAAAAGAGCAGAAACAAGGTCAATCAATTCATAGTCCAAACATGGTAAAGAGCATCAAAAGCAAGATTGCAGGCTCACAAGATCTTTGTCAAGACACTAGAGCATTCGACGGAACCAGTAAACTACACATTGCTTTTGTATCAGATCACCTGGTCGTGACAATTAAGTGGAAGATATAGGAAATGCGCCCAAATCTTTGTCATATACATTAGGAAGATATTGTCAAGTGATCAAGGCTCCTCTTACTCACACGATGTGACCTTTAACGGTTTAAACAAATATTTACATAATGTGTACAAACTTTGTAAGAGAAACATTAAATGTATCTGATAGGGAACAACATAGAGATTATGGGTATTAGTGGGGTAGTAACATCTCGGGAATGTTACCTCTTATATCAAACCCTTTGATGGTGGATATAACCTAAAGTTCAATACCTAAAGATTAACCCTAGAGGTGGTTAAAAAAAAGGACAATGTTTTGGTTGAGTTCACCAAGCAACATCCCTTGTTTCAAAATATTTTTCTTAGGTATAAAGATCTAATTTGTGGTCTAGTAACATATGTATCACCAACACCCATAATCTCTGACATTTTCTGTCATTTCACCGCGTCCACCTCTAGGGTTCAAAGAGTCATGCTTAATATATGTTCTTTCATATTTCATATTAGGTGACATTCATGGTTACCTCAATGTTCAAATTGATTTATCATCTCACCCTTCTAGGGAAGGTCCAAACCTAGGGTGCCCTCTTAGCTCACAGGAGGAGGTTAGGCTCTTTAGTCACAACCTGAACCCAAGGTCTTAGGGTTTACCCCTCTAATGGTCCTTTTCCACTCTTGGGTTGACCCACCCCATGTGACGCCCCGACGTGCCTAACTCAAACAAAAGCACGGAAACAACACTAAGCAAAGGATTACCAGAAAACACATGAAATTAAAACCGATTATGTAAAACACCATAAGCTGGAAACTTTTACATGTAAGTCTACAACTAGACACTGGGATCACATAAGATATGTAAAAGTGCTTACATCATAGTTGTTCATAAGACATTCATGTCATTAACCTATTACATGAGATTAGTAGTTCTATATATATATATATACCTTTTTGCTCATCTTTAATACTGTAGCCTACACGGGCACCCACAGTACCACTACGACAAGGAGGCCTCGGACCTAAGAACCCTTCCCCCTCAGAAAGAAGGACATAAGAGGAACTCAACTAAGCGCAGAGAATGGGTACTTCTCAAAAACATTTCCCTTCACTGGCTCTGATACCATATTGGAATCAGGAAACTAAGAAGGAAGCTAGTACCTATGCGTATACTTGGCCTAACGTATATAACAATAAATAAAAATCTTACAGAGGGTGGAGAGTGCGTGGGGAAGCACAAAGGTACTGTAGTGTGAGGATTCACACCTACAATCACTGTTGCACATAGCATGGCGGAGGCGGAGCATGGCAGAGCATAGAGGTGCATGGAGGTGCACGGCGGAACACGGTGGAACACAGCGGAACACAAGCACACAAGCACAACTACCTTATGCACACAAAAGTATTAAATCTTTACTAATGGATGGCGGTTACAATATATGGAAGAAGGGGGTTACACAAGGGAAGAACACACGGAAGAAGAGTTTACAAGGGAGGTAGCCTACTACAAGTAACTACTAAGGAAGAAGGGGGAGCTAGAGAAGGTGGTAGATGGGAAATACAAGGCTCAAGTGTTGTAAGCACGAAATGGAACAAACTAGCTTGCCTTCTCTTGTTGCCTTAGAGGCTTTTTATAGAACTTTGTCTTTAGAAGAGACCTCTTTGAGTGGTGTTCATGTTTTCCTCCATTACCCTTCAATAGTTGAGATTCCTTTTCCATAAACTTTAGTCTTTTCCTTCTTTTTGGGATAGTGAAGATTCTTTTGTTTTCTTCTTTGTTAATAGTGTGGGCCACTTCATCAAATAGTTGACATATCTTTTTCTTTTGAAATAGGAAAGATTCTTAGTGCTTTGTGAATAGTTGTGAGCACTTCTATAGTATAGATTCCTTTAAATAGTTGGTCTTTCGTCTTCTTTCATAAATAGTAGAGATTCCTTTAAATAGTTGACCTTCGTCTTCTTTTCTTGTCTTTCTTTTGATGCAAGGCTTTTTACTTCGTTTTTTCTACAAAGATGGGGACCTTTTACTCTTGAATGGTATGTTTAATGTTTCTTTAAAGATTTATTTTGGGTATGGAATTAATCCATAACAATCATCTCCATTTAGGTCCACAAAATCTTCATATTCTTCTTTCTTTACTTCTTCTTGTGTCCTTATATCTTTGTTAACTCATTGAATAATATAAGTTGTAATTCCTCTTCACTGGAAAGAGGGTGTTTGATTCTTAATCTCTTAGATAACTCCGTCTTTAATTTTTCAAAATTCCCATTCTTATTTGACCTTTTCTTTGGAAGTATAATTCCTCTAATTGCATTGTCTGGATTATACTTATTCCACCAACTTACTCCAACCCTTCTTGTTAGAAAGCAAGGGAATCTTCTTTCATTTAAAATCCAATTCCATTTTATTATCCAAGGGACTCCGTAGGTTGAGCAACACTGGAGAATTCTTAATCTGTCTTCGACTTGATTTTCTCCCAAAGGGGTGGCAAGACTTAATTTTTCTAGAAATATAGATCTGATTGCTCCAAATTTTTCCCAAATTTTGAGTATCCACCAGTTTGGGGCTTTTACTGAATAAGTGAATCGGACGAACCAAGAATCCATCATCTGTTCATTTTGTACATAGAGAACATTCTCCCAAGCTTGTTGATAGTCTTTGTAGTATTGTGGGTTTATTTGTGATCGAAATTTTTGAGGAACATTTGGATTTCCTTCCTCATTCCATTCTTTGATAGAAATTATATTCTCAATCTTTAAGGTAGAATAAGATATGTTTTGTCTTGAATTCACACTCTTGTAGTAGTGTTGTATTTTTGCGCTATCCATTTCTTAAAGGATTCTTTCATAATATAATTGAGTTTTACCCATACTTGATGGTGTGTAGTGATAACCTCGTGGTATATATTTTTTGAGAATAGTGAATATATCTCTTTTGAGATCTTCATCTTCTAGTATCATACAATAGTCTAGAGATCGAAGAGTATATAATGGATGTGTGGCTTCATTGCCTT
This sequence comes from Alisma plantago-aquatica, assembly GCA_963693085.1. Classification (NCBI taxonomy): domain Eukaryota; kingdom Viridiplantae; phylum Streptophyta; class Magnoliopsida; order Alismatales; family Alismataceae; genus Alisma; species Alisma plantago-aquatica. The sequence continues at coordinate 1,985,051,250 of OY856409.1, forward strand.
CTTTTATAAAATGTTCTATCCTCATTGGTGAGGTTATAGGGATAAAGAATGAACCTGAATTTGATGACGATGATGATGCATCCATGACGGTTTTTCTTTTATCAACCTGGGATTCCATTTCCCTATAAAAATTCTCTAGATAAAAAATCAGGAAGGGAATTTTCTTCCCCTTTTATATATTCTATTTCAAAATCAAATATAGCTAATATTGCTTGCCATCTAGAAAATATTTGTTTTGATGCTAGATTTGTTACATCTTTTTCTAAGATGAATTTAGCAGATTTACAATCTACTCTTAAGAGAATTTTTGGTTTAAGAGATCTTCTTGGAACTTTGTAATTACTAGGACAATTGCTAAAATTTCCTTTTTTACTGTGGAGTAGTTTTTTCGTGTATCATTCCATGATCCTGAGGTGTATCTAATAAGTTTTTCTTCATTATTAGTTATTTGCTTGAGGATTCCTCCATATCCTATTTTAGAGGCATATGTCTCGACAATCTTAGGAGCATCGGGATCCAAAATATTTAGACAAGGTAGAATTTTTACTTTTTCTTTTATTCTCTTGATTGCCTCGGTGTGTTCTTTAGTCCATTCAGTAGGGTTCTTTTTAAGTCTATTGGAAAGTATCTTTCTATCTATTACTACATTTTTGTAGAAGTAAGCAACATAGTTTAGGCATCCTAAGAATCTTTGTAGTTGTATTTTCTCTTTTATCTCATCTGAGAATTTTTTAGCAAATTCAATTACTCGTGGAATAGGATGAATGGTTCCATATTCAATTTTATATCCAAGGAATTAGATTCTTGTTTGGAAAAGTTTTATCTTTTTTGCTGATACTACTAGGCCATTATGTTTTATTATATTATAAAATATGTTTAGGTGTTTCCAGTGTTGATCACAATCTTTTGAAAATATCAATACATCATCTATGTAAACGATGTTGAACTCAGTGTAAGGGTTAAAGATTTCATTCGTTATTTTTTGGAATTCTGAAGGTGCATTTTGTAATCCGAAAGGCATTACATTCCATTCAAAGTGCCCAAAAGGTACTGTGAAGGTGGTCTTGTATCTATCTTCTTCCTTTATTTGGATTTTCCTGAAACCAGACTTCATATCAAATTTAGAAAATATCCTTGCCCCATGGATTCTTTTGATTAAGTCATGTTTATTAGGTATAGGATATCTTATCCATTGAAGAAATTTGTTTAGTGGCTTATAGTTAATTACTAACCTGGGTGCTCCTCGTTCTAGTTCTGCAGCATTTTCTACATAAAAGGCAGCACAACTCCAAGGATATGAGCTAGATCTAGTAAGGCATTTCTCTCTTAATTTTTTTATTTCCTTTTTGCATATGTCTAGCATACGTTGATTCCTCTAAATAGGTCTGGCTTTAGTTGGAATTTTTTCTTCATTAAAGTCCTTTATATAGGGTAGAGTAACTTCATGTTTCTTTCTGTGCCAGAATGCTGAAGGGAGATTAGAACAAATGTTCTTTTCAATTTTATCTTGTAGATTTTTTATTTTGGTTTGGAATTCACCGTTCTCTATTCTCCTAACTAACTCATTGGTATGTATTTCATTAGTAAGTTCTTTAACAAAATTTTCTTTGTAATAGATGGTGGATTGAATGGTTTGCCAATAACTGTGTTTAGGATATTCTTCAAAGGTGAAGGTTACCATTTTACCATTTATTTTAGCATGCACTCCTTTATGGATAACAACTAAAGGTAAAATCTGATTTATAAAAGGGATTCCTATTATGATATCTTCATTTATATTTTTAACAAGAAAGAAAGATGTTTGCATACAGGCTTTCTTAATACATATATGTGCCTCAGGAATTTTGTATTCTATTTGAAGACGACCATTAGTAGCTGAGCTAACATTGTTAGTAGTTTTCTCAAAATATCTTGTAGGAACAAGTCCTTCCCTAATGCAGTTGATGTTTGCCCCTGAATCAAAAAGGGCAACTCCATTTAGGGTAAAATTAGGCTTTATGTTTATAGTAATTTTTCCTTTCCATGTTCTTTTAATCATATGGTTAAAAGGTCTATCGTAGATGTCTTTTCTTATTATGGATTTGAATCTACTTATTTCTTTCTTTGTGTTGTTTTGTTCTCTTCTCAAGCCATCATTTGTTGAGGCTCTTTGTTTACAGTTATTTTTTCTATCTTGTCGATTTCCATTTCCTTCTTTGTATGTTTGTTTTTGCTTTGCTTTAATAGGGTCCTTCTACTTCGATGATCCTATCTTGTTATGTGGAACTTTTTCAGGGATCATTTTATTAGTTTCATCTTCTGAAGAACTGTCTTGTGATAAAACATTTATTTTTAATTGTTCTAGTTGATTTGTAATTTCATTAGTTATATCTTCTGGGTTTCTATCAAATCTTATTAAAGGTTTTGTATCTGTAGCAAGGGTGGTTGTCATATTTATGTGATTATTGCTAAGGTTATTTTTATTACATGGAATGGTGGATTTTACTTCCTTGAGTATGGATTCTATCTTATCAGTTTGTTTTGTATTTGTTTGAAGGACAGAATTGGTGTAGTTGTTCTATTGCATGACGTCAGCCATTTTTTCTTGAGTAGCGGATTCAAGTATGATTTTTGTAGTGAGAATGGGTGTGGATGGGATCTCTTCCTTCAACACCTCTATGGATTCAAAAGGAGTATGTGTTGATTCTACTTCTTTATTTTTAAGATCTAACTTCTTTGTTACTAAGGCTTTTGTGATAGCTATACCTTTTCTTGTTTTCAACAATGATGTGATGTGGGTTTCTTCAAACCATTCAAATAATAGAATGTTTCTTTTAACATCTTTCATGTGGTCATACCATTGTTCTCTAATGAGTGTTCTTGCTTGATTATTATAGTGATCAAAGAACCAATCAACTTTTGATTTATTTTCTTTAGAGAGAAAATTCTTTTTTAGAAAGTCATTATCTATTTCAAATTCCTGCTCTATAAGGACATTTATAGTATATTTTTCTTCTGATGGCTCATGCTAAAACATGTTGTTTCATAGTTTGGGTAGGTTAAGCATGTAGACCTGAGTGTAATATTTATATTACCTTTATTCTTAGGGTGTATAACATAATGATCATCTAAAGGAGTTTTGGTAGTAGTCTTGGGGACCTTACATGTAGATACCCTTGATGATAATGAGTTTGTGGTTGAAACACTAGGTGTTTGAATATTTAAAGTTTTTAGAGATCTTAAATTAGTTAAGGATACATCAAAATCATTAAAGAAGATTGGCCCATCTGACAAGCTAGGTTCGGCTAAACCCAACAAAGAGTCAGTAAGCCTACAGTCTCTTAAGTATATGAGGGAATTTATTTCTTCTTTAGTTAGTACTTTAGCCAACCCTAAGTATAGGTAGAGATACTTTGTAATTTTAAGATTTTCTATATCCTTCGTAAAGAGGAGTTCTAGGTTTTCCAAAGACAAGTTTACAGAGATGTTTTTCTCTATTGTTTTTATATAATAGTCAGAGATGTCAAGTCTATTTCTTTTGGTGTAAGTGTCTTTTATAGGCACAGTTGGTATTTCCCAATTTTGAATTGATTGTTCTATATTTTTAGAGTTTATTTGTTTACTATTCTTAACTGTCATCGTTCTATCGATAGATTTAGAAGGAAGTGTAGAAGCTTCGCAAGATAGGAAGTTAAACAACTTTGACATCCTTAACAAGAACTAACTAGTGTCCTGTCAATAGTGAATAGAGCTCTGCCTCGTTAAACCACAGGGAACCCACTATGACAAGGAGGCCTCGGACCTAGTCAACTCGTATTAAAGAGATCTAGGATGGTTAAACACTTCTCTTATTCTTCTTCAAAAACAGTCTAAGGAGTTCTAAATGATCTTTCTTTCTTTGGATTTGGAGTTCCTAGTGGCCTGTCAATAGTATCGACACGCTCAAAACCCTAACGCCTATCCATGGCAACACGGGCACCCGCAGTACCACTACGACAAGGAGGCCTCGGACCTAAGAACCCTTCCCCCTCAGAAAGAAGGACACAAGAGGAACTCAACTAAGCGCGGAGAATGGGTACTTCTCAAAAACCTTTCCCTTCACTGGCTCTGATACCAGATTGGAACCAGGAAACTAAGAAGGAAGCTAGTACCTATGTGTATACTTGGCATAACGTATATAACAACAAATAAAAAGCTTATAGAGGGTGGAGAGTGTGTGGGGAAGCATAAAGGTACTGTAGTGTGAGGATTCACACCTACAATCACTACAATCACTGTTGCACATAGCACGGCGGAGGTACAGCGGAGCACGACGGAGGTACGGTGGAGCACGGCGTAGCATGGAGGTGCACGGAGGAACACGGTGGAACACAGCGGAACACAAGCACACAAGCACAACTAGCTTATGCACACAAAAGTATTAAATCTTTACTAATGGATGGCGATTACAATATACAGAAAAAGGGGGGTTACACAAGGGAAGAACACGCAGAAGAAGAGTTTACAAGGGAGGTAGCCTACTATAAGTAACTACTAAGGAAGAAGGGGGAGCTAGAGAAGGTGGTAGATGGGAAATACAAGGCTCAAGTGTTGTAAGCACAAAATGGCACAAACTAGCTTGCCTTCTCTTGTTGCCTTGGAGGCTATTTATAGAACTTTGGCTTTAGAAGAGACCCCTTTGAGTGGTTTCCACGTTTTCTCCATTATTCTTCAATAGTTGAGATTCCTTTGCATAGGCTTGTCATAGACTTTAATTCTTTTCCGTCTTTTTGGAATAGTAAATATTCTTCTTTGTAGATAGACTTTAGTCTTTTCTTTTTTTTGGAATAGTAAAGATTCCTTCGGTCTTCCTTGGCTTTTCTTGAAATAGTAGATATTCCTTTGTATAGTGGAGATGCTTTGTGCAAGTTACTCGTCTTATTGAGAATAGTGATATCTTCTCTACAATAGTAAAGATTCTTTTGAGATCTTTTGTCTCTACTCCTTTTCCATTACTGTCGTTAATTCTTGGAATACTAGTAATTGTATTTGTTCCTCAGGTAGTTCTGGGAACATGTTCGTGATCTCTTCAGTAAGATCTTTTCGTAGTTTTGTATACCTTTCTTTTGAATCAGCTAATACTTTTTCGTAAAAGCTTTTCCCAAGAACAATCCTTGGTAGAGGGATTTGTTTTTCAAACTTGTTCATGATGTATCTTTCCCACCATCGGACTTCTATTTTCCTGGTTAGTGATGCTGGGTAATAGCATGTAGATATCTGCCAGGACCACTTGACTATCCATGGTACTCCATAGATAGAGAAATGGATTAGTATGTTGGTCCATTCTTCACCACCATCTTTTCTTAATGGTATCAATTTATCTAGAGCTTTAGGAAAGATATTTCTGTCAAGTCCAAACCTTAACCAGAACTTGGCTATCCACCATTGGGGAAAATATGTCTGATAAATGAATTTCACAGACCATGTATGGTTGTAATTTTTGTTATTGATGTACATGACATTTTCCCATGCTTGTTGGTAGTCTCAGTAGTTGAAATAGCATGGAGTGAGACCACTCTTGAACTTTCTAGGGATGTTAGGATTCCCATCTCTATTCCACTCTTTGAGAGTGAGGGCCTTTTCGATCTTTAAGGTTGAATATTCTGGCTCAATCTCTAAGGCAGCTTCTTTGGAGTAGTGTGTTATTTTTACGCTCTTCGTTTCAACGAGTACTTTCTCATAGTAATATGTATTTTTTCCAACCATAGTTGGTATAAATAGGTATCCCTTAGGGAAATATTTTTGGATAATATCATGAGTGCCTTTAGAAAGGTCATTTTTCTCTAGTGTAAAGCAAGTGTCATAGCCTTTTGGCCAGTATTCACTTTCTTTTAGAGTCATAATATCCATTGTTCGATTTGTCGTTGGAACGACCTCATCTATGTAGTTTTGATGATGAGAATCAATGCTTTCAGTATTAATTGATAATGGCTCTTGGATGATCATAGTCGACCCTGAGCTCGAAGTTGTTGCCATTTCCTGAAGAGAGAAATTCTATTAAATAGTGCAAACAATAATTTTATCTACAAGATCCTTTTACTTTATTGCTAAGTAGTTTATTTAGTTAAAAATTTCTAATTTTGTTAATGAGGTAAATATCAGGCCTCTTTCTAAATTTGAAGTTTATTACCTTCTCTTGAAGCATAGCATGTATTCTCTCATTATCAACAGTAATTGATACAATGTTATTCAAAAAGGGAGTTCCAATGATAATTTCTTCAGAAATATTTTTTGCTAAAATAAAAGATGTTTTGATATCAATATTTTCTGTACATATATATGCTTCTGGTATTTTGAAGTTAATTTGTAGATAGTCATTGGTGGCTGAATTGACTTGATAGGTGGTTTCTTTTCTATATTATTCTGGGATTAAGTTTTCTTTTATACAATTTATGTCTGCTCCAGAATCAAACAAAGCTTATACCTTTTAGGATGAATTTTTCATCAACTTTTATAATCACTTGGGCTTTCCATTTTTTTTGACATATTATTGTATTGAATATATGTAATTAGTTTTCCTTTCTTCTTCTACTATGTTTTCAAATGTTCCTACTATGTCTGTAGAGAAGGTTCGATATTCGTATTCTTCATCAGTATATTTTATTGTCTCAAGAGTTTTGACTCTATCTTTTAGATCTCGTATTTCTTGTTTTATTTCTCTTAAGTCATCAACCATGTTTGTTTTTTATATGGTCTTATATTTGTTTCTCTCTAGTCTTTTCAGTACATGATCAAAAGAGTAGTATTCTTCGGTTTTACTTGTATCTTGATTTCCGCTTGACTTTATCATTTCTAGATATTTGGTTAGTTTCTTGCTTCTTTCTTCTTTATTAGGGATTGAATCTATAATTTCTAGGATAAGTTGTTGCTCAGAGGTGATCATGTTTAGACTATTAGATAAATATGATACTTCATAACAGTTACATAGACATCCTTCCTCTTCATTAGTATCAGAATCTGATGAATAATTAAGGTTTAGTTTTGAAACGAATTTATCTAGCTCTTCTGGTGTAAGGCTTTTTTATTCTAGGAGTAATTTATTTACCTTCTTCTTGAATCCTCTTTTAAAGCACTTGTTGGAAAAAATTCCTTTTTGGTTGCATGAATAGCATGTAACTTCTTTCTCGTTTCTTTTATTAGGGGTTTTAAACCTTTTTTCTTTATAATAACTTTGTCTTCTTATCTTGCCTGGGTTAATCTCTTTTGAATATTTTTGTTTTTTATATGATGAGCTAGGCACAATCATTTGATATCCTAATTGATAACATAAATCTCCTAGTTCCTTTTTCCCTAACATTTTTTGTTTCTTTAAGTGACCCTTTAGTTTGAGGTCATTACAAAGAGACATGCCAGTTTGATTTATAACTTGTATAATTTCTCCATAAGATATGTGTTCTAAAGGGACAGAACTATACTGACTTTGTCTAATGTTTTCTCTAACCTTTTCAGCAAAGAGAGCAGGGAGACCCAAAATAAACTTTTCCTTCCAAACTGCATTGCTACAGTCCGGAAATATGAGGACTTTTGTTAGAAAAACATCTTTGTACCATCTAAAGTCTGATAGAGAAGGACAACTGAGATTCATAAGTTGTTCTCTAGTTTTTTTAGTTACAGTACTAGTAAGTCCTGTAAATTGTCGTAATATGTTAACGATTAGTGTATAAACTGAATCAAAAATAATTTCATTGTTTTCAGTTTTTATTTGATTCCCATTTTCATCTCTTTTAGTGTCATATATTATTTCAAGTCTTTGAGCTTCATTTAGATAGTTACTCCACCATCCTTTTAACTGCCTAGTGAAAGATGAAACAATCATGTTTGCAATAGAGTGTTCTGAATTCTTATGGGCACGACATGCACTAGCATATATAAGAATTTGGTTGCATGTTTGCATGATTTGATATTCATATAACCCATCTATGTTCCATTCCACAAGGGATTGTCCATCAAAATGAACTAAGGGAAGATCAGGAGTTTCCTCAAATTGTAGGTCGACCGGTGTTGGCCTGCTATAGTAATTCTTTGTTTTAGAATACCTCGGTTTGGAGGATCCAATTTTATTGATAGAGGCATCTAGGTTATTTTCAAAGGAAGGAACATCTTCAGGAGATATATGTATAGGTTCATCTTCGGATGATTCATCTTGGGTTAAGATGTTTATACTTGTTTTGCTTACACTTAGTTGTTGTAGTCGATTTTTGATTTCATTGGTTATGTCTTCAAGATTTTTATCAAATCTGATTGGGGCTTTCTTTCCTAATTTGACCTCTATTGAGAGTGTAATTGGCATAATTATAGGGCTATTTCTTAGATCATTTTTCTTATGGGGAATGGTGGATTTGACATCCTTCATGATGGACTCTATCCTATCAGTTTGTTTTGCAATAGTTTGGAGACAAGAATTGGAATAATTATTTTGTTGCATGATCCCAGCAATTTGTTCTTGTGTAGCGGGCTCATGCCTAATTTCAGTCATGAGAATTGGTGTGGCTGGTATTTCTTCTTTTAAAACTTTTATGGGTTCAAAAGGAGGATGTATTGACTCTACTTCTTCATCTTTAAGACCCCATTTCCATGTAACAGAGGCTTTTGTGATAGCCACATTTTTTGATATTTTTGGAAATGGTGTGATGTGGTTTTCTTCAAACCATTCAAAGAATAGGACATTTCTACTGACATCCTTCATGAGTTCATACCACTGTCTTCTAATGAGTGTCCTTGCTTGATCACTGTACTGATCAAAAAAACCAATCAACCTTTTCTTTATTTTCTTTACAGAGGAAGTCTCTTCTCAGCAAATCTTTATCTATTTCGAATTCTTGTTTTATAAGAGTGTTTATAGTAAATTATGCTTCTGATGGCTCATAGTTAGAACATGATGTCTCATAGATAGGATAGGTTAAGCCTGTAGACCTAATTGTGGGATCTATCTTCTCTTTTCCAACTTCGTCACTCTCTTTATTTCTAGGGAGTATAACAGAATGGTACTCAGAGGGAGTTTCCCTAGTTGTCCTGGGAACTTCAGATGCAGATATCCTGGATGATAATGAATTTCTAGGTGTTTCATAGGTTGAATTCCTTGAGGAAAGTGAAGATCTAGGAGTGTCAAAACCCCTGGGGTAACTAGTGGAAGGTCTAGAGTCAAGAGTGATTCTTCTACTTGATGATAAGAAATTGATTTCTACATCACCATTTGGATGTTCTATGACTTATTCAACATTTTCATTTTGTAAAGGTGTAGAATGATTAGCTTGGGTTAGGCTCCAGCACTCTGCTAGTTTAATATCATCCCATTTTAAGGATTTTGGGGTAACTACGTTATTTCTAACATTTGTGAGAAAAAGTGTTGTTGTGCCTTTTTCGGGACAGATGATAGAATGTGGTGTAACTGTGTTCATGGCCTTGAAGCAAACCCTATAACAAATGGCAACGTTCTCAGATGACGCTTCCATGTGAAACCCTGAGGTTTGGATATTTTATGTTAAAGCTTTTAATAAGCCTGGATCACTTAGAGATACTGAGAAATTAGGGATAGCATTGAAGCAGACGGGTCCTTCTGATAGGCTAGATTTGACTAACCCTAGCAGAGAGTCAGTAAACTTCAGATGTCTACAGTCTCTTAAGCATAGTAATATTGAGGAGTTGATTCCTTTCCTAGTTAGTGCTTTGGCTGAAACTTGAACCAACCCTAGGTGTAGATAGTGGTACTTTGTATTATTTTTTAGATTTTTTATATCCTTTTTAGAAAGGAGTTCTAGGTTTTCTAAAGATGAGTTTACAGAGATGGTTTTCTCTATTATTTTTATATAATAGTCAGAGATGAGTTTAAAACTTCCTTTGGTGTAAATGTCTTTTATAGGTACTTTAGGCATTTCCCAATTTTGGATTGATTGTTCTATATTTTCAAAATTTATCTGTTCACTATTCTTAACGGACATCGTTCTAACGATAGAATTAGAAGGAAGTGCAGAAGCTTCGCAAGATAGGAAGTTAAACAACTTCGACATCCTTAACAAGAACTAACTAGTGGCCTGTCAATAGTGAATACAGCCCTGCCTCATTAAACCACGGGGAGCCCACTACGACAAGGAGGCCTTGGACCTAGTCAACTCGTATTAAAGAGATCTAGGATGATTAAACACTTCTCTTGTTCTTCTTCAAAAGCAGTCTAAGGAGTTCTAAATGATCTTTCTTTCTTTAATTTGGAGTTCCTAGTGGCATGTCAATAGTATTGGCACGCTCAAAACCCTAACGCCTAACCACGGCAACACGGGCACCCGCAGTACCACTACGATAAAGAGGCCTCGGACCTAAGAACCCTTCCCCCTCAGAAAGACGGACACGAGGAACTCAACTAAGTGCGGAGAACGGGTACTTCTCAAAAACCCTTCCCTTCACTGGCTCTGATACCAGATTGGAACCTGAAAACTAAGAAGGAAGCTAGTACCTATGTGTATACTTGGCCTAACGTATATAACAACAAATAAAAAGCTTACAGAGGGTGGAGAGCGCGTGGGGAAGCACAAAGGTACTGTAGTGTGAGGAGGCCTCGGACCTAAGAACCCTTCCCCCTCAGAAAGAAGGACACAAGAGGAACTCAACTAAGCGCGGAGAATGGGTACTACTCAAAAACCGTTCCCTTCACTGGCTCTGATACCAGATTGGAACCCGGAAACTAAGAAGGAAGCTAGTACCTATGCGTATACTTGGCCTAACGTATATAACAATAAATAAAAAGCTTACAGAGGGTGGAGAGCGTGTGGGGAAGCACAAAGGTACTGTAGTACCACTACGACAAGGAGGCCTCGGACAAAGGTATATATATATATATATATATATATATATATATATATATATATATATATATATATATATATATATATATATATATAGGCTCAATTTTAATACATGTGCGGGTAGCTACCCGCGCAGCCTTCCTGATATTTTTTATTTTTTATTTTCACAATTGTATAAGAGCATTTTATCTAGCTCCCCAAAAAATTGGATCCAAAAATAATATCATTTGCCCCACCAAAATCAAAAAAAAATCCATATATTTACTGGCTGTATATTTTCTGTGCAGTTACTTTTTGGTCTCAGAGTTACTTTTTATATCAATACAATTACTCTTTTGATCAGAAGAGTTACTCTTGTGTACCATATAGTTACTCTTTTGGATGTGCGAGTAGCCAGTAGGTAGTGAAAATCTGATGAATAATTAAGCTCTCGATCGTATAAAAAATTATTGTATGACATACCATTTCTGATAAGCGGTTGGCGTGATTAGATTGGAGAAATGCATGTGGTCCGTTGCAACAGGCTTTTTCTCCGTCCAGTTGGCCAACTAAAATCATAGGTTGTGGCTTCTTTACCATAGGTAAACTAGACATAACTTCATGTAGACATTCAGATTCCAATCTAGTTTCATCTAAAGCATACAACTATGCCTCAAAAGTAGATTGAGATAATATGATCTGTTTCTTAGACCTGTAGGAAACAGCTCCTCCCAATAGGAATACATATCCTGAAACATCATTACTCCCAGAGTTGATGGAAATCCAACTTGCATCACTATATCCTTCGACTACAGAAGGATATTTTCCATAACGCAACCTACGGAACAAGTTCCCTTGATATACCTTAAAACTTTATCAAGAGATTCCCAATGGATCTTTTCGGGACAACTGGTGTGTCTACTTAACTTACTCACGGAAAACGCAATGTCTGGACGTGTGCATTTCATAAGATACATCAAACTTACAATAATATGATAGTATCATAATTGAGACATTGGAACCCCAGTCTCATTCTTGAACAATGCCTTGGATGAATCATATGGAGTCTTAATAGGTTTACATGGTGTGTACTCAAACCTCTCCAGTATCTTCTCAACATAGTGATACTGAGAGAGAGTTATACCATCAGTGGACCTTATGATTGTAAGCCTTAAAATTGCATCAGTGGCACCCATATCTTTCATCTCAAACTTGCTACACAAGAATTTATTTGTCTCATTTACTACTATCGGAACCAAAAAGCATGATATAATCAACATATAAGCATAACTAAATGAATCCATCAATGACGACGTAGAGACACTTATCAAATTCATTAGAAACAAATCCAAATGATGATATCACAGAATCAAACTTCTCATGCCATTGCTTAGGGGCTTGTTTCAAGCCATATAATGACTTAACAAGTTTACACACTTTGGACTCATTCCTACGACCCACAAATCCCTTAGGTTGTTCCATATATATCTCTTCCTGAAGATCACCGTGTAAGAATGTGGTCTTCACATACATCTGATGGATACAGAGAAAGCCAATGCTATAAGCACTCAGATTGTGGTCATATGGGAAATAGGGGAATGGGTATCAAAATAATTTATTCCTTCCCTCAGTGTGTAACCCTGAGCAACTAACCTAGCCTTATACTTATTGATTGTCCCATCTGCATTAAGTTTCTTCTTAAAGATCCATTTGCATCCAACTACAGAACAACCAGGAGGCAAATCCACCAAGTCCCAAGTTCCATTTGAGAGAATTAATTGGATTTCATCATTAACGGCTTCTTTCCAAAACTTAGATTCTGAAGATTCCATAGCTAGTTTGAAAGTTATAGGATCATCCTCAATATTCTAAGTGAGAAACTTACTTCTAAAGTCCTTGGATTTCCTAGGTCGTTTACTTCTCCTTGGTTCAACTATTTCTTCAGAATCCTCAGATTTAGAAATAGCTTGTTCTGAGTCCCACCCCGCATTTGTCATCCTTTCCACGTGCTCGAGAGTGGAACTTGCGGTGAATGAATCCTCTTGAGATATTTCATTAGGCACACCAGATTTCATGGGAAACACATCCTCAAAGAATGTAGAATCACATAATTCCATAATTCTATTGACCTCAATGCCTCAGATATCAGATTTTACAATCAAAAATCTATAGGCATAACTTGTCTCTACATACCCCAAGAATATGGCATCAACCATTTTCGATCCCAATTTCTTCCTTTTGTGTTCAAGGACAAGTACCTTAGCAAGGCACCCCCACACTCAAAGATATTTGAGACTCGGTTTTCTTCCTCTCCATAACTCAAACAGACTACTCTCTACATGTTTATGAGGAACTCATTTCAGAATATGGCAAGCCGTATTCAAAGCTTCCCCCCCCACATGAAGCTGGGTAGACGTGAGGTTTGAAGTAAAGAATTTACCATATCTATAAGGGTTCTATTTTTACGTTCATCTATCCCATTAGATTGTGATGAATACGGAGTGGAAACCTCATGAACTATACCATGTAATTGAAAAAATTCAAAAAACAAATTTGAGGTATATTCTCCTCCCCCATCAGACCTTAATCACTTAAGTACTTTGTCGGTTTTAGTTTCAGCTTCTTTTTTATAAATTTTAAATTATCCAATGTCTCATCTTTACTTCTAAGCAAAAAGACATAACAGTATCTACTAGCATCGTCAATAAAAGTTATAAAATAACGTTTTTGTTCTCTTGTAGCAATTCCATTAAGTTCACAGATATTCGTATGTACTAAACTCAATATTACCGAATTCCTATTCATAGAATGTAAAGGTTATTTAGGTAATTTAGCTTGCACACAGATTTCACATTTATTACTGCTAATTTGAAATTTAGAGATTAAATTCAGATTCATCATACGTTTCATTGAGCCAACATTCACGTCCCAAACATGCATGCCAAACATCAGACGATACAAGATTCATGCATAAAGAATTATTATCATTCAATTTTAAAATGAAATTTGAAATAGGTTCTCCATATCACATAGATATCCCTTGCAAAAAAGATAAAGAATCTCAAAAGTGAGTAATAATAGCGTTATTACATTTACAATCTATTCTAAAACCATATCTAACTAAAATTGTGTCACTAAAAATGTTGTGTCGTATTGATGGAACATGTCTGACTCTATTAAGCGTCAGAACCTTTCCCGAAAGAAACTTCAAGTCCACTCGTCATTCGCCTTTGACTCCTACAGGGCTAGAATAGCACAAAATCACGGATCGACCTTTAGAGGCTTGATAAGACAAAAATAGGGACTTGTCAGTACACACATGCACATTAGCCCCAGTATCTATAATCCAATATAGTGGTTGTACCCATCATTGAGGTTCAAAGATGCAGTCATCATGTTGGCCATAGCCTCCTCAGTTGCAGATGTGGCAGCTTTCTTAGCCTTCTTTGAAAGAAAATCCTTGTTCTAGTAGCCAACATGTCCACAAGTCCAACAAGATTTGTTCTTCGATTTCTTCTGGATCTTGACCTTAGGTTTAAGTGAATTCTTAGATTTCTTATCCTTGTTCTTAGTAGTGGTAAAATTAACAGTCACATTAATATCAATGGGTACTTTGATAGTCTTCTCTTTCAAGTGTTCTTCCTTCATATTGATGTACACAATGAGATCGTTCATTGACATGTCTCCTTTGTTGTGCTTAAGAGTCATGCCAAATGACTCCCAAGATTTTAAGAATTTCTCAATGATTGACATTGCAACAAAATTTTCAGGAACTACCATGCCCGCATCAGTGAGCTCTTGCACCAAAAGTTGAAAATTGTATGTTTGATGAGAAACATATTTACCCTCAATCATATGAAACTTAAGAAATTTTGAGACACTATTTTTCACTTCCCTGATTCTTAGTATTATATTTCTTTTCTAATGTCTTCCATAGAACCTTAGATGTAGTTATAGGCGGTTTTGAGTATGAGTCATACAATTTATTATTTAACGCAAACAGACTCATCCCTCGACACGTCTTATCACCCTTCTTCCAGGTTGCAATCAAATTAGCATTATTGGAGACAGTTTCATCAACTTTGGGTTCGTCTTTTTCTAAATATTGATCATACCCTACCATGGTAAGCCAGATTTGCATCCTACTTTGCTAATGAGAAAAATAAGTTCCAGTAAATTTTTTAGGCATACTAGACGTATCATTTTTCATGCCAGAACCTTGAGCAACCATAGTTAACTAACGACATATAATTGATTTCTTTAAAGTTGTTGTTAATTTTGAATTACGTTGTGACATGTAATAGCAACAGGTGCAATTAGGTTAATAGGCCGATTCCAGATAAGAAACGTAGAATAAACCAATGAAAGAGAACAAAGGTAAATAACATCAGGAATCAAACCAGGTCATTCGTTGAAAAATGAACGTGATATACTTAAAGAAATCAGTGCCTTGTAACCCTTCTGGACATGTGTCGTTCTTCTAGTCGACCCAATCACGAACCTGAAGAAGAGACGTCTCACTCGTTTTGACGATGAACGATGCAGACGAATCAATTGCATTATCAGTGTAGCTCAGCGACCGCAGCAGTGCATCTTGAAAGGGAGAGGATGAACAAACTTGTTACGTCCAAGAGAAGAACTCCACGCACCAACACAGAACGACGGCCGCAGAAGACACCCGGTTTAAGTTTTGCCAAACACGAACTCGAACGTTGACAGTTGATTTTTCAAAAGATGTGTTTAACCCTAATGATCGGATGCATATTTATAGCCTTACACACCCCGTAATCCTATTCATGTTAAGACACAACCACTCGATCGCTCTTGTACACATTACGAAAAATCCGCTAAGAGACACTTTTCAATTAAGATTAATAAATCTGATTAATAATTGTGTCCTAGTGCAAAAAGAAGACGGAAAACATCCTCCACAATCCACAAGCTCGTGCCCGACCCCCAGGTGAGGTGTGGCGCGCGTGTGTTGTGCTCACCATGCAAGGAGGTGAGCACAACCTCCTTCTAGGACCCTTGGACACTAGTGTCACATGTGATTATATATATAAGGACCACAAAAAATTTAGGAATGAAACAATATGGGATAAAACTTCTTTCTCATTTACATTAGACACAAAGTTACATTTCTGACATGTACTAACTGCAGTACATTGGGCTTAACCCATAGTATATACATGGCTGTAGCAGCCATATATCTAACATCTGTGCTTGATGTCTTGATGATAGGGGTACTAGCAAAGCACCCTATAGAAAAACTAGCGAACACAAAAACATGTTTCCAGCAATAGAATAAGAATACAACAGTTGTCAATAGACTGAAACATCAACTCATCACTAACAAGGCTTTGTGACTGATGAAGAGCCTAATTACAAAGCATCTCAAAGAATAAAAAGGTGAACCCAAGGCTTAAGAACAACAAGGATGGTTGTATTCAACTTCCCACAGATTAAGGTCACAAATATCACACACATTTTTAGAGCACCAGTAACAGGCTTCAAGTGGTCTAGCATGTATTAAATAATCATCGACTAGGTTAATGCTCCTAAACTGCTGACTTTCTTGATGTATAAGTCTACATAGATCTCTATCACTCGGTCCATTCTATATAAATAAAAAGCAACAAGTTATATCTGAGTAACAGATAAGGTAGCAACCAACTTATCCAGCCAGGGATAGGGATAGGAACTACTCATTTGACGTACCATTATGAGCTGAGGAACATGATAGCCATACTAGGCAATGGTTTTCTTCTAAATTAAAAGCCTTAGCACGAAAACTAGCAAAGACGTGAAACCATAAAAACCCCATGAAGCATCGGAACACTTGACAATGAGCAGGAAATGTACCAAGCAGGCAAAACACGTACAAGAAGATATGCGTGATACCCTGGGCCAGCACAACTAAACTGGTACTCATCGGCTCCTGAAGACCACCGCTTAGGATGAGAAATCAACGAAATTCAAATAGCATATGGAACCCCCAACAGCAAAACACTGGAGCTGAACACCCGCACACAAAATCATGTTGAAAATCAAGTGAGTGTCAAGCTCCCAAAGACCAGGGACGTAATGGGGAGAGACAAACCATGACTGTTAGGTGCAGAAACAGACTGAGTTAGGCACCAGTTCACCCACTTCATTTCATCTAACAGAAATAGCAGTTGCAGTTCAACTGGCATGAGAATGTTAAGTCTTATCACGCAGCCAAATTAAACCAACAACAGACTCCTTTGGACTCAACTCTGAAAAAGTCCAGCACTAAGCGCATAGGAGCACAACTGTAGCATTGACTCGGTAATTGTGAAACCTAACAACACCATAGCTGCAATCTTACTAACCAGATATTGGATTAAGAAGCAGTCATCAATTCACCAAAGTAAGCGTTCTGCAACTAGATGATATATCCAACTTCTGTGTGATTAAATAATCATATTATCATTTGAGTCTTGTTAAGTTTAAATATGTCCACTTCTAAGCCAGTATAGAAATAATGCTGGTTTGAACGGATGCAAACGACAAATTCTCTCAAGCAAATCAGACTTCGGGTAGATAACAAAAAAGAAACAAATCACATAATATGGTAGCATGTCACATATAATTGTGCTGGCTACTGGTTGATTAAAATTCATTCCTCCGCAACATATCAAGCAAAGGTAAATCAGGATGTTTGTCCCTTCAGGGGAGTTGAAATCTCGCTGTAGAATTGTGTTGGAATTTTAACTTTGCAATACATCGGCACATTGAGATTTTTGATCGACTGTACTGAATGATCAAAATAAAAGACAAGATAATACAATTAGACAGAAACTCTTGTTGAAGCCGCCTCAGGTACAAACGAATTTAGAAGGAAAACCAAGTTGTGCGAGCTGCACTCCCAAGAGCAAACGAACTCACAGTAGAAGATGTTTCATCAATGAGCTATAGCCTGCAGGATTCATCAAAAGAGCCAGCTCGGTCATCTTTTACATTTGACTTGAGCTGTCACCAATAAAAAATACTTGTCAAAATATTCTCTAAACCAAGTAATAATAAAAGGTCCATCTTGAGAGGTGAACACAAAAGATCCTCCGGATTTAAGCAATAAAATAGTAGGCACCGTACTTTGTAATCGTAGAAGATGTTTCATCAATGAGCTATAGCCTTTTTTGCACGCAGGGACTCCAGCGCCTTCTCCCGCAATCGTATCTCAAGCTTTTTCTGTTCAGACTCCATATCTTCCTTGTCACTGGATTTACGTTCTCTCTCTGCATCACTATCTGAATAATCAAGGTCATGGTCATCATCAGATGGTGGCTCGGAGCCATTCTGTTTTGATTTCTGCTTAGCTGCACGACGCTCTTCTTTTCTATGACGTCTCTCTTCACGCCTGCGGCGTTTTTCCTCCTTCCGCAACCTTTTCTCTTCCTTCCTCCTCCGCTTGCGTTCCTTCCGATCAATGGAGTTGGACTGATATCCACTTTCATCATCTGAAGTGTCCTTCAGATCATTTGTGCTTTTTTTACCTGTGTCATGACCTTTATTTTCTCTATCATCTTCAGAATTAGAATACAAGTCTTGACGCTCCACCTTCCTCTTGATTTTCTTATCAAATCCCTGAATGTTGTCATTATCCTCTTCTTTAGGAAGTTTTGATCTCCTATCATCTACATCAGAGACACTACCCGAATTTTTCTGTCTGTGACTTCGCCTTCCAGCTTCTGAAGTGTATCTTTTCACCGGAGATCTACTATCAAGGACACCATCTGATGGCAAGCTTCCTCCCCCAACTATCCCCGGGCCATACTCAACATCCTGTGGTGAATGTGGAATGCTTTGTACATGGTATTGACGTTGACTGCCAAAAAACAAAAATTTATCGAAGCAGACGAGCCAATCAAGTATATTATGGAGCCAATGCAAGGATTCGTTTTAGCAAGAAGAACCGCATATTTAAGAAAATTGTAAGTGACTACCAATTACAATCCCAGATGTATTGATGTGCTTAAATTAGTTAAATCTGGCAATCTCAGTGCTGACCAATGGCTCACAATGAATTGCTTACTAAGCTAGAAAAACCACATGGGTTTTTCCCTGTTTATAGCTACTTTCAAGTGAAAAAAACAGCTGTATGCAGAGGTCTGGGAATGGATGAAAAGCCTTTGGAGCGGATGGAAAGCCATCCGGTTCAGAAAGGAAGCCTACAAGAAGAAGCTGGGCAATCATACAAAAGCCAGGGATAATGTGAAATAAAGCTGACAAGCTAATAGTTTACTACAGATACATAAGTAAAGTTGAGCTTTATTATTAGAATGATAGGGTATACAGTTTGCATGGATGGAAAAATATCAGCTTATAGAGTCAAATGACTGCGTCCATTTGTTTAAGCAATCATGAATGCACGTCAATTGATAGCAGCAGTGTTCAAAAAATGGAACTAAAAATCCATCTTGCCAATGGGAACCCCAAAACATCACGCGATCACAGCTAACCAAAGGGGTGCGGGGTGCACCACAACCTATTATGGATATTTACAGATTTTTTGGGGTTGTGGGGTGCACCACAACCTATTATGGGTATTTACAGATTCTTTTCGTATTTCACAACTATTCAAGAAGGGTAATATTTTTTATTTGCACTCAAAATACATTCAAGAAACACTTCATATTTGGCATCGATTCAGGAGAAATTGAGCATCTTTTTTGGTCATCAAGAGATTGAGCGACCCATTTGTTAGATTCACCTCCCACCAACTCTAGCAAAATAAGAAATCCCAATGATATCACTTATTATTTGATGTAAGGTAATTGATGCTCAATACCTATTTGCAATATTTCCATGCCTATGTGATGGTCGACCCTGTCCTTCATCTAACTGATTGTAGGTCTGCCTTCCATGTGAAACATCTTCTGGCAGAGAAATTTCCGCTGCTACCTTCCTGGATCTATAGTTCACAGAAAAAACATCATTAGTTGAATTGACTTTGAGCTTGACATAGTGCCTTCACAAAGAAATGAACTACGAACAAACACGTCCAAATAATTAGAAGAAATCAAGCTTTGATGGAACACATAACCAACCTGGAAGATCTTTCTTCTGCACCTTCACTGCCATCACTGCCAACATGTAAACTTCTTTCTTTGGAGTGCCTGTCAGGGCTAACAGACGAAGCATGTGCCCTGCAGAAAATCAAAAAAGAGAATTATACATTTGCTGACCACTCAACAACAAGAAAAAAGGCAAAAAAGCACCTCTTTCCATCTCTAAAAGACATTTTAGACTTATCAGGCAATATGGATCTGATAGATTCAACATCTTGAATATCTCGGCGATCTCTTGGTTTGTGATCTGGCAACTCCACAGCAGACTGTTTGCGCAATGAAGAATCTGGCTGCTTAAGACCTATGTCAAGCCCACCAGTTTTTTTTGAACGAATAGGAGACCTGTTTCAGATGTGATGTTCATCAAAAAAAATGTATCATCGTGAAATATATCGCAAACTAATTTGAAGATCATCAGGTAAGTATCCTTTGGCATGTATCAAAGATATGCTGCTCATTGTACCTGTTTGGACTCCGACGAGGTCGTTGAGGACTCAGGCTTTTGTGTGGGCTGCGACTCCTGTTTGTTAGCAATAGTGAATTTACCTCTGTAAGCAACACTAGACTTCAGAATAACATAACATACAATGCAAGTCAACAAGTTGATACCATTTTGATGCTGCTGCTTGTGGTGACCTGTGATACCTTGGAGACCGTGTAGGAGGTGATCCTCTTCTAGGTGGTGACACGCGTCTTGGAGGAGTTCGGTGCCTAATAGGAGATCTTTGGGGAGGAGAGGGTGATCTTCGGCGCATATGAAGAGGTGATCTTCTGCGAGGAGATGGACGACGTCTCGGTGATGGAGATCTGTATCGATAAGGTGACGGAGATCGATGACGCGATGGGGATGGGGATCTACGCCGAAGGGGTGGGGATCTTCGTCTCAAAGGTGATCTATACCGAACCAGAGGGGATCTATAACGTGAGCGGGATGTCGATCTCCGCCTATATTGAGGTGATTGCCTTCGTATAGGAGACCTTGGGGCATGTCGAGGAGAGGCACGGCGTCTTGGAGATGGATGCCGCCTTTCAGGAGATATAGAGCGTCTACGGTGTCTCGGTGAGACTGATAAACTGTGCGATCTGTGCCTTTCTCTGGGGTAATAAAGAAAACTAGCTAGATCACTGATGACTTCAAAATTGAACAAAGAATTAATGACAAATCAAAACATCCCAATCTAAGAGGACTTTTTGAAGAGAAAAACATTGAATAAAAAAAACACAAAAGTAGACCAAACTAACGTTTTTGGACAAGTCAATCAACAGAATAGTAATATGAAATAACAAATACAATCACCAATCCAACTCTTAAGTTAAAGAGTCATATGAAAATAGAAGTTTAAAATATAATAGAGCAAACCTGCAGCATACAGATTGATGGATATAACAAAATGGAAACCAGACAATTTATGCATCATTTTTGTTTCAAGGAATCTAAGGCATCCTAGTACTATCCTTCCAACATATTTTCCCTGATCAGCCCAAAGGAAAGGATTGGAGCATACTTCTTTCCGAATATCAGTGCCTTCAAATGAAAAATAATAAAAAACTTAATTCAAAATATACCTTCATTAATTGGTGATGGAAGAAAGCCCAATCCAGTAAAGTTTGTCTATGTCTGTGACGTGACAATCAAGTGACAAGGGTTTCCCATTTTTTACTATATGGTGATGCAAAAGTTCAGTTCAGTAGAGTCCCTCCGTGTAAATTATCTGGAAGTCAAGTGACAAGGGTTTCCCGTTTCCTCTCTTCCAACTTCCAAGTTACTATACTACTGCATAAGGACGTCCCTGTCGGCTGCCTCTGTTGAATGATTACTTCATTTCCTTGCCTAGGAAACTCTTTGATTGTCAGGCTTGATAGTCATTTACTTCAAGAGCTTTTCAATTTAGGAACCCAGCTTATATTTACCAACATCCAGTAAAATGATTAGGCATCATTTTGGGAAGTGGAGAAACTAATGCCAAGTACTAGAACTCTTGATTTGATATCATAGCAGAATATCAAAAAGAAAAGCTTTCCAAACTGTAGGAAATGTGGTTAGAGAGACATGACTTCTTTATTCCATAGACAACTACTCCTTTATACAAGAGTATGGGTGATGGACAATAATTTATATGATGTGGTAATAACTAATAAGTATTTTATTTACAATCCTAATATACTAGAAAGAATTAAGTAATTACATATTTACACTTATTATACCACCACCTAGAGTTGTTTCATATATATCATAGACACCAAGTTTGTTACAGAAGAATTTGACCCAACAGTGTGAAACTACGTGAACTGATCTGTCAATTGATCTTATGACCAGACTAGTGTGAGGTTGATTAACCTATCTTGTATTTTTCACAAACAAAGTGTCAAGTCGACTTCTGTAAGTTTTTCATTTTATGAAAAGTGGATTGCAAGCAATATGGACTGCAACTTGATCATCACGCTGCAAATCCATAGCTTCGGTCCTTGGGACAGACAAAATTCAAGTTCTTGCACAAAAATCTTGATCCAAACGAGTTCACCAGTAGCATGAATTAAGTAATTACATATTTACACTTATTATACCACCACCTAGAGTTGTTTCATATATATCATAGACACCAAGTTTGTTACAGAAGAATTTGACCCAACAGTGTGAAACTACGTGAACTGATCTGTCAATTGATCTTATGACCAGACTAGAGTGAGGTTGATTAACCTATCTTGTATTTTTCACAAACAAAGTGTCAAGTCGACTTCTGTAAGTTTTTCATTTTATGAAAAGTGGATTGCAAGCAATATGGACTGCAACTTGATCATCACACGCTGCAAATCCATAGCTTCGGTCCTTGGGATAGACAAAATTCAAGTTCTTGCACAAAAATCTTGATCCAAACGAGTTCACCAGTAGCATGAACCATGGCCAATTCAATACTCATCAAGTTTTTTTCAGGTGACTAAAATCCTTGGTTTGGAATTTTTGCTCTAAAGAAACCGCTTAATTTGTGCAGTGCCCTTCTGATCATCTCCACTAGTAACAATATCATCAACACAAATGATGAGTAATGTATACCAAGAAGAGCCCCGGTGATAAATAACAAAATAATCAAAACTAAACCGTCAGAGAACACACTCATGAAGAGATGGTTTCGTGTGACTGTACCATAGAGAGAATTAGGAAGATGAGACTCCCCTTCAGTATTGAACTCAGGAGGTTACTCCATATAAATCCCATCTGATATGTGAACGGAGAAATTACATAGAGGTCCAGCAATAAATGGAAATTACAAAAAACATAATATAAAGAGATATATTAACACTCCCCCTCAAGCTGGAGCGTACACATCGTGTATGCCCAGCTTGTTGCAAAAGCTCTGAAATGTTGTTGGACTCGATGGCTTTGTGAGGACATCTGCAAGTTGATCTTCAGATTTGACATGCGGAGTCACCACCTTGCCATTCTTGATCTGATCTCTGATGAAGTGGCGGTCAACCTCTATATGTTTAGTGCGCTCATGGAAGACTGGATTCTTGGCAATGTAGATAGCAGTCTGATTGTCACATCTAAGCTCTATGGGAGACGAGACAGAAATCTTTAACTCAGAAAGTACAGATTGAACCCACTGCAATTCGCAACAGGGATGAGCCATTGCTCGATACTCGGCTTTCGTGCTTGATCTAGCCACAACATTCTGCTTTTTACTTTTCCAGATGATTTCCCAAAAACGTGCAATACCCTATCATTCAGATTACCAACCCAGTATGCATCTGCATAACCAGTAAGAACAAGAGTAGACACAGGAGTCTTGCGTCTATAGTAGGTGATCCACTTACCAAGTGCACCCTTCAGATATCTCAAAATACGACAAACTGCCAACCATTGTGACTGTTGTGGTGAGCTCATATGCTGACTCGCCACACCTATAGCAAAAGAAATATCAGGGCGAGTAACTGTCAGGTATGTCAGCTTCCTAACAATTTTCCTGTAGTAACCTGGATCTGGATAATCATTATCATCAATCATCTCCTTAACATGATAGTCCATGGGAGTAGACGCCGGCTTGGATTCACTCATGCCAGCTTCCTGCAGTAAATCCAGCACATATTTCCTCTAAGACAAATTAGTACCTGCATGAGATTTAAGTACTTCAATGCCCAGAAAATATCTCAGTTTGCCCAGATCCTTTGTATGAAAGTGTCCCTGCAATCCTTCCTTCACATGTGATATGCCTATAGAATCGTTGTCAGTGATAACTATATCATCAACATATACAGCAATAATGATAGATCCAATAGAAAAGCTAGAATAAAATAAGGAGTAATCAGTCACCGAACGGGAGAAACCCATCTTTAGCACAACATCATTGAACTTGTCAAACCAAGCTCTAGGAGATTGTTTCAACCCGTAGACGGTTTTCTTCAATCTACACACCTTCTGACACTCCCCCTGAGCAACAAAACCGGGAGGTTGCTCCATGTATACCTCTTCTTGTAGATCACCACGGAGAAAGGCATTCTTGACACCAAGATGAAATAGAGGCCAGTCAAAAGTAGTAGTCAGAGAAATAAGAATCTGCACTGAATTCAAACAAGCCACTAGTGAAAAGGTCTCAAAGAAATCAACTCCATATGTCTGGGTATAACCCTTTGCCACCAGTCTAGCCTTCAACCTCTCAACTGAACCATCTGGATTATGTTTTACTGTGAATACCTATTTGCAGCCCACAACATTTTTCCTTAGAGGTAAGTCAATAAGATCCCAGGTGTTGCTTTGAAGAAGAGCAGACATTTCCATACGCATCTCCTGTTTCCAGTCAGTATCCTTCATAGCATCAAGATGAGTTCTTGGAATAACTACAGAATCAATCCTAAGAGCAAATGACCGGGTCGGCTTGGATAATTTCGACAAACAACACACATTTGCAATAGGATGTTGAATAGTTTAGGAACGAGTACCTTTGCGAACAACAATGGAACATCAAGGTCAGATGGTTCTTCAGAAATCTCTTAAGTAGAGGAAGATGGGGAAGGCTCAGAGACAGGAGTCGCTACCTCCTCTGGATCCTACCTGCATCGTCTACTATAAACATGTTGACATTGTTGAATTAATGTATCACTTGTGGTTGCTTTTCCTGAATGACAGTATAATCAGGAATGATAGGTGGCATTCTCTCACCGATGTCTGATGGTGGCACTCTCTCACTTTCACACAATTGCTCCCCCTTACTGGGAACACTAGAGAAAAATGGTGTGGATTCATAGAAAGTTACATCCCAAGACACAAACATACGGCGGAGACTGGGACAATAGCACTTGTATCCTTTGCTAGTGTTGGAGTACCCAAGAAAGAGAGTCCTAATAGACCTAGGGGATAACTTATCAACCTTAGGATCAATATTGTGGACAAATGAAGAACACCCAAACGCTCTGAGAGGAACGAGGAAAGGCGATTTTTGGTCATAAGACAGAAAAAGGAGTACGTCCTTAAAGCACTGAAGAGGGTTGCTTGTTTATCAGGAAACAGGCAGTAAGTAAAGCATCAGACCAGAACCTCTTAGGGACATTGGATTGAAACATAATAAAGCTGGTAATATCAAAAAGATGATGATTTTTGCGCTCAGCTACTCTATTTTGTTGAGGAGTGTGAGGACAAGACGTACGATGAATCATCCCAACAGAGCTACAAAAATCAGCCATAGCAGTTTGAACATATTCCAAGGCATTATCAGATTGAAAAAATTTAATATTGCAATCAAATTGAACCTTTATTTCTTGATGAAAATGCTTGACAATGGATAACACTGACTCTCGACTCTTTAATAAATAAACCAATGTCATGCGAGAAAAATCATCCACAAAGGAAATAAAATAGTGAAAACCATTATAACTATTGGTCTTTACAGGACCCCAAACATCACTATGGACTAACTCAAAGGCACTGCCTGTTTATTGACACGACTGGGATAAGATAGTCTATGATGTTTTCCCAATTGACATGACTGACATTCTAAAGAATACACTTGGGACAACTCAGGTTCTAACTTTCTCAAGCTCTCCAACGATGGATGTCCATATTTGTAGTGCCACAGTAAGGGAGAACCGCTCAAAAGGATAGCCGGAGCAAGAGCAGGAGCAGATACTTGGCGAGGCAGACTGTCACCGTGGAAGAGGTAGAGATCACCTTTCCTAGGCCCCCCACCAATCGTCCTCATGCTCTTGAGATCTTGTAATACAAAGCAAGAAGGCCCAAACGTCATTGTACAGTTCACAAGATCAACTAATTTTGCAACAGAGATAAGATTAAAAGGAAATGCAGGCACATAGTGAACCGATTTAAGATTAATTTTAGGAGTCAAAGAAACAAATCCACTTGTTAACACTCTCCTCACTGAACCATCTGCTATGGTCACAGATTTGTGAGGAATATGTGAGTCAATGGAGTGAAGTAATCTCCTCATACCAGTCATATGCTGGGATGCTCCAGAAACAACCACCCATGAAGAAGTTGAACCAGAAGCCAGTAGAGAGGTAGCCTGATTACCAGTGGTAGAAGCCAGATTTGCAGAGGAAGAAGAGGATCCCACACTCATATGTTGTGTAGCCAAAAGAAATCTATCATATTCTTCCTTTGTGAGTGTAATGCCAGAAGAACCAAAACTTTATGCAGATGGCTCAGAAGACTCAACAGTACTTGCATAGTTTGTTGCCCTCACAGCTGGTGCAACAGGTCTTCCATGCTTCTCCCAGCACTTCTCAACGGTGTGTCCAGGTTTGTCATAAAAGGTGCACTTGGGACGTGCTCCACGTCCTCGTCCCATACATGTACGGCCTCCTCGAACTACAGTGGCTACATATGCATGAGAATCTTCAGAAGGAGAGAATGTTGTAGAATCAACTGGTTTAAAATTTGATTGTAGAATTCTTGAGTAGGCTTCTTCCAAGCTGGAAAGTTTGTCAAATGCGAGGATGACACTGTGGACCGAACTGCAAGACGAATTCAGACCTGATAGAAACTTTACAGTAATCAAGTCATCTCTGTCTTTGACCTGTTTTTAGACAGTCACTAGATGATAGAAGCTAAACTCCTGAGCAATACTTTGGATCACTCCGAAATATTCTTTTAAAGGCTTGTCTCCCTGTCTTTCAACGAAGAGTCGATCATATATCATAAACTGACGTAAGAGCATTCTTTTCCTAAGTAAGGCTTCTTCACAGCATCTCATATGTCTTTGGCAGTAGTATAGAACATGAACCTAGCAGCAATATTAGGTTCCATGCTCCCCCATAGCCAGGTCTTCACCAGACTGTTATGACGTTCCATTCAGCATAGCCTTTATCAGTAGAAGCAGGAGGATTAGAATCAACATGTTGTGCTTTATCTCGGGATTCTAACACTGTATGGATAGCATTCATCCACAAGAGATCATTTTTCCCGTGAAGCTTGATGGAGGGGATAGGTGACCTCTCGTTGTAGATAGTAGATGTCTTGGTGTCCTCCACGATTTAACGGATAGATAGAGTGACAGAGAGATACACGTCACAGAAGAGTAGAAAGTGACGGAGAGATACACGTCACAGAAGAGTAGAAAGTGACAGAGAGATACATGTCACGTCAGAAGATTAGATGTGTTTCTGACGCATCCACAACCCCCAATCGAAAAATTCCCTAATCACGCATGGAGATGTGATTAGGAATATATTGCGTATGGACGGAGCCTCCAGTATGAGTTTTAATGAGCCGTCTTACGTAGACTTTGCCTTCGGAGTCTACTGAAAGAACCGGAGGCTACTGACGGGTGGTGGGCCTGCCCAGAACCGACGGTTACGTCGTTGCCGTGGCCGGTGACTATTGCGGCCACAAGATCGACTACGGAGGTTGTCCCGTTAGGCCAGCGGCAGCTGTTGCCCTCGTAGGCGGAGGCGGCTACTGCCAGCGGGACTCCGCGGATGTGTGGCCCGACGGCGCTACCCGACGGCTGGTGCCCGGCGTTGCACCGCTACTGTCCGGCAGCCGGCGGCGCTGCCCGCGCTGCTGCTTTGCGGCGGCCAGCGGCGGGGGCGCGAGGGAGAAAGAGAGGGGGAAGCGGCGCGCCCTAGATGAAATCGTAGAAGCCTTGCTCTGGTACCATGTAAACATAAGTTGCAAGGCTGCTTGCAATGCAGCTTGTGTGAGGGTTCAAGACCACTCACCCTTTTATTAATAAAACTGGAGAAATTACATAGAGGTCCAACAATAAATAGAAATTACAAAAAACATAATATAAAGAGATATGTTAACATGATAATTCGTTGTGAAGGATGGATTCATGATGTTCAGTGTGTCCAACGAGATGAACATTCTAACTAATGTCATCCTAGCAACCGGTGAGGACTCGAGATAATACACACCGTGGACTTTAAGTCAAGCCCTGGCGACAAGTCTAGACTACAACCAATCGACCGACCCTCGGTCCAACCTTCATGGAAAAGACCCATTTGTAGCAAAAACAAGAGTCAATGTATAATTGGCAACAAGAGATGCCCTTTCCTCCTCCATACCTTGTCAGCCAATCTAAGTGATTTGGTGCACAGATACAATAAGAGGTATCGGCATGGAGAATAAGACAAACATAAGCAGCATATAATGACATAGTTAGAAATAGGATGTAAATACATGACATTTTCTCTTTGTGGTGAGCAACAGGCAAATAAGCCATATTTTGTGTTCCTCCAAAATCTCCAATACTAACGATGATTGATGGAGGATTGAGACCTATGTTGTCGTATGCATGCACACCTTACGGTTAATTCTTCTATAGTGTGTTGGATAAGCATGGCGTGTAGGAGTTTTAGTCAGTCGTTTTCATAGATTTCTCTATTGTCTCAAGTAGTCACCCATGTCTTGTTTTGGAATAGGTTTGATGGTTCTAATGCCTTGAATGGAAACAGAAAATCCATTAGCTAAGTTGAGCTACAACAAGGTCACTTTGGTAGCGTGGATATTGGATCAAAGTCAAGAATCAGAGATGACTAGTTATATGAAGAGACTTAGAAATGTTACATAAGAGGTAGCTTGTCAAGAACCCTGAATTTAAGGAGTTGATGTATACTTCATCTGTCATAATAAATTGAGTGGTGTTCATGAGATTCTTCAGTAGAAGCAACATTTGCAATAGGAGTTAAGGGAGGACTACAAATGCATAGCATGCCCCCTTCTAGTGCTCTTCTAGCCACAATGAGTGCATTAGGGGATCACCCGTCCTCTGCCTCTTCTACCACGTCCTTGACCTTGAGTAGAAGAGTTGTTTATGAATAACAATGGCGGAACGATCAATAGCAGGAATGATGGGAGCATCCTGCTAGAAAGGCATCAAACACGCATTAAAATGCTTTGACAAGAGTGAAAAGTTCTATTTCAGACAAGATTTGGTTTCTGACTTCATACCATTGCACATCCCACAAGGAATTTGATATCCATCTGATCCCCTTGTCCAATGAGCTTCAACGGATCCAAAGATAAGGGGAGCTAAGTGTTCAAATACTCCCTTATAAGAGTGACTTCACTAAAAATGTTGAAATCCACCATCATACCATAATACATCTAAGACATGTTGTCAAAGTACACGAGTTGAAGATGATCCCATACAACTTAATAACGATTTGGGTTGTTGGGTATATCTGCTACTTAGGACTCCATGGAATTCCATAATAATGTTGAGTGAATATAAGCATCATGTTGCTCCCAATAGATGGACTCATCTGTGGGAGGATCAGAGGTGGGGTGCTTGTCCTTTGAATCTGACTTTAACCTTGCGACTTTGTTGGCTGAAGTCTGGAGCATTGGGCTTATGAGAGGTGATGACATAGTTCTAGACAAGTAGAAGAGACTCTTGAGGACTCCCCATTAATTCCTTTTCTTAGCCAAACTGCACGCGACTAATATATGGAGGATGTGGAGGATTGGAAAGCAGCAACAGCAAGAGACAGTGTGTGATGGAAGCACACACCATGTAAGGAAGAAGAATGTAATTTTCACAATTTAGTCGAAAGTCATGAGGCATGCGAAAGATAATTGCATGTGCCTGAACTTGGAGATGACTCTAACCAAACATAAAATTGTGTTTGAATGAGCACAGCATGTGGAAGTACACTGTGTGTGCCTAATTAGCACGTGACATGTTCTGGGACCACATTGTGTGAAAAATCAAGACAAAAAAGAATTATGCTCCCAATGACATGGTGGGTACTCAAGCGAAACGCAGTGATGGCGCCCCCAGGCCCCAGTGGCTACACTAGCGTAGCGAGATAGAATATGCAATAACCTCCCTAGTTAAAAAAGGGGCATGGGACATCTTGAAGATGACGACAAGCTTTATGACAGAAAGAGGAGAGAATTTATACATGAGTGGAGAAGAGAGCATTCTAAACTAGATATAAAGGGAGACAGTGGCACGATGGATAAAGTAGTAGGGTGAAAATAGCATGGCTCCTAAAGATGAAGTCAGAAGTTCCCCTAGGGCTAGAGATGGTAGCTTCTATTGAAGACGCTATCTTCCACTCTTTCTTCCCTTGGGAGTAGCCATGTGATATCATGCGATGTATGAATTGTGATTAGGGAGACTAATGACTTGTTTATTCTAACATGGCTTGAAACTAAGGCCAGTAGACATGGAAGAATAAGTAAAGACCTTATAATTATTTTATGTTTCAAACACAAATATGTATATGACAGGCATTGTCTATATGTGAGTTTTCGCGGTTTTCATCCCACACTTATTGATACATGAGTTTACACTTCGTCTAATCTCCTACTTATAAGAGCGATGTAAACACATCTAAATTATCACTTAAAGCAAGACTTGTCTAATCTCCTACTAATAAGAGCAATGTAAACACATTTAAATTGTCACTTAACGAAAGACATTGCATTGCATGTTATCAGAGAAGGAGCATTGCTACTTCTCATGCCCCTTCATTGTTGTTGCCTACTGCTACCCCCCCCTTCTTTTACTTGTACCTCTCCACCAGTCTCATCTTTCTTTATTGCCTACGGCCTCTCCTCAACAGCGTAACACCCTGAGGTTATTCTTTTAGGAAGCTAAACAATTCTATCATCTTGGTCAGTGATGGTCATTTGCACTTAGAGCATGTTTTTCCTTATCTTCTAATGTTTGAGGGGTTATGGTGGATCATCTCCAATGTTTTGGATCCCTCTTAGTTCTCCTCAGTGGCGCCAGGTTGTTAATTACATAGCATATAATCAGGTTCCCCGATTGTTCCTCGCCTAGAGTTTGATGTGGCAAGTGATTGAATCATGCGACGTGTGATAGTGTCGTGCAACGTTAACTCACTACTCATTCTTTTGATTGTTGTTGTTGCTCATAATGTGACACAATGTGCAACTTGGCCTCCAAATTCAAAGTGGTCTTGCCCCAATTGTGACACCATGTATGACAAATGACACGAAGTGTACTTTAGCCTCCAATACATGGTGTTGTTGTCCTAAATGTAACACAATGTGTCTTTGCATGTTGTTTTCATCTACACTTGGTCAACATTTAGCATGCCACGCGTGTATAGTACAAGTGTGTGGTTGCCTAGACGACCTGTGCCCACAACACATAATTGTGCATTATGATCTTCCTACACTTGTAGCATTTTGTATTGGCTACCCCCGTCACAATGACATCTTACATGAACACCTAATCACCTATAGGTATGCTACACGATACATAATGTGTTCTTGCAAGACATGTACTACCCCGTCAAAATGCCATCTCACAAGGACGCCTCTAACGATTAAATAATATTGTCAAACTAGATGAGAAGCAATATGGCAATTCCATGATGGAAATTTGAAATTTCATATAGATGCACATGAACCAAACCTATATACCCCAACATGGATGTCCAATCAAGAGATAGGTTGATGGTTCAGGATCTCAATCTTTTGGTGTTTGGTGTAAATATACAAACTACCAAGGAATGAGGTATCTGATTTCAATGCCGTTTCAACATGGAAACCAAAATTTACTGAAATTTCGACCAAAAATTCGATAAATAAAACAATACTCGTTTCGACGCCAAAACGAAAGAAATAAGTCACAAAATTTCATAGGCATGAGCTCTACACCTATATGCATCGTTTTATGCAATAAAATTAAATATGGGGATAAGTGGGGTCCTTCATGTAGAAGATAAGTAAACTTTACTGTGTCCTGGGAAAATTTTGAAATTTGGGCAAAAGATTTTGCTAATTTCAACACAACGATACAGCCACATGATTTCATAGCAGATGCTGGCAAAATCAAATTTTTTTCTCAAACTTTTGACAATTTCGTTGAAACCTCATTCCTTGCAGACTATACCCACCCCCGTGTTGTCAATTCAAAGTGCCTAGTGTAGAGAATGAGTATTGGGCATACAGAAATCTCAAAATTACATGCACACCCCTAGGTATACAAAACCTACATGATTTGTGTCGATAACACAAGTCATGCATCATGTCCATCATGCATATGTAATATTTTCTATTTGCTAACCTGTCACATAGACACCTCTAGCAATTTCACAAACACCTTTGGAAATAAAATAAATATTGTCAAACTCATCGACAAGCACTATCTTATGAAATAACTCTAGAATGGCTATTTCATCTAGATGTACGCAAACAAAACCTCCTTGAAATCATAGTTGCAATAACCAGTTTTTAAAATGTGTTTTAAACATGTATTTTTCAACACTCATATGTGACACGTCTATTTACACTCCTAAACTGAATAAAACCTTTTAAACATGGTTTATACAATTTTCAAATGGTAATCAGGTTTTAAACATGTTTTGGATGCTTTTTGTCATTTATACAGTATTGTGTGCCTCATTGTTTTTTTTCCTTTACTTTTCCAAAACCCTCCCCCTCCCAACCTCAGTCCCTGATACTGAAACCCGATGGACCACAACGCCAACTACACCAATGAAGTTGATCCTTTGCAACTGCTACTAGAGTACCTATGGTTGTTGCAGGAGTACCTGGGGCTGCTAGAGCAACACCCCACGGCAGCTACTAGGGAAGCACCCTACGATTGACGGAGGAGCAACCTCCTTTAGCGACATTCGACTACTTGGTGGCGTCCTCTTCCTCCAGGCTCCAGGTAGGTCCTCTTCTATTTTCTTACCCATGCTTTTTCAATTTCTTCTTTCTTCCACTATTTGGTCTCCTCAATTG
The DNA here is from genome assembly GCA_963693085.1 of Alisma plantago-aquatica. Lineage (NCBI taxonomy): Eukaryota > Viridiplantae > Streptophyta > Magnoliopsida > Alismatales > Alismataceae > Alisma > Alisma plantago-aquatica. Next base: position 1,985,084,318 of record OY856409.1, read on the forward strand.
TCCCCTAATCCTCATGTGATTTTGTCCTCTTTGCCCCATAAGCAATTATTATCAAGTTGTTGCAGCCACAATTTGGTGGGAAGCCAATAGCGTGATCACAAGAGCATCATCCTGCTTCCCCCTCCCATTGTCCCCTTGCTCTTCACAACCATGTCACCTCGTTGATTTTTTCTTGTTCCTCCAAATCTAGCAAGACAACTTCCCCCATTACATGTGATCCCTCTGCTCCTCCACAATCATGCTACCCCCTTCCGCCATTTTCCTCCATTACCTGTGATCTCTTCCAGTAAGTCAATTCTCAGTAGATGAGTTCATCCTTCCTCCATTACTGAATAATGAATTGTCCTTATTCCTATTCTATTTTTTCCTTCTTCGATATCATTTACCTTCATGCGCTTCTTATTCAACCCATTCTCCTACACATTGCACTTCTTCTTGTAACCACTTCTCTTATTTCTTCCCTTGTTCATTTGTTCAAGCTCGAGGAGGTTGTTGTCGTTGGATGTGTACTTTGACACAGATCATAATCAAGGTTGCAGGCAATCTACATTCTATAGCAACATTCTATATTACAATAAGTAACCCTACTTATTATGTATTTGATTTTATATGTCAATCGCACTTGCAATCAGTTCATGAGTTGTGAATCAGTTACATATAAGTTGTAGCTAGTTATATGCCATCATTTGATCTTTAAGTACTAGGGTTTAACATGATACATGCATTAACTAACTGTTACTTATTGGACGGCACTCTATCTGATTGCATACATGTAGCAATCTTGTATAGGGTTTTAGGCCCAATTGGAGTATGTTTGACTAATTTCTTAAGATCAACATGCCATGAGGCAAAGATCCGATTTGGGAGCATATGGAGAAAACACCTAACGGCAAAAACAAGTGCAAATTTTGCCATGAAGTTCTCAGTGTAGGGATCCAGATCACAAGACTACATTATCACTTTAGCAAGTAGGTTGTAAAGGATATTAGACCTTGTCCTACTATTCCATGTGATGTGAGAGCCATGGCTCTTCAATCGATTGGGGATTGGAATGTCAAGACAAAAAAGAAAAGGTGATTAATTTTTGGAGAGCAACTAATTCTCATACTTCTAGCCAGTCGACTCTTGTGGATGTTGTACAAGTTGACGAGTACAAGAAAGAAACGCTTGGTCGCCAAAACCCTATATTGAGTGGTAATGAATGAGGAGAAGAAAGATGCAAATAAAGCTATCTAGAAATTTTCTATTTCAACTTTCAAGTAATATTGCACTTAATGTTCATAGGACACCTGAATTTAATGAGGGTTGCGTATTGCAAATGCAAGTTATGATTATGAACCACTTAGCAGAGAAACAACTACAACATGCCTTCTGGATGAGGTGAAGGTTAAGGTGGACACATATGTCAGCTCTGTAAAAGAGCATTGGCAATTTTCTATATGCACATGTCATGTCTGACTATTGGAAAGATATGAGTAGGTTTCATATGGACTTGATGGTTCAATGCACAATTTTGGTAATGTTCTATTAATCATTGTGCATAGAAGGTCATGTTAGAGATGGCTCTTGTACACTTGATTTTATCCTGTCAGTCATTAATGAGATTGGTGCCCAAAACGATCTGTAATTTGTGTCTAATAATGCAAGTAAATATGATAGCACATGAGCATTTTGGACGTTACCTTCATATATTCAAAATGAATAGTGTATTCAACATGGGATTAATTTAATTGTAACTAATGAGTGACCTTGATACTATTTTTTCCCATGAGTCATCAATGAGATAGGTGCCCAAAACGTTGTGTGATTTGTGTCTAATATTGCAAAGAAATATGACAGCACATGAGGATTTTAGACGTTACCTTCATAAGTTCATATATTCAAAATGAATAGTGTATTCAACATGGCCTTAATTTAATTGTAACTAATCTGAGTGACCTTGGTACTATTTTTTTGTACTTGATAGCCAAGAAGATTGTGAAAATTATGTGCATGTATCAACATGTGATGGACCTGATGAGAAAACATGGAGTGTAGGGAATTGAAGAAACATGGTGCCACTCGCTTTACTATTCATTTATGTGCTTGCAATTTATACTTGCACAGGAGCAGGGTCTTAGGTTCATAGTTGTATCATCCAGCTAAAGTGATGCAATCCAAATTTGAGGATGGAATTGAAATGTGAGCTATTGTTCAAGACAATCATGTTTGGGAGCCTGGCAGGATGGTTATTCATGTTGTAGAGTCATTAATTACAACTCTGAGAATGGTAGACAATGAAAATTGTACTATTGGATACATTTGTGAAGGATAGGATAGAGCAAAAGAGGCAACAAAAGACATTTTTGAATGAGCTACAGATAAATGCATGCTCTTTGGGAAAATAATTGGTCATAGATGGGATAAAACTTGCATAATCCCCTTCAAGTTGTTGCAGCTTACTTGAATCCTCTGTTGCACTATCAAAAGAGAGTCACATGGATGTTGAGGTAGAACAAGACATGGAAAAGGTTGAGATAAAGGTGGTGCCCGATGTGAGTAGGATTTTGATAGCCAAGGAGCTTCGTGAATCGTGATTATAATGGAAAGTCTCCTTAGGCCTTCTCTCCTTTGGTGATTGACTCTCTTACTACTACTCACCCAAGTAAGACTCAAAACACCCCTTCATTTAATTCCTAATGCTTAGTATGAGTGTTTGACCAGTTTGTCTCATATTTTTTGGAGTTTGGTGGGATGTGCATCTCAGCTTATTGCTAAAGGTGGCCATTAGAATTTTAAGTTGACCTTGTAGTGCTTCTTCTTGTGAAATTGGAGTGCTTTTTCTGTTGAACATACCAAAAGGCACAATCGCCTTGACACAGAAAGGTCGAAAACTGGAAATATTGGTTTTCATTAGGATGAATTCACATTTGATGTAGACTACAACAGCTGTAGAGGAAGACTCCTTATCTATAGAGATGTAGAAGATAGATGTGTTTATAGGTGACAAATTATAGTTCTCCAAATACAGAAGATGAAGAATCAGCCAAGGACGAAGATAACCATCAACATGAGAATGAGGCTACTGTGAACGTTGATTTTGATTACAAGTCGTTCACATTAGATTTTGACTGATGTAATAGACTTAAGCTTGATTAGTTTGTGTTGTTAATGTAGATCTAACTAGTATCCAATGGTCCTAAGATGCCTTCCTTTTGAAGCTAAGATGTGGCATACTCCGATTTTCATTTGTAGCACCTTAGTTTCCTCCTCATATATCAATTTTGTTGCATATTTTATCCCTTTGTCTGAATGTGTTTATATATATGGGGAGAACATATATATCTACATTTTTCCAAACTTTTTCCCAAAAGTTGACCACACTATTACTCTGTGGACCTTTTTATCCAAATTTTCTGCATGAATTCGGCATTCCAAATTTTCAACTCAGTCCTATATATTCCGAATATCAAATTTATGATTGTCTGAAACATACCATATAACATGGTTTGTCAAAATAAACTTCAATAACAAAGATTTCCAAAAAAACCTGCATCAAAATCTCCATTTCCGTGGGTGTCAAAATCAACAAGTCAAATCCTTGCTACAAGTCAAAGCACACACAAGGTGACGAGTTGACACCTACACAAGACTAGGGGTGCGGCACCTTAACAAGTACATATGTGATCAATTAAATGCTTCAATTTCAATACTTTGACGATTACCACAAGAAACTTCTTGAAGCATGTGCTTTAACCACAAACAAGAATTCCAATTACCTGTCCGAACAAGATGTACAGCAACTGTCCACATTTAAGCCAAAAATGTCAATCATGCGAACCCAAGACCTCTAAAATTTGTGTTCGGTATATGCATAATTCCATCAAGAAGAGTATATTTTCTTCATATATCAGATTTGATGATGTTGTGAGTTTGTGACCTCTGTTGGTGATAATGCCATGGGCAATCTATTACTTCAAACATAAAAACGACTTGCAAAATAAATTTATCAAGTTGATTATGCAATAATATTACAAGGTGCAGATCCACATTACCTATTTCTACTTTGATTTTGAACAGGGATGCTCCACAACAAAAGCGAGTAGTGAAACAAACAATTCGAGTTAAAATCAATGTTGCTTGAAGCAAAGAAAATCAGCTAGTTCAACCAGTTGAGCCAAGATGCGAGTACGGTCATGCTTTGATTGCCTCCCACATCAGCTAATCACCTAGAGCCTGCCAAACTAGTCGACCAACCAGTTGACGCAAGGTGTCAATCTACATTATCATCTATTGTTGTTGATTTTGAACATGGATCATACCCAAGCAAAAACAAAATGTACAAGTTCAAATCAAAGTCAAAAGAACCATATACAATCAACCAACTCAATTGGTTGATATTGCAACCTAACAACATATGTGGTTTGATTGCCTCCTCGATCAACTAATCACCTAGAACAAGCCAAAACGAATCGACCAACCAATTGAAGTGGTGACTAAAGAAGTTTGACCCTTTAAATCCGCCCTAAACAGACATGAGTAGGTTTTGATGCAATATAAATGCAAGGAGCTTTGTTCAAACGCGACATACCACCTCATCTCCCATTAGGCTATGCCCTAGCCACAGCTTCATTGGTTGCCTTGGTGGAGCTCGTTAACAACCAATTTTGCCATTGAAGTTGTTGGTCTATCCGTCTATTGCCTCCTCCTTGCATATACTCTCTCAGCCCTTATTCTTCCTCCTCCACTCCTAGTAGTTTGTTTCCATCAACTTTTTCCCAAAGAATGGGGCTTGGAGCAATGGTCATTGATGTTATTGTAGCCCTTGGTGTTTCTTTAAGCAAGCTTTGTTGTTAATTAGCAAACAATTTAGTCAATACTTCTAGATTCGTTGATGTTGCTTAACGTGTTGAATTGTCGTTGTCCAAAACATTTTTCTGGCTACCATTGTTGTTTGAAGATCTAAGAAGTTTTTAGCTTGATAGATGAGTAATTTACATTTAGGATTAAATATATGTTAATTTTATTTCCAATTATTAATTTATAAGATTATTTTTTATTGTCCTTGGAGCAACGGTCATTGATGTTATTTTAGCCATTGGTGTTGCTTTAAGCAAGCTTTGTTGTTGATCAGCAAACAATGTAGTCAACACTTTCAGAGTTCTGGATGTTGCTTAACGTGTTGCAATTGTCGTTATCCAAATTATTGTCCTGGTTTCTATTGTTGTTTAAAGATCTAAGAAGTTGGAGCTTGATAGATGGTTTATCAACAGTTAGGAATAAAAATATGTTAATATTATCTCTAATTATAGATTTATATTATCATTTGTTATTGACTTTTGCATTTAATAATGGAGGTCCCTTTAGAATCCAAAAACCCTTGTCAGTATCATTTTTTATATTTCATATAGGTTAGTCGTACTGTGTCAGTATCATGTTGTTTGCAAATTAATAGTCATTCATCAAAAGTTCATAGCTGGTTGCTTCTTTGGAACATATATTCAGTTCTTCCCGATGGGGTCGCAATGTTGACTGCTAACATACTTTTCAGTACGAACTTGTATTATGTTTTTTTTATCTTGTTGATTGTACTTGAGTTCAGGGGCATAAATATGGTGGCTATATATCGCATAGCACTCAATTCGTTAATTGTTAGATAAATTGCAGTTGAATTTTGATAATAGCTGCAATCGCTCAGTGGTGCAATTCTGTACAGTTAGTTATTTACCTGTCATCTCACTCTTCTTATGTTTTTTCCTTATTTATAGTATAAGGATTCTGATGCTATCGGTTGAATTGATTGGACCATATGTTCAGCCATGGAACACTGAAATCCTTGATAACAAGTTTTTACTCCCTTTCATGATAGCCAGAAATCAAGTTCACCTCGTTAACACCTATACCCAGTTAGATAGTTGCATAATGAATGATTTAATGGTCTGTCAAGTAAACCTGATCTTTTGAGGGACATATTCTTCTTTTTGTTTTCCCAAAGCAGTATGGCATAGATGATCCTGTGATTATTAAAAAATGTATCCAAGCTACCATTCATTCCATGCATATTCATTCACTTGTATTATCGCCATAAAGAAATATTGTATATGATAAGCAACAGATACGGCATCTTTAGATTTTCAAAAGAAATACGTCATATATAATGTGACTTGTTAATGAAGTACTAAGTAATAGCACTAGATTTACTGACATTGCTAAATTAAATTGTCAACGTAACTCTTTTGAATGTAGATCTTGGATCTTGCAAAGACAGAGGAAACATACCCTGAAAGGCTTCTTGAATTAGTCAGTGATCTGCTCCTTGACCCACTTGCAGATGGAGACCTCCTACATGACATCCACCAAGGCTAAAAATTAGAAATAAGACAGACAGTGTGAAAACATTGAATAAAATAGGATGAGGCTTTTACCTATTGGGTGACAAGGAGTTGTCACCCGAATATGCAGATGGAGAATGCCTGGAGATGTGAAGGAACATTCAGTATTCTGAAACTTGATGGTGAATATATCCTGTTCTAAGAAATTTCAATGATATTAATGCAACTACAAAGTGGTCAAAGTGATAATTTCTTAACAAAAGTTTTCACCTTTCAACACTGTGTCAATACCAACTACTCAATTTAAATCAACAAGAGTATCTGTAAGCGTAAAACACAAACTTAGACAAAGGAAGGACATAACTGAAACAAATATCAAAAAGATCCACAACAGAACTTCCATATGTAGTTAATTGTTTTCACTTTTCAGATACTAATGCTCAGATATAGAGATCCACCACTTGTGGAGAAATTTATTTGCAAATGACTCAGTGGATAGAAAGGCATCCAGTTATTGGTAAAAAATGAAAACACAGCATAACAATTTGTCATGTGCAACAAGTAATTGCACATGCGAAATTGGGGGAAAGTATTCTACCAAAATAAATGATTTATTGTCTACTAAAATAACAGTGGGGTGCTTGATGACAAATAGACTAATTTACTACTTAATCGGAGCAAATAAGCTATGAATCAGATTCCATCATGAAGTCTACCTTTGGCATGGCAAATAAGGCCTATTTAAATAGACATCTACGATTAGCCCAATGTGAGACACTAAATCAGAGGGATTAACTAAAACTCAAAAGCATATAGCTAAAACAAGTGGTTATCGTTTACTACACAAAGGTAAAGCAATAACACAAGCTAACTATTTTTTCAATGCCCCGTCATTTAGGTCAATCCTAACTATTCTACACCATACTATTCTATCCATTAACAGTACGCCAAGCCAGATTTTCATCTAAGGACAATATGATTCATACATATCCTAGGTGGGCCATGACGTCACTTCTTGCAAGGAAGGAGGTTTCCGATACTGATATCGTTTTAACGGCGTGGAAATGGGTATTCACTGATATACCGATGTAAATTTCGAACATATGCAATCCTGGCCGTTTCGATGCCAAAAGCCCAAAACGGACGCGTTACGTCATGAAATTTAACAAGTGCAATCTCTACATCTAAATGCACCATTTCAAGCAATAAAATTTTATGATGGATGTGTGGGGGGGTTCTTCATGTGGAGAGGTGAGGGACCTGGCATGTTTCATGGGGATTTCAATGAAGGATTTTGAAGACATAATGTAAGAACTATGTTGCGAAATTTTATTAGCAAAATCCATGAACTTAAATACACATACACATGGGATAACGTCATATATTGAATATACAAGGGGGCCCTTCATGTATTATCTTTGCGTAAAGAAAATGTCAAGTTTGAAGGAAGGCTGAGTGTGGGTATCACCATAGTAACAAAAGTCTCCGAATTTTACGAAAAATCGGCGATTTTTCACGATGTTATAGGCTCCCGAATATTCATCACGATTAATACGCCAATCGCCGATTTTTCACGACTTTTCACGATTAATCCCGCTTTTTCGCGATTTATACGATTTTTTACGATTCTTCATGACTTTTCACAATTTTTCTCTTTTAAGTCGCTTGCTCTTTTTTTACCAAACCATGTACACAAAATTCCTAATACACACTAAACCTCAAAGCCCCCACTCCTCTGGACAGTTCATGTTATTTCTCAACTATTTTTTACTTCTTTTCCTACATTTTTACTCACTAAGATTGTATGTCTTGTGGCCGTAACAGTTACATGCATCATATACGTATGTACATACATACATTTATCTATATATATATGTATATACTTATATTGCCGACTTATTCTCGATTATTTCCGAATAGTTGACCGAACTTTGACCGAAATTTATCGATCTTTTCACGACTTTTCTCGATTTTTTCCGAATTCCGATTTTTTCCAGCCAGCCGAAAAGTTGCCGAATCCCGAACTTGTTACTATGGGTATCACTATCATTAGATTTTTAGAGTTTACAAGATACAAGTAAATTATGTACATCAGTTACTTTTAGTGAAAGAAAAAGTTCAATTGCATGGTGGATGTGATGGTCGACCTCCCTTCTTGGCGGTTTTTGCCCAACATAAGTTGCTTGATGTGATAAACATATTGTTCTCATCCCATGTAATTTCTCTAAACCTAGCATATGTCTCTATGCATCTAAGAAGCACAGACACGGACATGGGACACGGCATAGACACGGACACGGGACACGGCATGGACACGGACACGGGACATGGCAATTTTCAAAAATATAGGACACGGACACATAGTTGGACATGGCATACACACACATACATATACATAACTATATATAGTTATATATATACATAAATACATATATGTATAAGTATAAATATAGTTGTATACATATATAGACAAATATATATATGTATACATATACATGTACACATATATATATACATACACATAACATGGAGTTAATACATATAATATTCGTCTATCCAAATCTGTAAAGCAACTGATTACATGTGATTTAAAGAAATAAACTTAAAAGAAATATAAATCAAACCCAAAATTCACTTACAATATGAATACAGACTTTATAAGAAAGCACTAGTAAGTTTCCATTATGAGATAATAAATGATCAATGTAGATTAATCTAGAATATATTTGCATGAAATCAAGTATGAATGAGGAATGATGAATATAATGAATTTGTATGTCAAATTCCTAGAACACTCATTATATAATGATGAATTATATATATAAGTATGATGTATAATAGATAAATATGTAATAATCATTAGGAAAAAGATGGGGAGGAGACATATGGTAGTGTGCTGGAATAAGAGGGAGAGAGAAGATATATAATTTATATTTCTTTTATATAGGGAATTAGTTTGACCCTGCTGTGTCCACGCCGTGTCCAAACCATGTCCAAGTTGTCCATGCGTGTCCATGTCGTGTCCGGGTTTTAAAAAAAAAGTGGACACTTCTGAGCCATGTCCACCGTGTGTCCACGCCGTGTCCGTGTCCGTGTCTGATACGTGTCCAAGACAGCCACGGCTACCCCGGGGAAGTGTCTGTGCTTCCTAGCTATGCATCATATTAGATTTTGAAAGGAAATACACCAGGGCTTTCTCTTGCCCTTTTTCAAAGTCAATATGTGACTTTGGCAATAGACTTCACAACTATGGAGAAAGTTAGCATCATCACTGATGTGACACCTTTTTTCTCCATCTTTTATTACCATATGATCTTGATACGTGATAATGAATTCCCACTTGAATCATTCACAATCGTGATAAATATAAACGGCATTAATACCATGTCTACTATACGCATAATGCGATAATATTAGAAGCATAGTTATCATGTCGACCATGTCCATGTTGCGGGATATGTGTAACAAGTACCACACGTGAACAAATATCAGATTAGAAAGCTACAAAATCTATACTTTTTCACAATATTTGTTTATGTTTGTGTTGTGAAGTAGTACATTTTCTTCTTTTATACGCTATATAATACTAGTAATAAGAAGATATGTATAGTAATTAGCTTATTACTAAAAATGGTTGCAAATACTCGTATTTTGTGGAGTATTTAGGCATATTATTATGATCACAATGTATATTATGAGATAGCGTTGTAGATCTATGATCACATACAATTTGAAAGATATATAAAGTAGCAGAATAGGGGATCTTTGCCAATTTAAAGCTTTTTTTAATGAATCTATATTTTAATTAAGATAGATGAGGTGTAAATGACAGAAATGGTAGAATATGAAGGCATACCTTAGAATCTTAGATTTAGCTATTTGAGCCCCAGTTGTCCAAGTCCCCCCCCCCATTTACACCTCTCAAACAAGAACATAGGCTCAAACGCGTAAACATCGATATTTTTGTTGGTATACTGGTAAATTTCGTCAAAAATGGGTGGTATTTGGTGGTATTTGGCAAAATCTAGCAGCATTTTGCGGCATACCATCGGTCCTTGCTATCTTGTAATTAGGCTATTTCAAGTAAACTTACAAAAGGAGAGAAATAGATGTAAAAGTATAGAAAACCCTACAACCTAGTAGCATGTTATTGATTCTTAAAATAAGGCCCTCGTGTATACTTCTATTAATTATTCCTAAATATATCATTGTCAAAAAAGTATGCATTCGGGTCAACAATGAGTCACCAGGTCATTATTTATCATGCTTAAACCAACACATGCAAACATCATTTAAGAATACTTTATACATGTGAGCAACCACCCATGACTGAAAACAATATTTCACATATAAAACATTCCAAACTTGTGAACAATGATTTGAACCGTGCGAACTAAACAAGTGTAGAACTGCTAATGACTAAGGTAACACAATAGGATAAACAAATAAAGCTGACTATATCTTTTAATTTGAAGACAGGAATAATATCCAGTTTTGACATTAACTGAACTGACTCAAAAGAATGAAAAAAGAAGTGGCACAAAACCATTACCAAAACAGTGCTATTACTAGGATCTAACAGATATAGTAATAATCATTTTGAGGGCACACGCGTTCATTCCTTTAAATCATAACAGGAAAAAAATCATGAGAAGTCTAAACAATCCCAATGCTCGAGCATCTTGTTTAACACCTCTCCCAAAAAACACAACATTAATCTACATGTGAAGGTTTTACATAAAGCATTTCATCCCTGCACTCATGGTTTTTCAATCCCCTACCTATCCGAGTTATCTTGCCAGTGACGTGGATAAATGCTATTTGTTTACCGGGTATATTTAGAATATAAGAAATTCTGGAATTTTTTCAAATCGTGCATGAGAAGCAGAACAAAATTTGCATCAGTCCCTTAGCTGTGTATGGCGTGCACATTTCTCAAGCTGATTGTAGCATGTTCATCAGGTCGGGATAATAATGCCGCTTCTGATGCAGCACTTTATATAATTACAGGTATTCGTAATTAACCTTTCAACAGGTGGTCTGTGTGATCCTTCCTCTTTTTTGGAGGAGTGGAAGTCTTTTGCATTCCGTTTGACGAGCCCAAATTTTCATAACGTCCATAGTAGTCAGCCTGTCAAATTGTAAGACCCACAAGAATAAATCCACTTTAAATGAAGAGCTGGTCATCCCTTTGGACGTTCCAGAAGAGTGTTTCCGAATTGAGACAAACATATCAGACTTCAGCAATTTTAAATATCAAAAACCACTTTATTCCATTCTCTTGTTATTCAATGCATTCCAGATTTCATTCAGATATCTCTTCCTCCCAAAAGTGGTTTATGTAACAGTTGACCATAAACAGTTCGAATTCCCAAGACAGATGTGGATGTCCACCATAAGTGCAATTAGCCTAACCTCACTGTCAGACTTTGTTGTCTCCCACTCCCAGGTGTTATTTGGTGCGGACTTGGAGATGTCAATGTGAAGATCCTATCACCAAAAGAGGACTTAAACAAGTGACATTTCCATCCAAAAGTGCCCACACGTTTGAGGAATTGACCAAAATATTGAATGAAGGACATCAGCTCCTAAACCTTGACTTCATTCAAAAACCAACTTTCCAATCAAGTTTGTTTTGTGCCGTACTTTCATTGGATGTGGATAAGCCGAATCTTTTTTACTAATTATTCTAATGTTAATTTGGTTGTAATGCCTCATTCCTAACTCCTACCATCTGATCTGAATTACTCATCCTCAAAGGTAGAACTTCGGGCTGCTATAAATGGCCAAACTATATGTAGAACAATCCCACCTGAAGTTTATCTTCGATAATGTGCTGCCAGCCTACCCCTTCTTTCCTATGACAAGATTTAAGACTATCTACACAGTCATCTTAAAAGTCACATTTCTGATACACCTGGTTCCAAACTTAGGTTTTCAAAAACCCAGTTCTACTCATGGTTTGAAAATTCAACCAAAACAGCAAATTTCAGTCAAAATTCCAGCATCAACGAGGACCAGAAACAGAAGTGCGGCTACCCAGGCAGTGCTACATAATATCATGACAGTTTTGCAAATAAATCATAGGGGCATGAAATTTGCAATAGGACAGGAATTTTGATGCAAAACATACATTGGGCCTTTATTTCATGAACCCGGCAAAAACAGTTTTTTTTATTTACGAGAGAACCGCCCCCGTAGAAGTGTCACAATTGTGACCCCCCCAGACAGCGTAAACTCTCGGGACATGAGAGGGTGTGGCTCGGTCACCCCCCCTCCCGCGCCCAATCAAATTCGTGTTATTTTTCGCAGAGTGCCTTCGGCGTGATTCGAACCTGGGTCCTTCATCGTGTTTTTTGCAAAACAGTATTGCGACCGTTGTCACTGCTTCCTAAGGGTCTTTTGCTTGGATCTAAGGTACGTCTCCTCTACCCACTTCCCATCTTCATATATATATATTCCACTCCTAACCCCTTCTGTCTATATTTAAGAGATATACTCCAAAGTAAATATTTCAGGTGGTAGATCTTCCATAAATCATATGATCTACATCCTAAACTAGTAGATTTAAGAAGTAATGACCGTAATTATATAAACTACTTAGATCTACAATCATTTTTAAAAATCTAAATCTAATATAAACCATATGTCTAAAAATAATGGCTGATATGTTGCAAAAATAAACTATTTTTTATTAATATTGTGAGGTCTATGTTTATGTGCATTATGTAACACTTAGCACATGGTACATACTTAGATAACTACTATGAGATGATTTCGGTAAAAATAATTAATAAGTATCTATCTATCTATATATTGTATTTTCAACCTAATTAATATAATTCAAAGCTTGAAAACGAAAACTAGAAAAAAGATGGGAACTATTATGTACGCCAGTAAATTTAGATACATTGTTCCAAATACTGTTTCAGAAGCTGTTTCAGACCCCCTTATTAACCAGATAGTTAAATTATTGAATAAATATATTTGACATATTTGTATCAATTATGTTAGGTAAAATTAACAATACAGTTAAATTATTAATATCAACTAACTACAGCATTTTTAGACTATTTGATAAATAACATAGTTAAAGTGATAATATTTTCATGTTTTCACTCTTTGATGATCTATCATAAGCTATTCATTGAACATTGACATGGTGATAGTTCTTGTTTGTTCTAAACTTGCAGAAGATGGTATTGTAAAGCATTCTTGATAGTGGAGTTGCCCTAGTTAGCTAAGGAAAGAGTCAAACTAAGAGGACCGAAATGTTGGGAGGTGAAGAAACAAGGTCTCAACAAGATGAACATGGCTGAAATGCGTATGCCGAGATGGATGTGTGGGAAGACAAGAAAAGATCGTTTGAGAAATGACTATATCAGGAATGAAGTGGGGTGACAAGCATTGAGGGCAAGTTGCACGAGGGCAGACTCAGATGGTATGGACGTGCAACGCAGACCGACTAATGCACCTATACGAAGCAATGCTATTGAGGCAATCACGATTATTAGAAGAAGAGGAAAGCCTATATTAACATGGGAGGAGCTTATAAAGAGAGATTTTGAATCTCAACATCTCGACCTGAATATGACCCATGATAGAGATGGATGGAAACAAAGGATCCATGTAGCTGAACCCAACATAGTTGGGACTGAGGCTTAGATGATGATGATGACAGCCTATATTTGGACAACAACCACCCAGTGGTAGTCGTGGTAGAATTAATCAACCACAATGCCACTATAGTTTCGAATAGGTAATTCAAATACTTTTTCATTCGAATAAATTGATGTCCATTTGTATAATTTGTAATATCAAATAAACTCGGAATAGCTACAAGATAGATAGTGAGCGTAGATTGCAGTAATAGTAATATACACATTGCACTCTCCCTTAGTAAAAATAGCAAAAAGATATGACACATGATGAAGGCCCCACCCCTAATAAATATGAAACAAGAATTTAATTAAATAGACAGGTAACAGAGACCGAAATACTCTAATCAAGTAAACGGATTAAGACATCCTCTCCTAGATAAATGAATACAAACAAGTAATCGGGACAAACATACAACAGTAACATAAATCTAATCTATCAGGACAGTGGAAACACATTCTGTCATTTATCATTATTGTCGAGTAATGTTAAGATATATTTACTCGATTCGTAGACAGAAAAAACCCATCAAGATAAACAAAGGAAAAACCAAAAGCACCTGCTCTTTCTTCTTGTGCCATGCTTGTGATCCATTTTGACATTGTCGTCTGACCTAGGACTTCTATCTTCTACAGATGACTGCTTTGCAGAGGAAAAGCCGGCCGAAGTTACAGATCTAGGCCCGTCAACAGCTTCTGCGGTGTCAGCTTTTCCATCCTACAGTAGTTTGAGGCAAAGGATATGAACCCAAATAATTGGAGAAGCAGCTGAATAACAGAAGACGGACAAAAGTTAAGACAACAAGCAAATCAGAGTGCAGATGAATATATAGCATGTATTATCAGATCACCATCTTGCTTGTCTTAGAAGGCTCTGGTCCCCACCCTCCTCTTTCTCTCCTCCTACCTTCCAGACCAATTTTGTCAGTCTCGTGCTGCAGGAACACAATATTTCATGAACAAATTCAATTGCAGTATAGAGATATAATCAACAAGCAGTAGCTCTATGCAATCTGCATAAACCTGTTTTTTCTTGAGCTCCTGCTCCTTGGCATCTAAAAACTGCTGAGGCACACCACTGGCATTTTTCTGAGCGCTAAGTAGAAGACCCCAGAGCTCTTTCATGAACTTCCCGGTGTTCTTCTCCATAAAGCCAGTAAGTTGAATTTGAATTTGTTTTCCATCAGCTACCTGATCATATATGTACATTGCCATAACACCACATACCTTGGAGACCAAAATAGATTCCGAGAATCAATCACAAGCATGTAATTATAGATCAGGATATAACCTTTCCTTCCAAAAGACCATAAACAAAATTAATGAGAACTTCATCTTCGAAACCGAGCAGCTCAGTTACTCTAGTTGCTATCCAAGGTCGGATGACATCCATTTTAACTTTTGATATGTCAACCTGGAATTAGATGATAAACTTGTCAACGGTCTATAGTGATAAAGCTATTTTATACAATGATCAAGACTCCTACAGTCGTTAGATGATTGGAGGGAAATCAGGAGAACTAAATCCTCCGTAAAGATTGAAAGAAAAGTAACAATAGAAATTTGACTTGAAATGGTTTTGTGACGGCCCTGCAATATGCTGATCAGTTAATCTGCGAGGGGTCTGTAATAACACCGACGGGCAGGAAGAACTGAAGTTAATCAATAAAGTGAATTGTTAAGAAATCGAGATTCAGCGGGAATCAGTAAAACGCGGTTGGGGCATCTAGCTCATAATCATTGTCGGAAATGGCTTTCAAAGGCACTGACCAAATGTTCGAGCTCTGGGGGGAACTTCTGCGATTTCAGCAGCTTTGCTTGTTTGTTCGAGAACCGAGTGTCCTGGTCGGCGGACGTCCCCTGGAGCAAATAAAACAGAATCATCTACAACTCATACAAACCCTGAAAAGTTGGAAACCTATCCGCTGAAGAGAGACTGGCATGAAGATTACAGGACCAGTATGCACTGTAAAGGCCAACTTAGGATAAGATCTCTTACTCGGAAGAAGCCGCCTGACATCTTCTAGGGTTTAGGAGAAATCGAATGTTCCCTTCGGCGTAATTGGGGATGAGAAGCTTCAGGCTCTATCTTACTCGTCCCGTCGTCCCCACAAAGTAACGCCGGGCCTTCTTTCTATTATTCGGGCGCCTTTCGCCTGGTTAAGTTATACAGTAATGCTACGCACAGCTATATATAGGTTAGAGCTCTCTGGGTCAAAATCCGTGGGCACCCATGTTCGACCCGTTGAATTTTGGATGACGAAATTTGTCACATGCTGAAAATTACTCAAATTTATACCCACCCGCTTATTTAGTAGATTTCGCAGGTGGCCGCGGGCACCCGCGGGTGACCCGCTTAATTCAATCACTTATATAAAAATAAATACAATGATACACTAGTACTTAGAATAAATAAAATGATCTACTAGTAACCAATCATTAATCGTTAAGGAGTTCCAACTTCCAATCCAAACTCAAACTTATCCAATAAGATTTGATATGAGAGAGAGATTGGGAAAATAAATTTAACATCTGCTTCATTATCTAATTGTTCTATCAAACTTAATATAGATCATAGTACAAGTTACTGACTCTTCTTTATTAAACATAATTATGCATTACAGGATTTTAATTATACATTAGAGAATGTTATCTAAAAATATATATGTGTTTTAATGGTTGTAAAAATATAATATATTTTTATTTGAAGTGACGTCTGTTGTTGGTTGTTCATATGCTATATTTCACATAGAAATACTAGCAAAAGGGTAGAAATTTACAAAATACTTGTTTATTGAACATATATTATATGGGCACCCGCAGGTGACCCGCTGGGTCGGGTTTGGATTTGTGTTTCTTCGACCCGTTTAGAATTACATCTTTTTGACCCGCACCCGTGAGATCCAAACTCACAACGATCCAACATAAATCCAACTCACTCACCCGTTTGACAGGTCTAATATAGGCAGTGTAGGATGATGTTTTATCAATAAATATACGTGTTAAAATTCGGGAATTAGATAAAGTAACATAAACATAGATATATGCCAACAATTATTATGTATGATGTTCCACACACTACTACAAGATAATGTTTGTACAAGACATTGTTTGAAAGTAGTTTTAAACACAAAGTTATGTTTATGGTTCCTCCATCCCAAAAATTTATTGTCAATGCTCACCAACATTGGTCTAGGATTTTATTAGAGAGATTCAACGTTCGGCTTAACATCGTATCACATAAGATTAATGTGCTAACAATTAGTATATCAACCTCATGGAATCAAATGATAACAAAGATTTTGACACGGTTTTGGATCTCCGAATTGATCGTCCAATATATGGAACCATAGCAAATTCAACTTAAGCGTTAGCGAACCAAATTAAGATCTACTAAAAATTCAATTTATGTAAAGAGTTAGCGAAAAACTATGGGTATAACCATAGTTGTTGGCCGAAAGACACTAAAACTTGCATTGTAGACAAAGCAATATGAACGTATCAAGACCGCGAGTAACATCCCGGGAGACATCAGTACATGCGGAGACAATTCAATGTAATGCTCAATAAAATCAATAAACCATGAGACTTCTGGTTGGATACTATTCAACTATCGCTACGATTACAAATGAAGTATAAAAAATATCATAATTGTTCTCGTAATTAGGGTCATAATCATATAATTCGGATAACAGACTCACATAATCGAGAGGATGTCAACCAAACCAGACATGATCAATGGATGCTCTATTATCGGCTACTTTTGTCATTGTGTCTCTAACCTAAGATATTTCTATAGTGAATCCAAATCACCTATACAAGCTACTCAACTCCCACCACCGACACTTACAACCCTCAAAGAGAACCCCAAACATTCCCCTAGTTTGATCCCCTAATCACATTCAAAGTTGTCCGACCTTAGCCTAATTGGGATTTCATGGGGACCGAGGTCTAGCAGGGCAACTACCAATTGCGTGCCCCACTTTGGTGGTTAGACCCCACATGTAACGTCCCAAGATTTGAGACCTTAGATAAAATGATTTTAAAAAGAATGATTGGAGATATCACCAAGGTACACCTCCTTTTTAGGAGGTATCACTAAGAACTTCATAGTCAAGTTTGATCAGCTTGAAGTAGTACTACGATGGGTGACCAGTCAGAAAGTTGATCATGGCATGTGTGTAAACGGGGACAAAGTGTACAGTTAAGGTTAGTGGTGATTTGTAGGGTCAGACGTCGTTCCTAAAACTCTACTAGAGTCTTAGACAGTGAGCATGGGTGTTATAAATAGTATCAGAGCCTATCCCCTTCAGTAGGTGGGGCCCACTTGTCAATTCCCCTCTAGTAGGTGTTTTCGCTAGGGTCTATGGCATGCCAGTCTTTGAGTCGTGCGGTTTAGGCATGTTGGAAAGGTCTATTCTAATTAATGGAGCCACCCTTGCACTAGTAGATGTGGTCTGGGGCTGGGTGTACATAGCCCATTTGGGTCTACATTGAAATGGGGATAGATTATGAGGCTAAGAGTCTAAGTGGGGGAGATTGTAACATCCTAAGATTTGAGATCTCAGATAAATGATCTTAAAAGGAATGATTGTACTACCCGTACAACCAAGGTGCACCTCCTTTTCAGGGAGTCCATCACTAATGATGGTCTGTGAAGCCAGTCGTCATTCTTGAAACTCTACTAGAGCCTTAGAAGTGGGTCTAGATATTACACCACCATGAAATGATAAAGAAATCTCCATTTTTTTAAAGAATAGTAAAACACATCACCCCCCTTCTGTCCCTGCTTCCATACCTAATTTCTCATAAAAGATAGAGTTTTCCCCATCGCTTGTAAACATGTTTCACAATATAAGACTTTTGAGAAAGAGAAAAATCTCAAAGATTGAAATGTGTACATAAATAAATATCTAGTAATTAATTAGAATCATCTTTGATTGGGAGATAGTAGAATATAATTGTTAAATATAATTATGATGTAGTGAATTATCTTTAATAAAGGTACTAGAAAAATGAAATAATACCCATAAATAAAATAAAATAACACAATACACATAAAAGTATAACTCACAAGTTAATAAATATCACTACATTACACATAAAAATTATATGAGTGCTCCAGAAACTAGTATCCATAAATAAATAAAATAATTATATACACATAAAAATTATAGAAGTACTTAAAATATAAATAGTATTCATAAATATGTAAAACACATCATACATATTAACATCATAAAAGTACTCACAAAAATAATATGATACTCATAAATCAAATCTTCTTCATTATCTCTGTTAGTATGATTAATTGGGGTTAGGTCTACTGTGTTTTCTCTTATTTCTATTTTGATCATATACTCCATGTCTCTTATATATCGGAGATATGGTACTCTTATTTGTTTTACTGAAAGCAAATTATTCTACATGGTGTCAGAAGCAGATTTCTAACCCCATTGTTTCCTCTCATTTTCTTTTTTGGTCTCTTCCTCTCTCCCTCTCCTACCCAACAGTCGTCGCCCCTCCTCATCATCATGCTGCCACCACCCCCTACTCCGCCCACCACCACCACCTCCCACCCTTGCTTCGCCAGCCCCTCTCTCCCCCTTCACTCTATTCACCCGCTGCCCAGCCCGTCAGTGACCGTAGGCGCAGCCAAAAAGGACCGGCCTTCGGGAAACATCAGTGATAGTCCGAGCCACCATATGCCACTGTCATCTCTCATCGGACGATCTGAAAGACTTTATACGATCTTTCCCATCCACTTGCTTATGTTTTAGTTCCAAAATGTTGATATAGACATATAAAAGAGATGATTCAAAAGATCTCATGTTGATTTATAAAGCACCAAAATAAAAAGGGTAATGTGTTACTTTTTTGCTTCCTCTCCATGTGTTTCTCCTAATCCACGCGGATGAGTATTTTTCTTAAAAATTATTAATTGTATATTCATTATCTCATCATACCATTAATCTGGTAGTACTTTCTATTTTCCTTCCAAAATCAACTCTGGTAGTGCCACTCCTCTTTATAACAATTTTCATCCTGATAGTATTATTTTCTTCCTGTCGAGTTTCATTCTAGTAGTGATGCTCCTCCTTCTGCTGAGCTCTAGTCCAATAGTATTTCTATTTTTTCCTTTCATATCATGCTAAATTTTGGTACGTTTATTTTATGTTTGTATCGTGCTACATTCAGGAACATCTCTGTCTTTATTTACCATATTATTATTTGTATCCTATTTGAATCATCATGGGTGATGCTACTAAAATGACTATCGTCTGCAACTATATACCGCACATATCTGATGTTAAACATGATGATGACAACTTTCTACTTTGGATGAATGTTGATAAGTTGTTTCTCGAATCACAATATAAACTCAAGTTTATCACTTAAGATGCTCACATCGTACCAGATATTGCCTGGACTATAGGCAATAGTCAAGTTCTCTCCTGGCTTTGGGGAGCATGGAGCATGATATTGCAGTCAAGTACATTTGGCACAAGTTTTCCAAAACAATGTTGTATGAAATGAAGTAGTTATTCACATAGGAAGAAAACTACTTGTGCGTCTACAACACTATGGACAAAATCTTCTTCGAACAACAAGGGGATCATTGTTGTCCAAGTACTATGGTGTACTAGGTTGTCAAGGTGGCTAGGTAATGGGTTTCACCCTATGGGCGCCTAGCCCGCCTAGGTGGGCGCCCAGTCTTTTCTGGGCATTTTTATTTTTTATTATTTTTTAGTTACATATTTATTTATTTATACACATGATACTACATGTAATTTTGTAATTATGTGTCCATTAGATGTTGTGATATGCCTAACTTATGTTGAACTGATGGGAGGACCATAGGAAGGAGAATAAAGAGGACAAATAACAATAAAAGGTTGAAGATAAGTAGGTATTGAAGGAGAAAGAAAATAGGAAAAAATAAAAGAAATTGCAAGTGAGTTGCAGGAAGAAGTCAGATAAAGAAATGTGCAACAACAACAAAAGAGATGTGAAGGAGAAATAAGATAGATAAACAAAAAAATAGTTGTAAAGGAGTAGTTGGAGGACACCTAGGGGATGAAGAAGAGATTGGGAAACTTCAACACATACATGCAAACAACAGTAGTTATTGGAGATGTAGGAGCAAGAATAAGTAAGAAAAGGTAGAAGAAAATATGCAAATAGAAGTAGCACCAGAAGTCTAGTAGATGTGGGAGTAGGAGATGCAGTACAAATATGAATTTATGATATAAGTAACATGGAAATAGTAGGGAGAGAGAACATAGGAGGAAGTCACAAAAAATTGAGATGCAACAATAGCAGGATCAGAAAATGCAAGAGAAATTGCAAAAAAATAAAATAAAATAAGCTAAAATAGGAGACACAAGAGTAAGTACAAAATAATCAAAGAAACAATAGTATGAAAGGACTGATTTGTTTGCAACAGTTGCAGCAAAATCGCCTAGGTTGTTCGCCTTGACCACCCAGCTTGCCTAGTTTTCCCCAGATCACCTATGACCCCTAGGCGCCTAGACTTGAGGAACCTATGGAGCGCCTAGGACGCCTAGGCCCCCACCTTGATAACATTAATGGTGCAATGAAGGTCATGTCCAATCAATTAAATATCTCCCCATTGCACTTTTCTACACATGTTTTACAATAGATGGAGACTTTTAGGAAAGAGAAAAATCTCAATGTTTGAAAAATGTACATAAATAAATATCTAGTAATTAATTAGAATCATGTTTGATTAGGAAAGAGTAAAATATAACTGTTAAATATAATATGTAGTGAATTCTCTTTAATAAAAGTACTAGCAAAATGAAATAATACTCATAAATAAAATAAAATAAAACAATACACATAAAAGTATAGCTAATAAGTTAATAAATACAACTACAATACTCATAAAAATTACATGAGTATTCCAAAAACTAGTACCCATAAACAAATAAAATAATTAAATACACATAAAAATTATAGAAGTACTTAAAACATAAAATTATTTTCATAAATATGTAAACACATCATACATATTAGCATTATAAAAGTACTCACAAAAATTATATAGTGCTCATCAAATCTTCTTAATTATCTTTGTTAGTATTTTTGATGAGTTGGTCTTAGATCTATTGTACTTTCTCTTGTTTCTATTTTTCTCATGTACTGCTTACCTCCTATATATAGGAGACAAGGTACTCTTATTAGTTTTATTGTAAGCAACTTCTTCTATATAGTGTCAAAAGTAGAGTTGTCACACCCGAGCCCACTGCCCTATGCTCTAGTAGAGTTTCATGAATGACGACTGGTCCCACAGACCACCACTAGCCTTAACTACACGCTTTATCCTCACTCACGCGTAAGCCGAGGTTAATTTCTCGACTGGTCACCCATCCTAGTACTACTCCAAGTGGGCTCCCAGAAAAAGAAGGTGCACCTTGGTGATATGGGCAGTCCAATAATTATTTTTAAGATCATTTTATCTGAGGCCTCAAAGTCTTGGGACGTTACATCTCCCCCACTTAGACTCTTGACGTCCTCGTCAAGGATCAAGTATATGGCCTCATAATGTTTCCCCATTTTAGTGCAGACCCAACATGGCCATGTACACCCACCTCCCGATCACGGCTACCAGCGCAAGGGTGGCTCCATCACCACGGATAGCCCTTTCCAACATGCCTGGACCGCACAACTCAAAGTCTGGCATACCACAGACCCATGTGGGCCCCACCTACTGGAGGGGTCATGGCTCTAATACCATTTGTCACACCCGAGCCCACTATCTTAGGCTCTAGTAGAGTTTCAGGAATGACGGTTGGCCCCACATACCACCACTAGCCTTAACTGCGTGCTTTGTCCTCACTTACACGCAAGTCGAGGCCAACTTCCCAACGGGTCACCCCTCCTAGTACTACTACAAGTTGAGCATGCTTAACTATGGAGTTATTTAGTGATGGGCTCCCGGAAAAGGAGGTACACATTGGTGATATGGGTAGTCCAATCATTCCTTTTAAGATCATCTTATCTGAGGCCTCAAAGTCCTGGGACGTTATAAGAGTTCTAACCCTACCATTTCCTCTCATTTTCCTTTTTCCTATTCCCCTCTTCGTCTCACACCCAATGTTGTCACTCCTCCTCATCACCACCACCCCCCTCATCTTCATGTTGCCACCACCTTCCCACCCACCTGCAGCCTGCCGCCCGCCCCCTCTCCCCCTTCTCTCCCTTCACCCGCATCCCCACCCGTTGGAGACTGTAGGCGCGGCCAAATAAGGGCCAGTCTTCGAGAAACACCAACGCAAGTTTAGGCCACTGCGGGCCACATTCATCTTCTGTTAGACAATTTGAAAAGCTCTATACAATCTCCCCTATCCCCTTGTTTATGTTTTAGTTTTGAAAAGTTGATATAGACATATAAAAGAACATATTCAAAAGATCCCATGTTGATTTATAAAGCACCATAATAACAAAATGACAATGTGTTAATTTTTTCCCTCTCCATATGGTTCTCTTAATCCACACGGCTGAGTGTTTTTCTTAAGAAAAGGAACTTTATGTTCATTATACTATCGTGCCATTAATCTAATAGTGTTTTCTATTTTACTACCAAAATTCATTTCGACAGTGTCACTCCTCTTTCTATCAATTCTCATTCTAGTAGTACTATTTTCTTCCTACTAAGTTCCATTCTAGTAGTGCTACTACTCATTCTATTGAGCTCCATTCTGATAGTATTTCTATTTTTTTCCTTTTGCCTCGTGTTACAAGTTGTCCCCTTTACTCTATGTTTGTATTGTGCTATATTCTGGAACGTTTTTGTCTATTTTTGTTGTGTTGTTATTTGTATCTTACTTAACTCGTCAAGGGTGATGTTGCTAAAATAACTATCATTTACAATGATGATATGCTGCATGTATCTGATGTTAAACTTAACGATGACAACTTTCTACTTTGGATGAATGTTGTTCAGAAATTTCTCAAACTACGAGGTAAACTTAATTTATCACTGAGGATGCCCTTGTCGTACCATATACTGCTTGGAATATAGACAAAATTCAGGTTCTCTCATGGATTTAGGGTCATGACTTTGACATACTAGATACTTCCTAGACTACCACTATAGCCAAGTACATGTGGAACAAGTACGCTAAAACAATGTTGTACGAAATGTAGCAGTTCTTCACTTAAAAAGAAAGTTGTTTGGGCATTTACAACACCATAAACAAAATTTTCTCTGAACAATAAGAGGATCGTTCATGTCCAAGTACTATGGTGAAATGAAATCCATGTCCAATCAACTAAGTTTTTCACCTAGAGACCTCTAATGAGGTCAACAAAGAAAGAGAAACTCTCATCACTGGACTCTTTCTCAATGGGATTCATCTTCATTTTGTTGTTATTTGATAGCTACTCCTAGTTAGTGCGACCCTTCCATCCATGGACCAAGCATATGCACGCCTAGACTAGTCTGAAATGCTTGCTCCTTGGACCTCTCCTATTGTTGAATACGAACCTCCATCCACAATGGTTGTGACGACCAAAGGTCATGGTTGTGGATGAGGGCAATGCCCATAGTGCATTTATTCTGGCAAGTTGGTCCACACTAAAGACATCTACCACTGGAAGGCTATACAACATACCAATGGAGAGGATGTGGCAGGTAGACCTATAAATGGATTGAATACAAAGCATATACTACTATATCCAATATTCGAATTTGGAAAAAAGATTTGACCCGATATCTGATCTGATATTCGATGCATGTCATATGATAACATCTGAATCTGATCCAAATGAATAATATCCAGATCGGTAAATATCCGATCCGAACTAAAACTCACACATTTAAAGATAACAAATATATGATATATAGTAAACATTGGTATATATTAAATATGTATGATAAATTATCTATATTTAAAATTTCTATATATATAATATATATCTAATAATATATGTATATATTTGTCAAATTTGGATTTTTCTCGAAGCAATATAGCAATATCCAATCTGAAAATTTTCAAATCCAAATTTCGATTTGAATTCTGCGAATGTCAGTTTTTTTTCTTCAGAATTTTGAATTTGAATTAGGTGTGTGGATTCGAGATATCCATTTATAGGTCTAGTGGAAGGGGCTTTGTCCTTGTTGCTCAAGCAACCGCTCACATCGATCGATCATCTACCATGATAATTGGACGTGTACCTCCTTCACCACATGCATCTTCTCAATATTATCATGTCTCATTGTTCTATGAGGAGTATGAAGGCCTTCACCAATCTACCCAATATTATGGGGATTTTCCCCTTCACAACAACATTACATCACTCTTCACATATAGGATAAGTGATCAAGATCCTTATCAAGCATCTTCCTCCTACTTTATTCAAGTACATGGGCATTAAGTTGGGACTTCACAATATTTACTCTCCAACCTAAGGAGGCGTGTTAGAATATTTTATTAGATGTGCTTAATCTCATTATATTTTTCCTTATTTCTATTTTGCCTATGTACTCCTTGTCTCCTATTTTCAAGAGACCCAATACTCTTATTTGTGTTATTAAAAGTAACTTATTCTACAATCTCCAATCAATTATTCTTTTCTCTTTTGTAACTAAGAGAAAATCCTCTTAAATACTTGTGCGTTCCTCTCCCTCCCTCCCCCAATTATCTTTCCGATATAGTTTTTAGGCGCTATGTGCTTCCTTGGGTAAAAAGTCATGCTCATTTTCTTAGCCTAAGATACTATGCTAGTTTCTTCTAGTGAGGTGATATCCATCATTTTCATTTTGGAAGCTCTCATAGAGACCCAAAAAGTGGGGCATGTACCAGACGCACGTTGCACTCCCCCCTCCTCATTCCCATGTGCCAGCAGGACAAGGTCGGACATACTAAAAGACTCTAGAATATGAGGCGCCTCCCCAAACGTGCATCCCTCTCGACCCCAAGCCCATTCATTTCTTAATACCTAGTTTTGTCAAACCTTATACCTAAGCACCCCCAACATTGTATAAAAACAATCCCCATTCATCATTTAAAAAGGCCATCAACCACTAATTGAGGTTTACACCTATAACTTTGGCTTTGCATCTATACATATGAGGGGAAAAACATCCACAAAACCTGAGCACTAAAACATCATCTTTAACATTGGAAACTCCATGAAAGCTTACAAGGATAACGTTCTAGTGATCCAACCCCTTTCTTTTGGTGATAGATGAAGGTAAGTGGTCATCTTTTATCTTTAGAAACATTCAAAAGTAAGGTAGATTTATCCTAGCCACAATGTAACTCTTCTTCGCCCCCACCCCTTCTCATATCATATTGGTGTGATGATATGAGCACCTAATGTCAATGATCTTTTGTAGATTAATTACTTGCTAAACCCTTTTATGCAATTAACACATTTGCATGATATGATTTATGTTTTATTTGTTAAGAGTAAAATCACTAAGAAAATTACTCAATATTATCACACCATGATAAAAAATACCAAGTCCATACATCATTGGGGTGCATAGCGCATGTCTCATGCATAACCTGGTGCCATACCATGATTTTTGGCTGACTTATTATGCCATATCCACTAATTGCTAGAGTAACTTTACCATGTTCCTCATTTACTTTTTGACATGGTGGCAACTCTATTTTCATACAACCCACTTTCTGATTTTTGAAATGCATTAAAATTGTAATGACGACTCTATAGGGAAATATGGTGATAGAGAAAATAGCATAAACAAAAATTTAACTACCATATTTCCCTTTGAGTAGTAGATCGTGTCAACAACTATATAATGGGAAGGATGGTTGCGAGGTTATACCTGGTCCTGGAGCAAATCCAGCAACAGATCCCTCGTTGTAGCATGTGCCTTTCTTCAAGTTGCACCTGGACAATGTCTGTGTCGATCTCCTGATTGTTCATCATGGACAACAACTGACTTTTTCCTATGAGCTACAGGAAATGGCCTCCTCATCTCTACAGTACTCCATACAGACCACTAGGAACTCTTATCATTTTAGATCAATGGATAGGAAGGAGTTGTCCCTTCTAGTATATGTACTATCACCATCTTGCTCTCCCATAATTGTCTCTCCCTTACTATCCCTCCGGTTGACGAATAGGACTTGCTTGGGTTCTCTCGATTACCACAACCATATAAGACAACAATTGTAACATTTAATTGATGTGTCCAAGAAGCCCACAATACCCCTCTATTTATAGGAGGGTTGGGGTCAGGGTTCCCAGTTTGAGCGGGAGTCAAAGGGGATGGATTTTCATGAATTTTTGCATCCTTCGGTCGGCAAAATGGACAGTTTACAGGTGAACCGATCAGTTGGCATGTGAGTCGATCAGTTTAAACCTTGATCTGGTCATTTCAACATGTTTCCTAATGCCAAGCGATTTGCATAATGTGACGTCAACACCAATCCTTAATCCAATCGAACTGATAGATGAATTGGGCAGTTCATCATATGAATCGGAAGTTTGAGACCTTGAGTTGATCAGTTCACTAAGTGAACCAGTCGTTTCATGCCCCAACTCATCCAATATTCAACCAATGTAGTTTCGATCAACCTTACACTCCAACCAATCAGTTCAGTACTTGTACCGATCGATTCAGAGTCAAGTCAGTCAATTTTCAAATTTTGTTGTTTAAATTGAATACCTAACTCCTTAGTAATCAAGTTTAAACCATATTCATGAATAAACTCCTATTCATGACATCACAAGCAATGAGCGGTATCTAGAAACACATCATTGCTGCCTGAGTAAATCAGAAAGTTGGAGAGCAACTTCAACCTATAATATGTGATTAGTGTTATAGTGTTTACATAATTCCTTTGTCATTGATATCTAGATCGAACTTGAGGCATGGAATTGTCACCCTCTTCAACATTCAATCCATGTTCCTTGAACTAGAGTAGACTATCTGAGATATATGTAAGCTTAATATCACATATTGACTCACATGAGCATAACTACACATTTCTCAGTCTCGCTTATCAAGTGGATTGGATATCATACTTCTATAGGAGGGACAAATCCCATCTAAAACACTCACACTAATCTCGATGTGTCATAGTGCACATGAGCATCACCTTTATGGCAACCCTTATTCAAGGTCATAGTAGATGATGTCAAAGTACACCAAACGACATGTGATGGGTGTAGTGATTTCAGGTCTAAGAACTGCAATCACTACCAACACTATAAGAGATGATTTTGACTACTATTTATAGTTTTCATGTATCACTCTTAAGATGGGTCTGTCTAATTCACTATTCTCTAACAAATATATATGTGTTTGGGTTTATATCATATAACATAACTTAATGAGATTTTGTCATCAACCAACACACACTCTAGACTTATGAGTTATTGTTGTCTAAAAGCAGTCCACAATAACAACTAACTAGGGACATAACAAGAATGTATATACTCTTAGCATCCGTATGATCTTATTATTTAGGTCCTTAACCTGAATACATACCTCATTGAGTAATATCATTCCATAGACATTTATTATGTTACATAATTATCTCAGAATTGAATAAAACAAAAATAAATTAGAATACTCATGTTATTATTAATCAAATCTTTTACAAGATACGTTGTTACAGTCATCATATGGTTGGCTCTCTGGTCATACATACCAACAGACTCCACTGAGGTTATTAGCATCAAAGTTGTAGATGGTCCACGTGAGTTTTTTTTTTCCTTTTTAGGCTTCATGTCTGTGTTTCCCTTCATGTATTTCCCCACTCCATTAGTATTTTGTGATGATTATGGTCTCACACTTGATGTTGTTTTAGGATATCAAGTGCCCCAAAATACGGGGGCACTGCAGGTGCCCATCTTTGTGTTTTTCTCATAGTCTTTTGACCGCCTACCCAACAACAATTTGTGATTTCCAAGCTCACATGACATATGGTGTGGATCAACACACCAAATTTTGTGATATCTTCTAATGTGGATCGACGAACATCTACTCACTTTTGATTTTTGGTCCATAATGTCTCTCTACTATTGTTCACCCCTTATGAATGTCATGTATGACCTTAGTTTGTGGGTGGAAAACATAGATATATGACTGGAATTATTACTTGGTGATCATCACATCCACTTCCAAGGATCACTTACATTCTACGTATTTAGGGGGGGGTCCAATTTTTGTGCACCCTCCCTTGATTGTTTATTAAGAAATTAGGAGAAGGGGTGACAAAATGAGTTGATCAAGCATTTATGTAAGAAGGGATACATTCATATAACACACTCTCATGTACTTCATGGTGGCTATCCTCGTTTCCATCAAGACATGTCCTCATTACATGTCCTCCTTCTTGTAGCCTTCAATCATTTTCTTATGTGAATGTTTCATCTTCTATAACTTTTGATCTTCTATTTCTTTTATTTCTTTTAAAAGAAAATATTATCTATATAAGAATCATAGGGAATTAATTTGGGAGGTGCCCTCTTGTCTTTTTATGCATGTGACTATTTGATTCTATATGCATTTTTTTTCTTCTGGAAATGTATGGGCCATGCTCTAAGCATGCGCCTATTTACACTCCATTTTGGGTCCACCTGATTTGGTTGTTAAATGAGATAATTGTTGGATCCTAGGATGGGTGATTGGATGCTTTAGATGTTGGTGAATAGAACTGAATGCACTTAAACAAAATTCATTTGACCTTCAAGATATATCACCAGAGAAGGTTGCTAAATAGGAAGTTTGAGAGCAACTACAACATACATAGCAAGGGAGAGAGAGATTGAACAAGCACCAATTGACAAGATATGTAGAGTGGTTCAACTCTTCAAACTATAAGTATGTTAGTCCACTACCTAGAGAGGTCAACCTCTAGGATTTCTTAACCGTTGCACTCTTATATTCATTCATAAGACTTACAATACATGACCTACCAAAGGACTTACCTATCCAATACAAAGAGTCTTCAACCTTACCAATAACTATTCCACTTTTCAATGAGTCTTTGGCCTTCTCCAAGGACTTACCCACTCTTGCACAAGTCTTCAACCTTCTAGGAATTACCCACTCTTCTTGGATCTTCAGTCTTTGACTTCACCTTCACTCGAAGAAGCTTCCACCAAGGACTTACCCACTTGAGCAAGGAGTCTTTTTCCTTCACCAGGGGCTTACCCACTCTTGCTCTAAGTCTCTGGCCTTGTTCTTCACCAAGGGACTCCTTCCCTTATTCTTCTTCACCTCTCTCAGCCAAGAGAGAGAACCTTCATCTTCATAGTTGAAATGAGAGATAGGGAGGTGGTAGAAGTGAGAGCCTCACAAGATATACAAGTAGGACTAGCTCTCTTACAAATCTCCTACTCACTCTAATGGACGTAGCAAGTGATTAAGTTGAGAGAGAGAGGAGGTTGTAGGAGGCACTCCACTATAGAATAGGAACCTCATATAGATTTTTACATTGAATACTCAACCTTGGAATGAAGCCCAAGGGGTCCTATTTATAGCGGGGGATGCCTCTTAGCCTTTGGGAACACTTAAGAACAAAAACTACCCATTTGTGGCTTGCAACAGATATGTTTTCTATAGTTGCAACTCCACAACGGCTAGAAACACTTTTCTGCACTTTTTTTGTATAGTGTTATTGGTCAAGTTTCTATAAAGATAACTCGACTGATCCCACTAAATGACAAGACCAATTTAGGTCGTCGGTCGAGTTTGTCCTGGGGTAACTCGACCGATCCACTTAAATCAATTTTGGTCTACATAGGGATCAATCGAGTACTGTGAAATGGAAACTCGACCGATCAAAATTCATTTTCAAATTCCAATAAGGACCAGTCAAGTTTGCAACTCAACCAATGAACAACCTGATGTGAATTTTGGAAAATGGCTTTTGAGCACTTAAATATTCGATCGAAGTGTTCCTGATTTTTTAAAGCTTAATTACAATTCATACAATCATTACAAGTGATTTACAACATGATTCTAATGGATTTACATCATATTCCAAAAAATGTGTACTTGTATTGACTTTGACTTGTCTTTTCTCCAATTTGAGATGCGCAATTTAGTGCAATTGGAGTGTGTCTATACCTAATATGAAATCACTCAAGTAGAAGCATTAGACACAAATAACTGGAATGGGGTAGTCATCATCAAAATAAGGGTTTAGTCAATTTAGACCTTGAGTCAACATTGACTACATTGACCTTGAGTCAAGATTAAATTCATGGAAAATGTAAATAAAATAATTTATAAATTCAATCAAGATGTGCAGAAAAGATCTCAAAATCATAATAGATTTAGCAATGAATTATGGGTGTAACTGTAGTCACAAAAATATGTCCATGAGGCACTAAAGGTTGCCTGAGAGTGAGAGAAAGAGACAAGAACATATAACATAGGTGAGTAACGTCTTAAAGGATATTAATATTTGTGGATATGATTTAATGCAACACTCAACACATCCAAAAGACCACAATAATTATGGTTAGATCTATAAATATCCGATCGTTATGATCAAATATTTACAAAATTGTATCAGAAAATATAAACAAATCTTTTTACAATAATGCTTTTTAGTAGAGTCACAAAAGCTTATACATAGAATTACAAAATGAAGAATATGCATTGGTTCCTATCTACTCTTCAATAGGGGAAAAATCTTACACGTCTCTTCTAGGTATAGATTTGATCACATGTCCATGAATTCCTAAAGAGAATGAAACTACACATGGACCCCAAGAACAGAAACACAGGTCACTCAAAAGTCTGGTACATAATCAATATTTGAAAAGTAAAAAGACAAACCTAGATATAAAAGATTCATGTAACAAAATGCAAAGAGTTAAACAATGTAGGTATGTATCAAATGGAAAAATGAGTTTTCAAATTCAATGGGATTTAATATCAAACTGTAAGACTAGTAACTCAAATTTTAAATATATAACACATGTTAATGTCGGTTTGTTGGGGAATCAACGTGTTCTCTCCTACAAAGAATGACAAAATACCAACTAAATTTCCTAGTATACTGAGGGACCCTATGTCCTTTAACTATACATAGAGACGTGAATGGGCATTAGCATGCCCTTTTTTAATGCTTAAACATTGTGTTACTATTTTCAATAATTTAGGTGGCTTCATAGAGGAAGGCTAAAGTTTAAAACAATTTTAAGCCAACCAACCTATATACTAGAGCATACCTTCAAGAAGGAAAAAGCTTTCTAAATATAATAGAAATTTCATACCTTGAATAAAAGTGTACAAATTCTGACATTCCAGACATAGAGTTTCAATATTCGATCAGGAGAGTGATCTACAAGTGTACAATGATATTGGTTTTATTGGCTTGTATTGTATCACTAAATTATATTAGGTGAAAATTTATTATTATTACCTTTAGGTTGTATGTTAGGTAGTCGTATTACCCCATTTATATCAAATATATTGAGGTAATTATGTGTAAAAGTGGTAATATGCATTAGGAACCATAAAATTCAATACCAAGCCCTGATAGCAAGGTAAGTGGTGGTTTCATTTATAACTATGAGAAAACCAATATACCCATATGTTAATAACTAGATCTTAATACACATATGAACATAATTATACATCTACTAATATTTGAATGGAGAAATATATTGTATAATCTAATACTTAAGTATCATTACATGTTTCATTTGCAATATGTTATTATCTAAGATAAATAAGGTTTCCATTAAAATAAGTTGACCTCAGTTACAAGGGGTTCATACGTTAGAATCTCACATTCAACTCTTTTAAATAGAAAATAAATCACGACTTGACATATTTCTAACATATGATATATATAGGGTTTTAATATATAACAAGGCTACATGAGTATTTTTGGTTCAAGCACGCATAAGACTTTTATTTATAACCAGCTATAGGTACACGAACATACATGGACATGCACCCCCACAACAGAAAGCTGAACTAAATAATGAACACAAAATTCCTAGCAAGGGATCTTGAAGCACCACAACACCATGGCACACAGGACAACTAATACCTAAAAAAGAACAAATAATAGGCAACATGGCAAACATACTTCATGAGAAACACAATTAGAGTAAACAAAAAATCTAGCTCCATCATACATTCATCCATGATTGAAAGACATGTATGTATGCATCTGAAACATGTACTTTCCTGCCTTCATTCCTACTATCCATTAGGAACTAATAGTCACCAACAAACTTTTTCCAACCTAAATCATTTATAGTTTCTTCTTCTTGTTAGGTTTCGAATTCCCTCCCCAGTCTTCATAAATCTCTCAAGGCTAAAGAGCAGGTTCACTCTCCTCATTAGAAACTCCATCACCTTCCAACTCTTACATCTCACCATCAATAAGTTAACTACAATAACTACACCCTTTCCACAATTTCCCTTTGGGAGATTCTTACTAAACGATCCTTGTTTCTCCTGAGGCAAAACAATTTGCAATGGCTCTTTCCCATAAACAACATTCATCACTGACAATGTGGATTATATTTCATCATGGAATCTTGGTTACAAGCCAAAGCAGAGTCATGGAGGGCAACATAAGTTTCCTTACCGATCACCTATGAACTCGTTAATACATGACCTGAAGATCATACTAGCTCCTTCTCAACACCTTTACCACCTACATCTCCCCCTTCTTCTACAAATATAGAAACATGAACCTTCCAAACTTTAGACTCCAAGTCAACTACCTTCGGCAAGGATGAAGATGAGCCTTCAATAGGGTCCATCTGCTTGAGTAGATTATCCTTAGCATTCCTACAAACATATGTCCTTAGCTTCCCAAACCGTAACTGCATATCACCTGGATTGTTACCCTTGTTCCTTTGAGGACATGAGGCAAGCATGTACCCAAATAGCTTGCATCCTACACATCGATTAGGCTTAGATAAATACTCCATCTTCGGGGATATAGGACCACCACTTATGAACAATAATGAGAAGATCGTACTTCATCCATAGAGCCATGCTCAAGATCCTTTCCCTTTCCTTCATCGTAAACATCTTGACGTTGAAACCCTCCATGTCTTCCATGAATATCTCAAAGTATCCTTTGGATTCCATTACCTTTGAATCTAGCCAACAAGGAGATGATGGAAAGGTTTCCCACTAGTAAATCAATTTGACAAGCGATCATCTTGGGATGGGAACTCCACTTTGGATCTAGTGATTCTGGAGAATTTAACTCCATTCCCCAGGATGAGTTCCACAAAAGAAATGGTGGATTTATTGACTTCAGTCTGGTCTCATCATGAAAGTCTATGTAACACTCGGTCCCACTGCCCAAGGTCTAGTAGAGTTTTAGGAATGACGATTGGACCCACAAACCACCACTAACCTTAACTACATGCTTTGTCCTCAATCACGCGCAAGCTAGGATAAACTTCCCGACTGGTCACCCATCTTAGTACTAGTCCAAGCTAAGAATGCTTAACTATGTAGTTCTTTAGTGATGGGCTCCCTGAAAATGAGGTGCGCCTTGGTGATATGGGTAGTCAATTCATTCCTTTTAAGATCATTTTTATTTGAGGCCTCAGGTCCTGGGACATTACAATCTCCCCCATTTAGGCTCTTGACATCCTCATAAAGGCTCAACTATATGGCCTCATAATCTTTTCCCCATTTAAGTGTAGACCCAAATGGCCCATGTACTCTCAACTCCCGATCACGACTACCAGTGCAAGGGTGGCTCCATCAACTTGGATAGCCCTTTCCAACATGCTTAGACACTACTAGTGCAAGGGTGACTCCATTAACTCGGATAGCCCTTTCCAACATTCTTGGACTGCATGACTTAGAGATTGGTATGCCACAAACCCATATGGGCCCCACCTATTATTAGAGGGGAATTGGCTCTGATACCATTTGTAACACCTGGGCCTACTACCCAAGGTCTTTTAGTGTTTAAATAATGATGGTTGCCCCCAAATACCACCACTATCCTTAACTGTGTGCTTTGTCCTCACTCACACACAAGCCAGAATAAGCTTCCTGACTGGTCACCCAGTCTAGTATTACTCCAAGATGAGCACAATTAACTATGAAGTTCTTTAGTGATGGAATCTCTAAAAAGGAGGTGCACCTTGGTGATATGGGTAGTCCAATCATTCCTTTTAAGATCATTTTATCTGAGGCCTCAACTCCTAAGACATTATAGTCTGATCTCTTTGCCACCCTGAGATGATGATGCTTTTGGTTGTGGAGAGGAATTGCCTACCTAGATGTGAGGTTCCAAAGAGGAGGGAGATCTAGGATCATATTCTTGTGCAGATTACACATGGTTAGTAGAGGCTTCAGGGATGGGTATCGTTGTCTGCATGACTCCCCAACCACTCTAGGACTAGGTAGAGATACCTCTTCTAACATCCTCAAATCTTCACCATTATCTTCGTCTCTTCTGATGCCATGAATCCATCCTCTCCCTTGCCCTTTTTGTAACATCCCTGACCTGGGTTATGTACTTACCCTAGGTGTTTTGCCTAATAAAGTTGATTAGATGCTTTCTCTTATCTTTTGAAAAGTAATTAAGGCTTTTGAGGAACTTATATTTCAATTTTAGTCCTTTTTGAATAATGTTGAAACATTGTTTTGTTAATTTTGGACTAAAATGCAAATTACCCAAGTTGAAGGGTTAACTTGAAAATTGCACATGATAAATGTTCCTCTAATGTTGAGACATCATATGAATGAATATAATGTAGTGGTATGGTTTCCTCAAGCTTGGGCACCAAGATAAAGCTTGTACAACAAATCCTTGTGCATTAAAACCTAGTTTTAGTGTAATGTGCAAATTACCCAAAACCTAGGGTTCAATATGCAAAATACTACCTCTATAGGGTCTCTCATGTTTCTTGTCATCAAGTAGAGCAAAGAAAATGAGAGGGGCACCTCATTTGAATTATCATGGAGGAGAGAGAATCTTGACATTAAAATAATCAAGATTTAAGCATAAATGGAACTTTAATCTAATTTAATGTAAAAAGAAATAAATTAATTAAGGATACCCTCAACCAAAAGTTGAAGGATGTGTTTTCAATAGTGTTGGACGAGCTAGTGCCTTGCTATGGCACAAAAATATCTTGTTTGAGTGGAAGCCACTCACATTAATATAATAAAAAGTAATATCCACAAAAAGGATGGATATTAATATAAAACACATTAAGGTGCTTAATTTCTTTTCGATTAATCCTTGGATAATGGAGAGGTTTTTCAAGAAAATAAAGGTGGCTTCGTGTCCAATAAATGGAGGGGGATTTGGTGGATATAATTTTGGAATTTAAAGAAAATAATTCTTTTTCTCTTTCCTTGAAAATCCCTTCTGTATATCCTTTTTCCAATACACTTAAGGATCGTTTCCTTGGTTTTCCTCTTCTCACTTTGCTTTGGCCGACCAAGGGAGATCTCAGGAGAAGGATAAGGATGACCATAACCTATTGGTAAGTTTTGATCATCTTCTACCTCGGATTCATGGTGAAAACCCTAAATCAATGCTTGATTATTGGTTTTCTTCACCTGATTTCCAATCCTAGCCAACTTGTTCATCCAAAAGCTCAAGAACGGACCTTGGATAGTTGTTGGAACTCCATCCACCATTAGAGACGTGGATATTGGAGCTTGGGATCAGTTATAGAGGTGGGTTTTATAACTCAAACCCTTAATCATTGCTATTGCATCCTTCTCTTTAATAATCGTTGGTTATCTTCTTTTGATACTCTTTTGATTTCCCTGCTGAAAATCCTATGAAAAACGGTTGCTGTTCTTGGATGTATGAAGGAATAAGATTATGGCATCATCATAGATGTTTATCCAAAGGAATACCTGTCCAAATGGTCTCAAGTCAACTTTACTAAACGGTTTCCCAAACCGTTTGGGAGCAAACAGTTTCAAACCGTTTGAAGGGAAACAGTTTCACCAAACCGCATGAGGGCAAATGGTTTAAGACCGTTTGGATGTGTTGACCAGGGTTTACCATTTGGAAATCTGTTGAAAATAATGTAGGTTAATGACCCATCAATTATAATTGATTAGTTCTAATTGGTTCACTAGTTGAAGGTCAATCAATCACCAAAACCCTAACCGGGTTGAGTGCTGATTTGATAAGTGATTGTGTTGGAAACTTGGGTTGACTGACCCAAACGGTTTCAAAACCATTTGGGGATCACCCAAACCGTCTAAAGACCGTTTGGTGATCGCCCAAGACCGTTTGGAGGTATAGGGTTAGGTATGGTTGAGCAATTGAAGATTCAAAGATACTAGGTTGAAGTATAATCAATTGCTGATTTAGTGACCAATCCTAGGATCCAAGCCCTAATTGAATGACTTGGGTTAATGATGATGTGATGGGAAAACGGTCTCAAGACCGTTTGGAGGTCATCCAAATGACCTCAAGACCGTTTAGGGTCAGTTCATGTTCAATTTGGATGAAGGTTCAATGGTTTCAAAGTAACTAAACTCACATTGGTTAATGTTGAAGGATCATCGATTCCAAAGCCTAATCCAATTGATTCAAACCCTAATGGATGACCAATTGAGGGTCAAATCAGTTGAAGGATGACCTAATTAGCTCAACTGAAGTATGGTGATAGGTCCAATTGATGAGTAGTTCTATAGATTAAATGGTTGAAGGAATCAACATTGGAAACCCTAATTCAATTTGCTTGGTTGAGACCATCTTTGGTCCATGCGGTTTTGAGGAGTTTTGGACCAAACATCTCAAGACCGTTTGAGTCCAAACTGTCTGAAGACCATTTGGGACCAAACAGTCTCAAGACTGTTTGGGACCAAACGATCCCAAACCGGTTGAGTTCATGCGGTTTCAAAACTTCACTTTAGCAAATGATCTTGAGGGTCACCTTTAGCAAACGATCTTGAGGGTCAACTTTATTAAATGGTTTCAAGGACTACCTATAGCAAATGGTTTCAAGTATGCAACCAAGACCGTTTAGAGGTTTATTGTGCAAGACCATTTGATGTCTGATTTGGTCAATACCGTTTGGGGTCTAAGTGACTAAGACCGTTTGAAGGATAACTAACCAAAACCGCATGGATACTTAAAGTGGTTAAAGGAAAAATTGATTAATACATGACGTAATCAAAGATTATTATAGTAATTGTATCTTAATGAGATAGGGTGATTAGTACCCTTTGAATAATTAAGCTTTAATGATCATGGTGATAATGACATAACCCATGATGTCAATTCTTCTTCAAGATTGAGTTGACTTAGCCTAATCAAGGCTGAAGCAAACATCACATTATAGAAGATGAGAGATAAGACTCCCTACATGAATGTTAATCATGTAATGGACTCTCATTATGGATAGATGTTTAATTAGGGTATGATCTCAATTCATAGTGAGATCATGAAACCCTAATTATAAAGATTAATGAATCATAACCCTAATTGAGGGTATTGATAGGAGAAATCTTAATACATGATGATGATATGATCTTAATTCATAGTGAGATCATGAAACCCTAATTATGAAGGTTAATGAATCATAACCCTAATTGAGGGTATTGATAGGAGAAATCCTAATACATGATGATGATATGATCTTAATTCATAGTGATGACATGAAAAACCTTAATTCAGGGTACTTTGATGCTCATTCCTACTTGGGGTGAATAGTAAACCCTAAACTAGGATGATGTGATGTGAATAGTAAACCCTAAACTAGGTTGATGTGATGTGAATAGTAAACCCTAATCCAGGGTGATACAAAGTGAACAGTAAATCCTAATCAAGGGTGATACAATGTGAATAGTAAACCCTAATCTAAGGTGATACAAAGTGAATAGTAAATCCTAATCAAGGGTGTTACAATGTAAATAGTAAACCCTAATTGTGGTTCATTGAACATAAACCCTAATCTAGGGAGATGCAATGTGAATGTGAAACCCTAATTCTGGGTTATACTTTATAACATGAAGCTCTAAGGTTGGACAATAAAATGTTGAGTCATTATTCCTAATTGAGCTAAGGGAATGATTAACCCTAATTGAATTAAAAAGGGAAACCCTAACCTTAGCAAGGGTATAGTGGTGTAACCTTTGAATAGTGATGTTATAGTTGTTTTGCATTATGCTGTTATGAAATTGATGTATCTGTTATCATCTGTACTAATCATACATGTTTTATGAGCTTTGTAAGCAATGATGTGCTATGTTGCCTAGTGAAAGGTAACAAAAGAGATTGATAGGCTGTAAGAGCCATGTGAAATACCTGCATTGCAATTATCATATTTACACTGTCAGATGACTTGATGGCATTAAGTTACCAGTTAAAGTGGTAACATGTGTTTTGCTGATCTAAGGGTTTGAACACCCATATTCTTGAATCATGATGATGAGATAATAAGGGATTGAGATCCCAATGTTAATAAAGCTGTGAAATGAACTTGATAGAAGTGGTACTCTTTCTTTACAACAATTGTTATAATGGTTTATTTTTGAAAACATGCCTGATGCTAAAAGAATGGTGTAATGTACTTAAATAATCAAGTGAAATGATATCATGTAGAGCCCTGACCATAGATCCATCATCGTCAGTAGTTTGGTGATGGTGAAACAAGTTTTCCTAAGGGAACTCCTGGAGAGCATACTTTTGAGTATGTGGGGGTTATGGGCGCGAATATTCTTACACCCTAATGGAGGAATTGATGTGAGATAAACATTAAATCTCTCAATCCTTCATTATATGTATATGCCGGGATGATGTATCACTAATCTCCCGATGATGATGTTAATGCCGAATCGATGTGAGATAAATTAGAAATCTCTCGATTGCGAAGAGAGTACATCATGCCACTGTAACTCTAATAGCGAAGTTGCCAGCATACCCTGGAAAGCTATTATGGCAGAGACACGAGATGTCCTGCATGTTGTTCCTCACACTGACTGAGGAGGATGAGGTCATAGGAATCCAACTCTCCTATTGACCTATGTATGGTACCGATTTCGATTTCGCAATGGTCGGTTGGAGTATGAGCGGTATACCTCATCTCCTCAGGGCATAAGTATGTTTGTAAAATGTAATCAGTCGTGTAGCATATTTGCTTAGGGTTGAATTACGAGAATCAATGGTTGATAATACATTGTCTATTATGTCCTAGATGGATAAATGATATACATGTTCTTCATATTCCTTATTGAATAAATATGTTGCTACTTAATCAAGTTATAACTGAAATGAACTGTATAGAGAATACTTCTCTACATAGTTAATCAATGATTTACCTACTGTTGATTATTTATACTTCTACTGCTCAGTGTTATTCTATTATCTGTAATAACAATGTTTCCGGCAGAGTGTTATATCTCTCACTGGGACAATTTTCAATTGTCTCACCCCCGTGGGATTCAACTTTTTAGGTAGACACCGAGGAAGAAGAAACCCTTCAGTGGGTGAGCAGCAACAACAGCCACAACAGCAGTAACAACAACAACAAGGACATCAATGATCTTTAGGTTGAGACACTGTATGTTAGGTTTTGTATATAGAGAGTCATATGTGTCATCTCTGTACTCTCAGGTCCTAGGAGTCAGTAGATGGTTTGATATAGATCTGAGATTTTTGGCTTGATGCCTCGAGATTTCATATATTGCTCATGTACAGTTTAATAGGGTAGTCAATGTTTATGACTCTCAAGATGAGATGATATAGAGATGTAATGATGAATTAGAATGTAAATAACTCACTTTGGTTCTTTAAGAAAAAGTTTTACAGTTTATGGATCTCTTTGCAAAAAGTTTTATTTTTTAGCGATTTTCAGTAACTCCGCTACTAATAATATGCTTCCACTTCAGTTAATCTTGTTTTTCCCGAGATGGACGTAACAATTTAGTGGTATCAGAGCTCTAGGTTTGTTGAGTCTACAAAGACATAAGACTAAGGTTGTTGAGTTTGTTCTAGTGTCTTCCAGTCTATCTGATAGTGTCTTCTGCTCATATAGGAGAAGAAGAGAAAACTAAAGATGTATGGATCACATGATGAACATGTTGCTGAAAGTAGTGTTGTTGCACCCGGAGGAGGTGCAAGAGACCAAGAAAGGGAGGAGCCTGTGCCTAAACCACCCCAATTCAATCAAGCTGACATGGGGTACCCAACCTTCCAAGCCATGTTTGGGCAGTTTATAACTTCCATGACACATATGACTGATAGGATGCCCATACTTGCGCCTAGGGTACCTACCCATGATGAAAGATAGGGAACCAACAAGGCATTTGAACGACTTCGCCGGGTTGGAGCCACAGAATATGCTGGGACAGCTGACCCAGCAGATGCTGACATGTGGCTAACTGAACTAGAGAAGGCCTTTAGAATCCTGAACATCCCAGAAGCTGAGAAGGTTAGACATGCGGTGTACCTTCTTAAGGGGAGTGATGGTCACTGGTGGACCATAGAGGAAGGGAAAAGGCCAGGTGTGGAGATTGAATGAGAAGTTTTCCAAGGGGAATTTGTCAACAAATACTTTCCTAAGACGTTCCTGGATGAGAAAATCTCTCACTTTGAGAGGTTAAGACAAGGACCAATGAACATTAGCGAGTACGAGGCTAAGTTCATGGAGCTTTTTTTATTCTGTCCGCACATGGCAACCACATATGAAGAGCGGATTCGGCGTTTTGAGAAGGGATTAAATGCTGAGTTGACCACCCTTGTGTCTACTTTGGAGAATAGGGAAAGATTTGCTACTTTTGTAGAGTCTGTTAGGAGGATAGAGAGGTCTGTGACTGAGAAGAGACAAACCAAGAACAAGAAGGCATACCCCCAGTTCCAAGGATCCTCATCTAAAGGTATCAAGAAACTGAGGGTTTCTGTGCCCACACCACCACCTAGATTCAATACCCAGACGCAGTGGATGTCAAATAGGGGTAGAGGATGAAGTTTACCACCAGAAGGAGTCCACAGTTCAGCATCTGTGTCAGTTATAGGACCATCCAGACCACAACAAGAGATCAGAAGCTGTTTCATATGTGGAAAGATGGGGCATCTGATGAAGGATTGTAGAGCCAGAGAGGCAAGTGTGACTCAACCTCAAAGGCAGAGTCAGCAAGGTTCTCAAAGGAGACAATTCCCAGGTGGCGCTAGAGGATGTGGACAAGCGTCCCAAGCTGGATCATCGGCACCCAGTCATCGAGCACCGAATCAACCACAGGCAACGACGAGATTCTATGCGATGAATCCACCTGATGCAGTGATCAACCCTCGGGTTGTGACATGTCAGATGGAGCTATTTTATTCTGATATGTCTACATACTGCATCGTATCTATTTTAATTGATCTAGGTGCTACACATTCCTTTATCACTCAAAGGGTGATTCTTGACTGCAACATGACTACCAGTCATAGAGCAGATAGTCTGTTGTTAGAAACTCCTTTGATGGGATCTGTTGTGTTGTGGGAGGTGTGTTCTCCCTACATTCTTTCCTTTTATGAACATCACATTCAAGTGGATCTTATACCACTTGAGATGCATGAGTTCGATATAATCCTAGGGATGGATACCCTAAAAAGGTATAATGTTGTCTTGGATTGTGAGTCCAAGCAAGCTGTATTCACAGATGAAAGTGACACATGGATCTTCCAAGGGAATAGAAAGATTCTTCCAACCTGCCTTGTGTCAAATATGGTAGCTGAGAAGATGTTGAGGCAAGGATGTTATGCATTCTTGGCCCATGTGGTAGATACCACCATGGAGAGTTCTAATCTTGCTGAAGTTCATGTAGTCAAGGAATTTGAAGATGTATTTCCTGAAGAACTTCCAGGTGTACCTCTGCCCCGAGAGATTGATTTTGAGATTAATCTAATCTCGGGCACACAACCAATAGCACAAACACTGTATAGGATGGCGCTTGCTGAGATGGCGGAACTCAAGAAACAACTACAATAGTTGCTTGAGAAGGGTTTCATCCGACCAAGCACTTCACCCTAGGGTGCTCCGGTCCTCTTTGTTAAGAAAAAGGATGGGTCGATGTGGTTGTGCATGGATTACAGACAATTAAATAAAGTAAAAATAAAGAATAAGTATCCTTTTCCAAGGATTGATGATCTCTTTGACCAGTTTTGTGGTGCAACTATCTTCTCAAAGATAGATCTGAGGTCAAGATATCATCATCTGCGTATTAAGGAGGGTGACATACCTAAGTCTGCCTTTAGGACAAGGTATGGTCACTATGAGTTCACAGTTATGTCGTTTGGACTAACTAATGCACCAGCTGCATTTATGGAACTCATGAATAGAATCTTTCAACCTTTTCTTGATCAGTGTGTTGTTGTCTTCATAGATGACATCCTGATCTATAGTAGAGATGCTCAACAGCATGAGTAGCATCTTCGTTAGGCTCTAACTTTGCTAAGAGGGCATAGGTTATATGCTAAGTTTAGCAAGTGTGAGTTCTGGCTACCAGAAGTTTCTTTTCTTAGAAACGTAATATATGCTTCAGGTATACGTGTTGACCCTAAAAAGGTAGAATTTGTCCTACAATGGGAGCAACCGAAAACATTGACGAAGATTCACAGTTTCTTAGGGTTGGCAGGCTATTACAGGAGGTTCATTAAGAACTTCAGTTCCATATCTCTACCCTTGACTAAGTTGACCAGGAAGGATGTTCCTTTTGCCTAGAATGACAAGTGTCAACAATCATTCCAGTTGTTGAAGGAAAGGTTGACAAGTGCACCAGTGCTAGTACTACCTGAGCAAGGGAGAGGGTATATAGTTTCCTGTGATGCCTCTAAGAATGGACTAGGATGTGTGTTGATGCAGGATAAACAAGTGATTTCTTTTACTTCGCGACAACTTAAGAAACACGAGGAGAATTATCCGACACACGATCTAGAACTAGCTGCAGTAGTCCATGCTTTGAAGATCTGGAGACATTATCGCTATGGAGAGACATTCCATATTTTCACAGACCATAAGAATCTAAAGTACATCTTCTCTCAGCATGAGCTTAACATGAGGCAACGTCGCTGGATGGAGTTAATCAAGGACTACAATTGTACAATTGATTATCATCCAGGGAAGGCCAATGCGGTTGCTGATGCTTTAAGTAGAAAATTAGCAACACCAGCCCTAGATAAAGCATAGTTGAATTCTTTGGTGTGCTCTAAGAGAGATATGCTTATCTCTTTGAGGCAAGACAATGTACAGTTAAAAGTATCATTGTTATCTGGATTGCTAGCGGAGATGCACATACAACCTACTTTGAGACAACAAATTAAGGAGGCACAACAAGTTGATGATGTAGTTCAGTAGATTAGATCAGAGTATGGTAGTGAGAAACGAGATGGTTCTCAGGACTCAGATGATCAGGTAGCATGTTATCATGGTAGAATGATAGTTCCTGATGTGGATAACTGAAGGAAGTTAATCCTGGAAGAAGCTCATTCTTCAATGTATGCTATGCATCCAGGAAGCACCAAGATGTATCATAACTTGAAAAATATGTATTGGTGTCCTGGTT
The DNA here is from genome assembly GCA_963693085.1 of Alisma plantago-aquatica. NCBI lineage: Eukaryota > Viridiplantae > Streptophyta > Magnoliopsida > Alismatales > Alismataceae > Alisma > Alisma plantago-aquatica. The sequence goes on from OY856409.1 coordinate 1,985,128,771, forward strand.
TGAAGAAGGATGTTGCTGAGTTTGTTATGCGGTGTTCAATGTGTCAGCAAGTTAAAGCTGAACACCAGAAGCCTGCAGGAACACTGCATCCTTTGCCCATACCACAGTGGAAGCGGGATCATGTAACTATGGATTTTCACGGTTTGTTTACCTAAAACAGCCAAAGGTCATGATTCCATTTGGGTAATAGTTGATAGGTTGACAAAGACAACACATTTCTTACCTGTCAAAACAACCTATTCTACAGAGAAATTGGCACAGTTATATGTAGATGACATAGTGCGGCTGCATGGGGTCCCAATTACCATTGTTTCTGACAGAGGTCCCCAGTTTACGAGTCATTTTTGGGAGCGACTTCATAAAGCCTTAGGCACACAGTTAAGGTTTAGTACAACCTTTCATCCTCAGACAGATGGACAATCAGAAAGGACTATACAAACCTTGGAGGACTTGCTTAGGGCATGTGTTCTCCAGTTTACAGGAAGTTGGGATCTACATCTAAGATTGATAGAGTTTGCCTACAACAATATCTATCAACACAGTATCTACATGGCACCTTATGAAGCTTTGTATGGTAGACGTTGTAGATCTCCCCTATGTTGGTATGAAACTGGTGAATATCAACTTTTGGGTCCTGATCTTGTGCAGCAGACCACCGAGAAGATTAAAATAATACAACAACAGTTAAAGACTACACATGATAGGTAGAAATCTTACGCTGATAAGCGTCGTGGACCTTTAGAATTCTAGGTTGGAGACATAGTGTACCTCAAGGTCTCACCTTGGAAGGGAGTTCTTAGATTTGGAAGGAAAGGAAAGTTAGCTCCTAGATTTATGGGGCCTTATCCAATCATTGAACGGATTGGAAAGGTAGCTTATAAGCTGGAGTTACCACCTGAGTTGCAAAAGTTACACCCAGTGTTCCACATTTCCATGCTAAGGAAATGTCATCCTGACACAGAATCAGTTCTGCAGCCTATGGAAGTAGAATTGAACGATGAAATATCCTATGTCAAAGGACCTATGTTGATTCTCGATAGAAGAATCAAGAAGCTGAAGAAGAAATACATTAGTCTTGTAAAAGTCCTCTGGAATCACCGTGGAGTTGAAGAAGCTACATGGGAACTAGAGGAAGAGATGAGAAGGAAATACCCTACTCTTTTCTCTTAATGTTTTTGTTAATGATTTCGGGGACGAAATCCTTGTAAGGGGTGGATAATTTGTAACATCCCTGACCTGGGTTATGTACTAACCCTAGGTGTTTTGCCTAATAAAGTTTATTAGATGCTTGCTCTTATCTTTTGAAAAGTAATTAAGGCTTTTGAGGAACTTATATTTCAATTTTAGTCCTTTTTTAATAATGTTGAAACATTGTTTTGTTAATTTTGGACTAAAGTACAAATCACCCAAGTTGAAGGGTTAAATTGCAAATTTCACATGATAAATGTTCCTCTGATGTTGAGACACAATATGAATGAATATGATGTAGTGTTATGGTTTCCACAAGCTTGGGCACCAAGATAAAGCTTGTAGAGCAAATCCTTATGCATTAAAACCTAGTTTTGGTGTAATGTGCAAATTACCCAAAACCTAGGGTTCAATATGCAAAATACCACCTCTAGAGGGTCTCTCATCTTTCTTGGCATCAAGTAGAGCAAAGAAAATGAGAGGGGTGCCTCATTTGAATTATCATGGAGGAGAGAGAATCTTGACATTTTTTTTGAGGTAAAGGTCATAACATATATTTAAAGCACTACAAAGCAAGCAAACACCTGCTTTAGTGAGTTCATACATGATGAAAGAAAGCAAAAACTCGGTGAAGGAAAATGATTATGTTTTAATCTTTTAGGGGAGGCGCCCCTTAACAAGCCTCAGGAAGCATAAATTTAAACAATCCTAGGAAATGGTATCAGCTCCTGGTCAGATGGAATCATTGATGTTGTTGCAGCAAACTGTCACCCGTTTCATCGTCCACCATGGCTTTTAAGTCGCAGAGAAAATGGGTTTCTGATTCACCTTCTTTAGAATCTTGACGTTAAAATAATCAAGATTTAAGCATAAATGGAACTTTAATCTAATTTAATGTAAAAAGAAATTAATTAATTAAGGAGCCCCTCAACCAAAAGTTGAAGGATGTGTTTGCATTAGTGTTGGACGAGCTAGTGCCTTGCTATGGCACAAAAATATCTTGGTTGAGTGGAAGCCACTCACATTAATATAATAAAAGTAATATCCACAAAAAGGATGGATATTAATATAAAACTCTTTAAGGTGCTTAATTTCTTTTCCATTAATCCTTAGATAATGGAGAGGTTTTGCAAGAAAATAAAGGTGGCTTTTTGGCCAAAAACGGAGGGGGATTTGGTGGATATAATTTTGGAATTTAAAGAAAATAATTCTTTTTCTCTTTCCTTGAAAATCCCTTATGTATATCCTTTTTCCAATACACTTAAGGATCGTTTCCTTGGTTTTCCTCTTCTCACTTTGCTTTAGCCGACCAAGGGAGAGCTCAGGAGCAGGAGAAGGATGACCATAACCTATTGTTAAGTTTTGATCATCTTCTACCTCGGATTCATGGTGAAAACCCTAAATCAATGCTATATTATTGGTTTTCTTCACCCGATTTCCAATCCTAGCCAACTTGTTCATCCAAAAGCTCAAGAACAGACCTTGGACAGTTTCTGGAACTCCATCCACCATTAGAGACGTGGATCTTGGAGCTTGGGATCAGTTCTATAGGTGGGTTTTATAACTCAAACCCTTAATCATTGCTATTGCATCCCTCTCTTCAATAATTGTTGGTTAATTATCTTCTTTTGATACTCTTTTGATTTCCCTGCTGAAAATCCTATGAAAAACAGTTGCTATTCTTGGATGTACGAAGGAAGAAGATGATGACATCATCATAGATGTTTATCCAAAGGAATCCCTATCCAAACGGTCTCAAGTCAACTTTACTAAATGGTTTCCCAAACCGTTTGGGAGCAAATAGTTTCAAACCGTTTGAAGGGAAACAGTTTCACCAAACCGCATGAGGGAAAACGGTTTAAGACCGTTTGGAGGTGTTGACCAAGGTTGACCATTTGGAAATCTGTTGAAAATAATGTAGGTTAATGACCCATCAATTATAACTGATTAGTTCTAATTGGTTCACTAGTTAAAGGTCAATCAATCACCAAAACCTTAATCGGGTTGAGTGCTGATTTGATAAGTGATTGAGTTGGAAACTTGGGTTGATTGACCCAAACGGTTTCAAAACCATTTGGGGATCACCCAAACCGTCTCAAGACCATTTGGTGATCACCCAAGACCATTTGGAGGTCTAGAGTTAGGTATGGTTGAGCAATTGAAGATTCAAAGATACTAGGTTGATGTATAATCAATTGCTGATTTGGTGACCAATCCTAGGATCCAAGCCCTAATTGAATGACTTGGTTAATGATGATGTGATGGGAAAACGGTCTCAAGACCGTTTGGAGGTCATCCAAATGACCTCAAGACCGTTTGGGGTCAGGTCATGTTCAATTTGGATGAAGGTTCAATGGTTTCAAAGTAACTAATCTCACATTGGTTAATGTTGAAGGATCATCGATTCCAAACCCTAATCCAATTGATTCAAACCCTAATGGATGACCAATTGAGGGTCAATTGAGGGTCAAATCAGTCGATGGATGATCTAATTAGCTCAACAGAAGTATGGTTATAGGTCCAATTAATGAGTAGTTCCATAGATTCAATGGTTGAAGGAATCAACATTGGAAACCCTAATTCAATTTGCTTGGTTGAGACCATCTTTGGTCCATGCGGTTTTGAGGAGGTTTGGACCAAACCGTCTCAAGACCGTTTGGGACCAAACGATCCCAAACCGGTTGAGTTCATGCAGTTTCAAAACTTCACTTTAGCAAACGATCTTGAGGGTCACCTTTAGCAAACGATCTTGAGGGTCAACTTTAGTAAACGGTTTCAAGGACTACCTGTAGCAAACAGTTTCAAGTATGCAACCAAGACCGTTTGGAGGTTTATTGTGCAAGACCGTTTGAGGTCTGATTTGGTCAAGACCGTTTGGGGTCTAAGTGACCAAGACCGTTTGGAAGATAACTAACCAAAACCGCATGGATACTTAAAGTGGTTAAAGGACAAATTGATTAATTGATTAATACATGACGTAATCAAAGATGATTATAGTAATTGTAACTTAATGAGATAGGGTGATTAGTACCCTTTGAATAATTAAGCTTTAATGATCATGGCGATAATGACATAACCCATGATGTCAATTCTTCTTCAAGATTGAGTTGACTTAGCCTAATCAAGGCTGAAGCAAACATCACCTTATAGAAGATGAGAGAGAAGACTCCCTACATGAATGTTAATCATGTAATGGACTCTCATTATGGATAGATGTCTAATTAGGGTATGATCTTAATTCATAGTGAGATCATGAAACCCTAATTATGAAGATTAATGAATCATAACCCTAATTGAAGGTATTGATAGGAGAAATCCTAATACATGATGATGATATGATCTTAATTCATAGTGAGATCATGAAACCCTAATTATGAAGATTAATGAATCATAACCCTAATTGAGGGTATTGATAGGAGAAATCCTAATACATGATGATGATATGATCTTAATTCATAGTGAGATCATGAAACCCTAATTATGAAGATTAATGAATCATAACCCTAATTGAGGGTATTGATAGGAGAAATCCTAATACATGATGATGATATGATCTTAATTCATAGTGATGACATGAAAAACCCCAATTCAGGGTACTTTGATGTTCACTCCTACTTGGGGTGAATAGTAAACCCTAAACTAGGGTGATGTGATGTGAATAGTAAACCCTAAACTAGGGTGATGTGATGTGAATAGTAAACCCTAATCCAAGGTGATACAAAGTGAATAGTAAATCCTAATCAAGGGTGATACAATGTGAATAGTAAACCCTAATCCAGGGTGATTCAAAGTGAATAGTAAATCCTAATCAAGGGTGATACAATGTGCTTAGTAAACCCTAATTGTGGTTCATTGAACATAAACCCTAATCTAGGGAGATGCAATGTGAATGTAAAACCCTAATTCTGGGTTATACTTTATAACATGAAGCTCTATGGTTGGACAATAAAATGTTGAGTCATTATTCCTAATTGAGCTAAGGGAATGATTAATCCTAATTGAATTAAAAAGGGAAACCCTAACCTTAGCAAGGGTATAGTGGTGTAACCTTTGAATAGTGATGTTATAGTTGTTTTGCATTATGCTGGCATGAAATTGATGTATCTGTTATCATCTATACTAATCATACATGTTTTATGAGCTTTGTAAGCAATGATGTGCTATGTTGCCTAGTGAAAGGTAACAAAAGAGATTGATAGTCTGTAAGAGCCATGTGAAATACCTGCATTGCAATTATCATATTTACACTGTCAGATGACTTGATGGCATTAAGTTACCAGTTAAAGTGGTAACATGTGTTTTGCTAATCTAAGGGTTTGAACACCCATATTCTTGAATCATGATGATGAGATAATAAGGGATTGAGATCCCAATGTTAATAAAGTTGTGAAATGAACTTGATAGAAGTAGTACTCTTTCTTTACAACAATTGTTATAATGGTTTATGTTTGAAAACATGCCTGATGCTAAAAGAATGTTGTAATGTACTTAAATAATCAAGTGAAATGATATCATGTAGATCCCTGACCATAGATCCATCATCGTCAGTAGTTTGGTGATGGTGAAACATGTTTTCCTAAGGGAACTCCTGGAGAGCATACTTTTGAGTATGTGGGGGTTATGGGCGCGAATATCCTTACGCCCTAATGGAGGAATTAATGTGAGATAAACATTAAATCTCTCAATCCTTCATTATATGTATATTCCGAGATGATGTATCACTAATATCCCGATGATGATGTTAATGCCGAATCGATGTGAGATAAACAAGAAATCTCTCAATTGCGAAGAGAGTACAACATGCCACTGTAAATCTAATAGCGAAGTTGCCAGCATACCCTGGAAAGCTATTATGGCAGAGACACAAGATGTCATGCATGTTGTTCCTCACACTGACTGAGGAGGATGAGGTCATAGGAATACGACTCTCCTATTGACCTATGTATGGTACCGATTTCGATTTCACAATGGTCGGTTGGAGTATGAGTGGTATACCTCATCTCCTCAGGGCATAAGTATGTTTGTAAAATGTAATCAGTCATGTAGCATATTTGCTTAGGGTTGAATTATGAGAATCAATGGTTGATAATACATTGTCTATTATGTCCTAGATGGATAAATGATATACATGTTCTTCATATTCCTTATTGAATAAATGTCTTGCTGCTTAATCAAGTTATAACTGAAATGAACTGCATAGAGAATACTGCTCTACATAGTTAATCAATGACTTACCTGATGTTGATTATTTATACTTCTACTGCTCAGTGTTATTCTATTATCTGTAATAACAATGTTTCTGGTGGAGAGTTATATCTCTCGCTGGGACAATTTTCAATTGTCTCACCCCCGTGGGATTCAACTTTTTAGGTAGACACCGAAGAAGAAGAAACCCTTCAGTGGGTGAGCAGCAACAACAGCCACAGTAGCAACAACAACAACAACAAGGACAACAATGATCTTCAGGTGGAGACACTGTCTGTTAGGTTTTGTATATAGAGAGTCCTATGTGTTGTCTCTGTACTCTCAGGTCCTAGGAGTCAGTAGATGGTTTGATATAGATATGATATTTTTGGCTTGATGCCTCGAGATTTTGTATATTGCTCATGTACAGTTTAATAGAGCAGTCAATGTTTATGACTCTCGAGATGAGATGATACAGAGATGTATTGATGAATCCTAATGTAAATAACTCACTTTGGTTCTTTAAGAAAAAGTTTTACAGTTTATGGATCTCTTTGCAAAAAGTTTTAATTTTTAGTTATTTTCAGTAACTCTGCTGCTAATAATACGCTTCCACTTCAGTTAATCTTGTTTTTCCCGAGACGGACGTAACACTTTTCCTCTTTCGCACCCCCTTCCTTTACCCTCCATACTCGAGATGGATAAGAGAAACCTAGAGAGAAGAGAGAGACTCACTCTCCAAACCTTTAAAACTATCACATGGATAGTTATTAAATGTATATTTTATATATATTTATGAAATTGTAGGTTTTATATATACTAATCATAATATGTTTGTTCTAATATACGTATGATGAATCCACCAAAATAATATAGATATCCACCATGGTTTTATTTATTGTTCATGTATTATCTAAGTATATATTTAGTCTTATTAACCTAAAATTTTGGGAATATGAAATTATACTGAATGAACTTACAATATAGCAAATTACCTCTAATCTTCTACGAATAGTTTAGGGTTGGAATCAGGATATAGGTCAGGTTTGTAGCCTCATCATCAAGTTTGATTGGGCCTAGTTAGAGGTAGCTCCAATATCAAGGTGCTTAAAGGAATAATTATATATCTTCACCATCTATTTGCATAGATAGTGTATAAGCACGAGGGATGGAAAAGTGGAGTACGCCGTAGATAAATTTGTGGATGTTGTAGTGAACATTTCCATGTGCTCCCAAGATTGTTTAGACCTCTTAGCGACCAAATCCTCATTGTGGATTCCAGTATGAAGTTTGGGGAAAGGTATTGCACTCTAAGGGAGCAAGGATTGGGAGAGGTGGCTACAGATCCAAGATGTTATTCATAGGGTTACTGGTTCAGTGCAAACAGAAGCTTGACAAACATGTAAGAAGGTTGTTCTCTTGGTCGGGACAATGGAAGGAAGGACCTTCATAGGATGTAGACATTATGGTGTTGAGATGGATGATGTTAAGATTTCTAGAAGAAAGAATGACAACGACACTGAGATTTGTAGACCTGAACCAGATGGCATTCGTAAGTTGTTCATGGTTGGATGAGGTCTGATCGTTCGAAATATCTTTTCCTAGTGACCGTCCTTATTTTGTAGATAAGCTCGTAGAAGGTAATCACATACAAATTGAAGGCTATAGTGCTTTCTATGGTTGTAGGTTTATATCACATTTATGGAGGTCTACCTGACTAGATATGATATTAGAGGGTTTATAGGGTTTGAAAAGACATACAATGGCAAGGAGGAGCACCTTGGGTGAATAAGGAGAGATGTGGTGGAGTTGAATCTAGTTTTTACTGGGTGTAGGGAAGTGGGACGACTAGTACTGTCATTTTCATGTTAGGAGAGAGCTTTCATGATAGCACATCTCTAGGGTTGGGGAGTGATTTACGTGGATTCTATTTTGGAGAGGAAGAGAGAAGAGGGTCATGTGGCTACATGCATTTAATGAGAATGACCGAGAGATTGGTCGTCTTCCTCCTCTACAACTGTCCTGATTGTCGTTGCAGTAGAAAAGAACGCGACAAAATCTTATCTACATATATACATTAATAATAACTCATATATACACATTAATTATTAATTTCGTATCCAATGTTTTACAATGCCTTTTATATGTAAAAATTTCCATAGTATTATCTTATAATAACTTAATTTTAAAAAATAACTTCCCATATCAGAGCTCAACTTTTCCAATTTAAAATTTCCAAGAGTTAAATACCCCAACATTGATATCCATTTATTTAAATAATGTTTTAAGATAATTTTAATTCATTACTTAAAAAAGAAGGTGAATTATTGAATTACAATGTCTACTCAAAGCATTTAAACAAAAGGATGTCATCATGCTAATTGATATCATGAACATAAATCAAGGGACTAGTTAGTAATAACTTCTCAAATGATGGAAAATAATTTCATGTTTACACAAGAAACTCAAAGGGAGACACATTTGTATTAAGGAACATGATAACTAATCAAAATGATTGCATATGAATTGGAAAGAAGGAATTGATTGTAATTGAGCTCAAATTTAGAGGAATCTATGAATTGTAGCTCAAAATAGATTTAGCATTCAAAAACTGAGTATGTTACAAGACCTTTAGTTAATCATAGCAATACATTTCAACAATAACTATGATCAACAATCATTGAATGAATGAATAAAAAACATCCTAGTATCTTGTGATTAGAGTTCATAATCGTGCAATTCTGACATGTAGTTCCTATAATGGAAAGGGTTCCAATAATAATGGGCATCTAATGAATGAGTATTCTACCTTTGGCTACTTTTCTTGGACATTGTCATTAGGACCCTGACCCAAGATAGTTTCATAACTTGGTCCTAATCACCCAGACAAGCTACACATATCAAACCACTAGCACTCACAACCAATACAACGCACTCAAACTTGTACCCTTTTAACCCTGATCATATAATGCCTCATCTGCCATGATTGATATTTCACAAAGATTGAGGTCGGGTGGGTACCTAATAAGAGCACCCCAACTTTAAAGGGCCAAACTCCAGTGTGAAATAATTAACATACCACAAGAGAAGAGCTCATGAAGGACCTATCAAGCAGATGGCGCCCTAGACACACACCCCTTCTCCCCCACCATAAACTGCCCAACATGACACTATTTAAAGTACTATATGAAGACCTATAAAGTGGATGTGGCCCAGACACACCCCAAACTTCTTTCCCCCTTAAATGGCCAACACTATACCAATTAAAGTGCACCCCCCACAAAAAAAAGAAACTGGGGTGCACCCTAGTCATGCACCTTGTCTTCCCCACCTTTGAACAATCAACAAAGCATCACAAAACACATTTGTAACAACTAAAATATGAGGTGTCATCAAGGCACACCCACATTGAATTTCCAAAACTTTCTCGACTTAGTTGTGGGTTTTACTAAACCCTTACCCCAAGAAACCCTTAGTCCCTATATATATATTGTCTCCTAACCACCATTTAGAGGGTCAACACCTCAAGAGACTCTACTTGGAGCCCTCCTACCCGATTTACAACTGCTATTTGAGGAGTATATTTATACCCATTATTGCATATAGTTTTATTCATTTTTTAGGGATTTTTGTGTTTCTATTTCTTAGTTTTAGCCTTAGAATTACTTAAATGCAATTATCTTCCCTTTTCTAGATTTTAATACACTTTACATATTTTTCATGCAGATCCAGCCAAAAATATATACTTCATTGCTTAGAAGGACGATCAAGCCCTCATGATGCCACAACCCAAGGAAAGGAAACCCCATAAATTATCCATTGTCTACTTTCCAACCACTCATTCGAGGGATTAGCTCTGCCATTCGCCCAACTCGAGCCACTCTCTACCCATAGTCTTCCAAATTATTCAATTCTGACGTGTGCTCTTCGTATCCAGCCTACCACGATTCTACTCACCCTGGTCCTCCAGTGAGACAGATACAAGGTCCAGTAACCCACATAAGTCGCCTGTTGGATCGAGTATGTGCCATGCAATCAGCTACCTTCAACCACAAGTATTTAACATTAGGGTTTCGACAATGAGGAATGCATCTATAAAAGAAAACCCTTATCATCCATTCTAAGGGTCTCTGATCAGTGATTATAAGCCACATGTGTACAATGCAAATCCTAGATAGAAACAAGGAGGCAACGACCACAATAGAGAGATTGGTCTTCCTGCACCAAGCGTCATGGCCCCTTCTATTGTTCTACCTATCTTTTCATTATTGTCTCTCGCATGAGTGCGTAGACGTTTGTGTTGTAGCATGGGGACTAGACCCAACAACGTGTATTTTATTCTAACATGTATCTAAACTCAATAATACTATTGCTAAATAAAATATCATTCTGCTTATTTCCTTGCCTTGCAAATTAACATCTTGCTTTGCATATATGTTATAATTGTTTATGTGTAGGTTGTTGTAATCATGATTAAAACTTCAGAATGATCTTATTATCCCCCTAAAGTGTCAGTAAGGGATAGTGAGGTGATTGGGTTATGATCTGCTAATGTGACAAGATTGGTCAGTCATAGTTAGGGAGTCCAGTCAGAAAAAATTAGGAACTTGGGTGTCGAGTATGGTCAGTTCTAGGGGAGTTTAATCCATGCAAAGATATGTATCCCTTGAGAGCGCAATATCTAAACCTCTATTTAGTAAACTATTATTTAGGAGTTAGATCTTGCTAGAATAATTACGCATGCTTCGGCAAGTGAAGCCCAATGCCCTAGTTCTTTTTATTATCATTCATTTACTTCTTTAATCACATTGTTGCCACTGGTAGAAATTAGTTTAATCAATCAATCAACTTTCTCATTGATAAATATTACCTTTAAAACTTATATATATATAATTTTTTTAAAAGGTTGTCCTTTGGGTTTGATCCTTAAGTATTTTGCAATAAGGATTCCATTCGTATGGAGTGGGGAATTAGTGCACAACTTTTGGTCAAACCTAAGGGTTATTCCCTTAGGGTTTTTATTGGTGCTACGTCAGGATCCTCATCACTACTCCCCAGTAATTGAAGTTGGCACCTTATTCCCTCAAGTTGACAACTAGACCCCCTCCCAAAAAAACATAGACCCTCCATCCATATATTTTCAAGGTCCTAAAGGAGGAACTTTGTGGATAAAAATCCACATCCTTTTATGGAAAAAGACCCTCTTTCAATTAGTACCATGTCCAAGCATAGTAAATTGGGTTTGACAACAATGTAAATCTCTTTTCCCCTCCGTTTTTCTAATTCCAAAGTAGTTTAATGACGTGTGAACTTGAGATTGATAATATTATATATGTTAACATTTTGCTAACCCCTTTTCTTGTGATATGCTTGCAAGTTTCTTTCCTTTATTTTATGTTTTATATAGGAAAACCTAATTTTGTAAAGCAAAGTCTCATTTTTGCCTGGGTAGAATTGGCAATACTGAGTTCAGATGTCATGGCGGTGCCTAACGCCTTCCGCATGTGTAACTCAATGCCTTGTTGTACTCTCTGATTACCTTTTATGCCTCATCTGCCCACTTCCTGAAATTTTCCACGACTTTCCTTATTTTTCCTCAGAAATGTAGCGGTGGCTCCATTTCCACTAAAAAGTTAGAGCATACACCGCTTGGTTAATTTCTAGAGTGCAACGAAACCATATTGGTGACTCTGCTAGGGACAATCCCAAAGTTTTTAGTGATGGTAGTGTGTGTCATCCCCACATTTTTTTTGTCTATGACTCTAGTAGTGTGTTTCTCATTATTTCACAAATTTTGAAGTTCTAAAACATGGGGTGCCCTCATTAGCACGGGTCATGTCCTTGCTTTTTCTGCACTGTCTGATAGAGCAACAATTTGTATTCTTTTAGTCCACATGAGCATCATCTATTCCACCCCCCTCGAATCACATGTATGACCCGAGGTCATGAGAAGAAGTTACAAATTTATGATTGGATCCCAAGGTCATGAGAGGAAGTTACAAATCTATGATTGGATCCATATTTGGTGATTGTTAGATCTACTTCTAAAGATCATTGATTTCCTACATATTCAAGGGGCAATCCATCCATTACACACCCTCCCTAAACTGTGTGCTTAGGAAGTTATGAGAATGATAGTGTATAAGATGTTCAATTACGTGGGAAAGTGGGGGTGCATTATTCAAACACGCTTGCTTGTACACCACGATGGTTGTTCAAATTTTGCTCAGGTCTAAAATGTGACATGTCATGGTTGTAAGTTCCACTTATGATAGACTTCAATCATATTTTTGACTACCTAAGTTTTAGTTTTATTTTTTCTTTATTTTTAGTAATAGTTTCTTCATCTACTTTGTTTAAAGAAAAAAAAGCCGACACCTAACCCCTTTTTGCTTCTTTTCTTATTCCATTGGTTCCACTTCAACTGTGGGATGTAACACTTTCAAAATGGAAGAGTGGTCTCTGATCTCCTCTTATATAAAACTAGTGTTTTAATGGTGAATGTGATTATACTAAAAATATGGATTTTCCCCTGAGTGGTCGCCCCCTTTGCATTGATGGATTTGGTTGTTTTATAGACTGACTCGATAAGAAATATACTGCTTGACTAATAAGTGTTTGCATAAAATGTATGTTGTTTGACTTATTATTTTTTAGTTCAATATCGTATATTTTTTGTGTTCTCCCGCCTCACTACATGTTGAAAATTTGATTTTTTGGGTTTAAATCAACACTTTGCATTTCACACCCTCCCCATCTTACAACAACAAGTAGTAAAGAGTAGAACTCAGATTTCCCAATCTGTAAGACACTAGGGTATCAATGATGATAAGGACTCATGCAAGCAAGGCCATCCTTGGCCCCCAACATGCCCACTCTCTTGTACCAACTACATATTGTGTCTACCATGATCAGGGGGTATATTAAGGGTAGTACCCTAGTTTGGTGAACCTTGAGACCTATGAAGGATGGAAAAAATATACCTTTATCAAAGTTAACAATATTATTTCACCCATTACAAAGATGGGTCTAGAGACGTTGATAACCCGTTTTATTAGGAAATGGGGGCGATAAATGCAATAGAAGCCAAAAAAGGATTTCCATTTCCCACCAGAAAATCTCATCAATAATGGCGTACCAAGAAGGAAGCGATATATATTGTAGGTATCTCTCTTTTGAGCGAGTATAATTGCCAACCATTAGTATAAACCCTAAACCTAAACCCAACTTAAGAAACAAACATCATATTATCGACAAACATAATCAAAATAGTATTAAAGAAACACTTGTAAGTTTTTTCTTTCTAAGCAAAACCTCTAAAAAAATTCCATATTATTTATCCATGTGTTCAATTATGACTAACCCCATTTAACTATGCTAAAACCAAAACTAAATATTCTTATTCATAGTTTGTTCAATTTACATCATATTACATGTACATGAAAGAAACAACTGTTGATATACAAACCATAATGGAAAGTGAGATTAAAGGAACATTCTAGACTAAATTATTTGGTTTACATCTTCTTTCTCACAACCTCTCCGTTCAATGCTAGTATACCTAGCAATATGTGAAACAAACTCACAAGACTCATATAAAGCCCCAGTGAGTAAAATTTCCCCACTCAGGTAAGTAACATGCATAAGTATCAAGTTAAGTATATTGAATTCAAAACAAAATTACAACAATTGATAAGTCTAATAGATAATTCTATAATTTAGTATATCCAATTTATGACAATGATCTAATTAATCATAAAGACATTTCTTTACTCAAATTCCAATTTCTTAACCACTTTTTAGAAAATGTATAAACAGATCATCAAATACTAATTAATTATAGAACTATAGTCTTATTAAATGAACAACAAAGTCAACTTCTAAACAATTACAATCCAACAATAATAACACTATCTTTGTAAAATGCCACTAGTAGGACCAAAAACACATCATATGGTCATAAAGATGACTTTCACACAAGACATGTCTATCAAACATAACTATTCAAATAGCAATTAAAGACAAATCATAAACATGAGTAGATATAAAACCCACGTTAGACTGGTTTTAAAAAAATCCATCTTTGACTAAAAGTGTATGATCAAATTTCATACTATGCATATAAGAATAAGTAAATTAAATTGATTAAATTCCAAAATTAAGAAACATATTCAAGCATGATAGATTTACCAACTAGCAGTAAAAGGAATATCAAAAACATTCATCTTATATTCTAAACATTAAATCATCTTTTATTCATTTGCCCTAAAACTACTTGTCATGTATCTCGCTAAGTAGAAGTCACCACACCTAATTCTCATGTCAACGACTCACCGTCATTATCCGAGAGTTTAGCCAACCACCCTAAGATATCTACAACAAACCATGGTTCCACCACATGATTGCCTAGAGAGGCCCACGTAGGGCATTCAACCTCTCTACCATCATGTCCTTGTCTTAGGTACACATGATAGAAACAAATTGTACATAATATCACATATTGTTATCACGTTTCACAGTTTTAAGTTTCATCAAATTCTATTCCTTGTGGGTATAGACTTTGACAACACAAGATCCGGGTCATAATCCCACATTGTAACTCACTCTTAAATAATGGCGGTCTAACCTTCAAGGTATTAATCTAACTCTGAAAATCATTTTCATAATGCTCTCATCAGTAAAAAGGAATCCGTTTCATTTCTCCAATATGGGCCTTGGGGAAACTCATGGTATTAATGGTTCCTAACTAGATCAATCATCACTTTACTTGTTAC
The DNA here is from genome assembly GCA_963693085.1 of Alisma plantago-aquatica. Classification (NCBI taxonomy): domain Eukaryota; kingdom Viridiplantae; phylum Streptophyta; class Magnoliopsida; order Alismatales; family Alismataceae; genus Alisma; species Alisma plantago-aquatica. The sequence continues at coordinate 1,985,143,917 of OY856409.1, forward strand.
TTAATCTTTGTACTCATAATAAAGAGAATTCAATTCATAATTTATCATGTGTGTTTATTCCCGCGCAACTAGAGTGACATGAATCAAATTAAGGTTAATAAGAAAGACAATCATTATAACAAGAAGAAAAACAATCATATACAACATACATGTTTGGTTTCCATTATCACATAATTGAATAGTTATAGTCAGTGGGATATATACCTCAGATATAATTTAATTCCCATATATCTACCCCAATTGTGGTTTCACAAATACAAATAATTATATGCCATTTCAATCTATCACATTTTATATCATTTCATTCCATCTCATTCCTATTGGTACATACATTTATAGTGACATAAGAACCCACAACAAGATCAATGTATAAGCATTTTTTAATAATTCATTGCATACAAATCAAGTTTATAATATAATGCAAGAATTATCCCACTTATATTCTCTTTGAAATAGAGTATTCTTGAGCACATGCAGTCATAACACATACTTAGTATTTGAAATTGACTTGTTATCATCGTTGGTCAACAACCATGATTTACTCTCTTTTGATTAAGTCAATTGATATCCAACATCTACATTCATTAACCTTCCATTCTTCATTACTATCAATTTACTCATCTTATTGGGTTAGGGTTATGTTCACTGATCCACCTATTTTTTTCATTTCCCTTCATTTCAAATTCATTAGTCATAATTTCTTTCATTTTTCACTCAATATAACTCTAGGAATCAATCATGATAAATTCACTTAATGCACAATGCTTCTCAATCACTGAAATCCTTCATACTCCAATTTTAACCTATTTCTTTCAATATAGTTTAAATAAATAGGATAAAAACTTCCTCATACTCATTTCATTAATATTTCATCCAATATATGCTATCACAATTCACTTCACCCCTATGGCCTTATCCATTTCATTTCTTTTATTTAGGTACCATACCATGTCATTTCATTTCTATTTGCATTTTGGTAGTTAAAAACTATCATTCCATCTCTTATATAGTAATCAATTTATGAGGTGAAATGAATTAGAGTTACTTGTTCTTACTCCTTAACATCTAGTCATCTTCTCAATTCATCATTTTATGGTTTGTAGAAAAGACTTGAACTCTTGTGGGCTTTACTCATTATTGTCAAATTATACTATGATATATGCATTAGGCTTGGATCATCTTAATAAGACTTATTGCCTTTAACCGAATTAATAATACATTAATATGAGCATCTCTTCACATTTCAAATTATACACTAGTAAGGACTTTATCTCTCATTCACATCCTAATAGTAATCTTTCAAGATTTTTAAGAAGCCAACCTAAATCAACACATCTTTATACATCATCATAATCATCTTATTGACAAACTTAGTTTCCATTTCAATTCAATACATCCATTACTTACAAGTATGCATCATGTCATTGAGTTGCTTGTGTTGATCTCTCAACATTAACCCTGAACAAGGATATCTCTAATTAAGACATGAACCTTGTATCATACACAATCAACACTACAATTCACTAATATTTTAGTAATAGAAGCCAAGGAATCATATTTTATTCACATTTATTCAATTAAAACTATAATATATGCATATCCACCCAGTTCCCAAGCATTTTATTACTTCATATTGTTTAATATATTTTAGCATAGATATGCTTCCTTTACCATTATCTTTAGTAGGATTCAGTTTATAGATCATGAATCAAACAAATGCAAGACATTAAAAATCAACCTAAATTATTACCATTCAATTCCTAATGATTTTACAATTGATTACCCAAGCGCATATATAAGCAAGTTTCATTAATCGTTAGTCAGATAGAATTATGATTTCAACATGTTTTAATGTCTGGATAAGGATCTAACCACTCACCTTATGTGATATAACCTCATTTTTTTATATAAATAACTGCAATTCTAGAACCTTTCATGTGATCACAATCAACTCCTTTTCCTCTCCTTCCAACTCAAAAAACCCTAGAAAATGAGAATTAGATAGAAAGAAAGAGAAAATATAGTGATCTAATATCATTTTAATTCAAATCATGGGAAGGGAGGATTTCAAATATGGGAGAGTTTACTCCATGTGAAATTTTATCTGGGGTTATAAACTTACATGATTTTAAAAGCTTTTGGAATTGAAATTCCAAAACATTTTTTTATTCTTTTCTCTTCAAAACCCCAATTATCCCTCTATATGTAGACTTTCATATCTTTGGGATGAATGGTGGATTATAAGGGCTACTAGGTTGTTACATTCGTGATATAGATCAAGTTGAGGTGCTTGGAACATTTACAAATAAGTTCAAAATTCATTCTTTCAGTTCATTTATTTATGCCGAATGGTAGGTCAGACGAGTTGTTCCTGACAAGAAACTCAGTCAATGTAGTAATTTGTGGTCACTTAAATACAAAATGAAATTTTAATATGTTGTTTGAACTTGAGTTTCTGAGTTTTAGTTAAAACATCACTTGTATTGTATTTTCTAAACAATAACTAAAAATAAAAGATCATGTTGTTGTACTATAGTCTATATAACATGGTCGACTGAGTTAGTCTTGGGATTATTGACCAACAAGTCCATAACTTATCCACAAATTTTGATATTTTTCAAAATATCTATATTTGAGTTATCCAATATACATAAATTTTGTGAAGCAATATGAATTATAAATAAAATGCTAAAAATCATTTATTACAACACTATACTTCTCATATTTTTATTTTCTTACACCATCAAAATCTTAATTTCATTCAGCTAGGGTTTCACTTTCCAAACCCCAATTTTTTGTAACATAAAAAAATTATATATATATATATAATATCATAGTGTTTAGTATATCATTATTAATCTACCATGAGTAATCTGTTGACTTGAGAGTTACACATTGCCCATATTTTGATAATGACTTAACCATCCCATTCCTATGTATCTAATATGTTTGTTCAAGATTGATTTTAGGCTTTAGGTACATGAAAAAGATCAAATTACACAATCCCTAGCTTGTTCAAGTTCAAGTCAAATACAATACAAGTGCGTGTTTTGGGAAGTCACTCCAAATGACCTTAGATGATTTTTGTAATCACTTGTATTGATGATATGACTTGTAACTAAGATGAGAAAAAATCACAGACTCTTAATTCCAACATTTAATCACTCAAATGTCAATTTAGAAAATTTGTCACATGTTCATCGGTCGAGTTGGAAACTCAACCGATCCAGTGATGGATTTTCTGAAGAGATCAATCAGTCGAGTTGCACACTCATAGAACTCACCGAATGACTCACTGAGCAAAACTAATTTCAGCTCATCGGTTGAGTTTCCTAGAACAAAGTCAACCAATAGTTTGAAAATTGGCTTTATCATTTAGTGGATCAATCGAGTTACCTTTATTAAAACTCGATCAAATGTGTTGTACGAAAAACATAGAAAAAGTGATTGTAACCATTGGTGAGTTGTTTTGAGTAAGAATAGATCTGTTGCAACCTAGAACATGGCTATATTTCTCCCTTGAGTGATACCACACTCAAGGGAACACCCCCATCTATAAATAGGACCCCTTGGAGTTCATTCCAAGTTTGTTCATTCATGTTATTCTAAGTCCTTGCTATAGTTGAGTGTGTTGCAACTCCTTGAGCCCCTTTATGTCTCTCATTTACATAGCATTTAGTGATTATGAGTGAGTTAGGCCAGTTGTAAGAGAGCTACTTCCTTGTGCTTGTAAAGCTCTCATTCCATTCCATCTTCCCTACCCCTTTCTTCAAAGAAGCAAAGGTGAAGCAAGCTAATCCGATTGAAGGTGGAGTTGTTGCTGTTCTACTTCAAGGTTGAAGAAGAGGAGAAGATCTTCTCCAAGTGAAGGAGAAGACAAAGGCTGAAGATCTGAGAAGAGTGGGTAATCCCTTGAAGGCTCAAGACTTGTTTAAGAGTAGGTAAGTCCTTGGAAGAAGGTGGAAGACTCTTGCAAAGTGGGTAAGTCCTTAGTAAGGTTGAAGACTCTTTGTATTGGATATGTAAGTTCTTTGGTGGGTTGTAACTCTTATTGGTGAATATATAGAGGGACACACTTGCAGAGCCCTAGAGTTTGACCTCTCTAGGTAGTGGATTGACTCTCTCCTAGTTTGGAGAGTGGAACCACTATAAATGACCTTGTCCAAGTGCTTGTTTCATTCTCTCTCATCCTTTGTATTCTTGTTAGTTGGGACTTTAAATTGCACTTAAGCTATTGGTTTTGATTGATAAAATGTGAAGGTCTAATCTATCTTGTGAGAATTTTTGAAGATATATTCACCCCCCTCTAGAGCCCTAGATCCAACAAGTGGTATCAGAGGAAAGGATCTTCTCCAACAATCTCCCACAAGATGAGAAGATGGGCGACAACCTACTTGGTTCACTCAACCTAGAGGGAGGCTTGTCCTGCGTCCTCTGATCTTCAACGACACCAACTTCCTCTATTGGAAGAGGCGTATGCAATTCTACATTCAAGGCATGAACTTTGATATGTGGAAGGTGATGATCACACCATACAAGGAGCCAACTGAAGCTGTTGCAACATGGAGTGAAGATGCACTTAAAAGAAGCCTAGCTTAATGCCAAAGCCATATGCATCCTCTATGCAACCCTTACCCCAACGAAGTTCAACCACATCTCATCTTGGGACACTGCCTATGAGATTTGGGACAAATTGTGCATCACTTATGAGGGCACAAAGCAAGTCAAGGAGGATAAGATCTACATGTTGAACAACCTTCTAGAGAACTTTAAGATGGGCAAGAAAGAAGGGATTGCGGAGATGTACTCTAAGCTCAATGTCATCATCAATGGCCCAGCTGCTTTGGGCAATACTTTGGATAGATGTGTATTCAACTCCAATATCTTGAGGACTCTACCAAAGATATGGGAGTCAAAGGTGACCTCCATTGAAGAAGTGATGAGCCTTGGTGAACTGAAGAGCTCATTGGCAACCTCCAAGCTGATCATGAGCCAAGGCTTGACAAGCAAGAAGAAGAAGCCAAGCAAGAAGAGAAGGAAGCCAATAAGATCAAAGATAGTGCTTTCAAAGCACAAATGGAGGTGGTCATCCTTCAACAACAACTTGCTTGTCGGAGTTATCCTTCCTCCTCTAATGAAGATGATGACTAAAGTGATCATGAAGCCAACTACATTAAGGGCAAGCACTTTAAGGGAAAGCAAGCCTCCTCCTCTACTCCTAGATGCTATAAGTGTGGACAAAAGGGACACTACAAGAGTGAATGTCCCAAGTTAAGAAAGTCACACCACAAGGGTAGATCAAAGAAGGAGGAAGAGTACAAGAAGGAGATCAAGTACAAGAGGAAGGTTAAGAAGGAAAAATGACACAAGAATGCAACTCATGCAGCTTGGGAAGCTTCATCCTCAAGTAGCTCAAGCTCCGAAGAAGACGGAGAGTGCCACCTTGCACTCTTGGCCTCTACTATGAAGAAATTGGTGAGGTAAGTGAGGTAAGCTTGCATGAGTTATCTAAGGAAGCTATTATTGATATGCTTACTTCTACCCGTTCTTTTTTTGCTAAGTATAAATCTAAAAGAAAAAGGTTATGAAAAATTATTGATGATTTGTATGCTAAACTTGAAATTCTTGAGCTTAATGAGAAAACTCATCTTGAGAGCATTGATAACTTGCAAGGCCAATATCTTTATCTTGAGCTCCAATACAATGGAGTTGAGGTAGAGAATGGTGTCTATCTTAAGAACATTAAAACTTTTAAGGAAGATAACTAAAAGTGCCTAAAGGAGATTGAAACTCTTAAAACTGAAAATGTTGAATTTAAGCTTCTTGTTGATGCTCGTAAAGATAAAAGAGATGTTTATCTAAAGGAAATTCAAGTGCTTAAATCTAAAAATGCTAGGTTGCTTGGTCAAGTTAATGATTTATCTTGTAGACCTATCTTGCCTAGTAATGATATTGCTTCTATTTCTCTTGAGAAAGATTCTTATTTGACTAAAGCCCTCTGTCTAGAGGCCAACATTGTTCATGCTAGAGATGATATTTCTAGTTTGTCTTCTACTATCATATCTCTAAATTATGATAATCATAGACTTAGGGCCTCTCTACAGAAGTTTCTCAAAGCAAAAACTACCTAAATGAAATACTTGGCCATTCTACCAAACAAAGTGGTACTAGTGGTTTGGGATTTGTAGGGGGAGCACCAAAGGGCAAGAGCAGAGCCAAAGGTAAGAAAAAGAGCAAGGAGACCTCTTTCTTTGTTGGAGAATCTTCCGACACTAAGAATCCTATGGTTTGTTCTTAATGCAAGTGTGATGATCATTACTCTACTTATTGTCCTTACAAGACTAAGGGGACCAACCCAAAGATGAAATGGGTCCCCAAGCTAACTCCAGATCCCAAAGTTTGAATTGGGAACTGAAACTCTCCTTTCTTATAGGAAAAAGGAATATGGATTGTTGATAGTGGGTGCACTAAGCATATGATAGGTGATATAAGCCATTTCAACAACTTCACAAAAAATAAAGGACTTTCAATTACCTTTGGGGACAACAAGAAAGGTAAAGTCAAAGGTGAAGTAATTCCTATTCTAAAAGAGCTCAACATCACCTAAAAGGGAAAAGAGGTAGTCACTCAAGAAGAAGAGAAAGATGAAGAGAAGAAGGATCCAACTCCCCGATTTGCAAATAATCATCCAAAAGAGCTGATTTTAGGTGATCCTTTTGAAAGAGTGAAGACACGGGCTGCATTCAACAAAGAACAAGCTAACAACATCTTCATCTCACAACTCGAGTCAAAGAACGCAAAGGAAGCTCTTGGGGATGATGAGTGGATCCTATTATGCAAGAAGAGTTGGAGCAATTTGAAAAGAACAAAGTATGGACCCTAGTTGTAACATCCCTGACCTGGGTTATATACTAACCCTAGGTGTTTTGCCTAATTAAGTTGATTAGATGCTTGTTTTTATACTTTGAAAAGTAATTAAGGCTTTTGAGGAACTTATATTTTAATTTCAGTCCTTTTTGAATAATGTTGAAACATTGTTTTGTTAATAATGGACTAAAGTGCAAATTACCCAAGTTGAGGGGTTAACTTGCAAATTGCACATGATAAGATTTTCCTATTATGTTGAGACATCATAAGAATGAATATGATGTAGTGGTATGGATTCCACAAGCTTGGGCACCAAGATAAAGCTTGTAGGGCAATCTTTGTGCATTAAAACCTAGTTTTGATGTAATGTGCAATTTACCCAAAACCTAGGGTTCAACATGCAAAATACCACCTCTGGAGGGTCTCTCATGTTTATTGGCATCAAGTAGAGCAAAGAAAATGAGAAGGGCGCCTCATTTGGATTATAATGGAGGAGAGAGAATCTTGACATTAAAATAATCAAGATTTAAGCACAAATGGCTCTTTAATATAACTTAATGCAAAAAGAAATATATTAATTATGGAGCCCTTCAATAAAAAGTTGAAGGATGTGTTTGCAATAGTTTGGACGAGTTTTTTCCATGTTTGGGGACAAAAAGATCTTGGTTTAGTGGAATCCATTCACATTAATATAATATAAAGCAATATCCAATAAAAGGATGGATATTAATATAAAACTAATTAAGGTGCTTAGTTCCTTTTCCATTTATCCTTGGATAATGGAGAGGTTTTGCAAGGGTATGGAGATGGCTTCTTGGCCAAGGAATGGATGAGGATTTGGTGGAAATTAGTTGGAATTAAATAAGATAACTCTCTTTTTCTATTTTCTTAAAAACCCATATACATATCTCTTATGTATATCTTTTGCAATACACATGAGAACTATTTCCTTAGTTTCTTTCTCTTTTCACCTTGATTTGGCCGACCAAAGGGGAGATATGGAGTATAGGAAGGACGACCAAACCTGTTGGTAAGTTTGGATCATCATCTACCTCGGATCCATGGTGGAAACCCTAAAACAAGGCTTGATTAATGGTTTTCTTCACACGATTTTCATTTCTAGCAAGTTTGTTCATCCAAAAGTTGAATGACAGACCTTGGACAACTTCTGGAGCTCAATCCACCATTAAAGACATGGAGCTTGGAGCTTGAGATCAGTTCTAGAGGTGGGTTTTATAAATCTAACCCTTAAGCATTAGTATTGCACTCTTTTCTATAAGAATCGTTGGTTACTTTTCTTCCTTTGACACTGTTGTGAGTTCTTGATATAATTTCCATGAAGAAAAACACTTGTTCTTGGTTGAACAAAGGGAGATGAAGATGACCTCATTCTAGATAAATATCCAAAAAGTTACTTTACCAAACGATTTTCTTTTTTTGCTCAAACGGTTTCCCAAACCGTTTGGGAGCAAACGGTTTCACTAAACCGCATAGAAGCAAACGGTCCAAGACCGTTTGGTGGCTTTGACCAAGCGTTGACCGTTTAGAGACCTGTTGAGAATAATGTAAGTCAATTCTCCATCAATAATTACTAACTAAATTCAATTGATTCACTAGTTGAAGGTCCAACAATCACCAAAACCTTAATCGGGTTAGGTGCTGATTTTGATAATTGAATAAGTTTGAAACTAGGGTTGAGTGACCCAAACGGTTTCAAAACTATTTGGGGATCACCCAAACTGTCTCAAGACCGTTTGTTGATCACCCAAGACCGTTTTGAGGTCTAGGGTTAAGCATGGTTGACCAATTGAAGATCCAAAGGTATCAAGTTGATGTATAATCAATTGCTGATTTGGTGACTAATCCTAGGATCCAAACCCTAAATGAATGACATGGTTGATTATGAAGAGATGGGAAAATTGTCTCAAGACCGTTTGGAGATTATCTAAATGATCCCAAGACCGTTTGAGGGTAACCCAAGACCGTTTGGAGGTCTAGGATTAACTATGGTTAAGTGTTTGAAGATCTAAAGGTATTAGGTTGAAGTATATTCAATTGTTGACTTAGTGATCAATCTAATGAGCCAAACCCTAATTGGTTGACTTGTTTTTTTTATGTTGACTTGGGCAAACGGTCTCAAGACCATTTTTAGGTCATCCAAACGACCTCAAGACCGTTTGGGGTCAGGTCATGTCCAACTTGGATGATGGTTCAATAGTTTCAAATCAATTGGACTCACATTGATTAATGTTGAAGGGTCATCAATTCCAAACCCTAATCAAATTGATTCAAGCCCTATTTGATGACCAATTGAGGGTCAAATCAGTTGAAGGTTGACCTAATTAACTCAATTGAAGTATGATGATAAGTCCAATTGATGTGTGGTTACATGTATCCAATGGTTGAAGGAACCAACATTGGAAACCCTAATTCAATTGAAGTGGTTGAGACCCTTTTTGGTCCTTACGGTTTTGAGGGGGTTTGGACTAAGTCCAATTCATGTGTGGTTACATGTATCCAATGGTTGAAGGAACCAACATTGGAAACCCTAATTCAATTGAAGTGGTTGAGACCCTTTTTGGTCCTTACAGTTTTGAGGGGGTTTGGACCAAACGGTCTCAAGACCGTTTGGGACCAAACGATCCCAAACCGTTTGGGTTCATGCGTTTTCAAAAAGGTCTACTTTAGCAAACAGTTTTGGGGGTATACTTTAGCAAACGGTTTTGGGGGTCTACTTTAGTAAACGGTTTCATGTGACCACATTTAGCAAACGATCTCAGAAGTCAACTTTGGCAAATGGTCTACACCACTAACTTTAATAAATGGTCTCAAATGTGTAACTTTACTAAACGGTTTTAATGGTTGCTTTTGCAAACGGTTTCAAGTGTACAACTTTAGTAAACGGTTTCAAAGGTAACTTTAGCAAATGGTTTCATTGGTTGACCAAGACCGTTTGAGGTATGATTTGGTCAAGACCATTTGAGGTCAATATGGCCAAGACCGTTTGGTGGATAATTAACCAAAACCACATGGGTACTTAAAGTGGTTAAAGGACAAAGTGATGAGTTAATTAATACATGATGTAATCAAAGATGATTATAATGAAGGTACCCTTAATGGGATAGGATGATTGGTACCCTTTGAATGAGTAAGCCTTAATGATCATGGTGATGAGGACATAACCATGATGTCAATTCTCTTTCATGTTGAGATGACTCAGCTTAATCAAAGCTGATGAAAGCATCATCTTATAGAAGATGAGAGAGAAGACCTCCTACATGAATGATAATCATGTAATGGACTTTTATTTTAAATGAATGATTGATTAGGGTATGATCCATGATAGTGAAATCATGAAACCCTAAATATGAAGCTTAATGAATCATAACCCTAATTAAGGGCATTAATAGGTGAAATCCTAATGCATGATGATGGTATGATCTTAATACATAGTGATGACATGATAAACCTTAATTCAAGGAACTTTTATGATCACTCCTATTTGGGGTGAATAGTAAACCCTAATTGTTGGTTGTTGAACATAAACCCTAATCTAGGGTGATGTAATGTGAATAGTAAACCCTAATTGTTGGTTGTTGAACATGAACCCTAATCTAGGGTGATGTGATGTGAATAGTAAACCCTAACTATGGAATATTGAATATGAACCCTAATCTAGGGTGATGTGGTGTGAATCTTTCTTCCCAACAAAGACCCCCTTATTCTCAAGCCAACATTTTTCCACCACCACACTTTCCATACAATAACAACCAGAGGAACTTTGGGAATCAAGGACATTATAGGGGTAATTTCCAAAACCGGGGGCCCTACCAAGAGCAACAATATTAAAACCTTAACTAGCTACCACATCGAGTACAATAGGATGTTCCCACTCCCTCAACCAATGATAGGGTAGTTGCCTAAGAGAAAATTATCCTTGCACAACAAGCCTATCAAAAGGAAACTGACACACAGTTAGATAGATCGGCTCTTTGCCTAGAAAAAATCCCATGCCGACCCTTTTATTGGGCAGCCAGAAAACAACCCAAAGCACCCTGAACAACTTAAGGTTGTTTACCCATTATGGGAAGGTACACTCCACCCCAATCCTCCAGAGAAACCCCCTATTGTACCCTTAGACTTTGAGGATGATGATATTATTGTGATTGAGCCCCAACCTTCACAAGATTCCACAACCCATGTCCCTAAAGCCCCACAAGTGGAGGAAGATGAACATGAAATTCCCATTTACAAGACTCACCCTCCTTATCAAGCCCACCTAAAACAAACTTTACTTGACACCCATTTCATAAAATTTTGGGAAGCTATGAAAAATTACATGTGGACATCCCTTTCCTAGACACTCTTGTTGACATTCCCTCCTGGTCCAAGTACATGAAATCTCTTTTGACTAGGAAGTATGCCACCAAATAATATGAGACAGTCAAACTCTCTAGGACCACCTCAAACATCATTAAAAGAAAAATGCCTAAAAATAGAAGGATCTCAATTCCTTTCAGATTGGGTGCTACTTAGGTGACAATGGATGTAGGAAAGGCCTAGCCGACTTAGGCACCAATATTTCAATTATGTCTTACAACCTTTGCAAGAGATTGGGATTTGTTGATATGCTCCCCACTACCATGACCATCCATTTGGCAGATTCATCCATGACAAGACCCATGGGAATTATTGAGGAGATACCTGTAAGGGTTGGGAAGGATGCTTATGTTCCATGTGATTTCATCATCATTGACATCAAGGAAGCCTTAAGTTACACACTCATTTTTGGCAGCCCTTTCTTCCACTGACCGTGCCTTTATTGATGTTGAGGCAGGAACCATTCTTTTGAGATTTGGAAAACAAACCCTAGAGTTTAGGGTGTCTGAGAGCATGAGAGGCTCTAGCTTTCAAGAGGAGGACTATCTCATTGACTGTGTCGATAAGCTGTCTCAATTAAGGCAAGAATGGGAATTGTTTGAACATCCTTTACACATAGCCCTCATGGCCCCTTCTGAATGTGGATTTGAAGATGAACAATTATACCAATGTAGGGCTCACCTAGATAACTTTGAAGAGGTTCCTGACGCTGAATTTGAAACCCTAAATATGGTCTCTCTTCTAGAAGAGAAACTTGAAACCCCCTAAGGTCCCAAATATGAAACCCCTTCTAGAAAGTCTAAAATATGTTTTCCTCAATGAGCAACAAATATTCCCCATTATCATTAGTTCTGACCTTACCCATGAATAGGAAGTCAAACTCTTGACTGAACTTATGAAAATGAAAACTTCCCTAGGGTACAAAATGGTCGATTTGATAGGGATTTATCAATCCATTTGCATACACAAAATCCCTATGGTAAGAAGAGTACAAACCTTCCTGAGACCCTCAACAAAAACTTAAGCCTAACATGAAGGAAGTGGTACGATTAGAGGTGATTAAGATCTTGAACGTAGGAATTATCTAACCCATCTCTGACTCACCTTCGACCAATCATGTCCAAGTGGTACCCCAGAAAGGAGGAACCATTGGCATTAAGAATGATAAGGATGAACTCATCTCCACTCGTACTGTCACAAGGTGGAGGATGTGCATTAACTATATAAAAATGAATAAGGCTACTAAGAAATACCAATTCCCTCTTCCCTTTATGGATCAAGTACTAGAATGCCTAGCCCATCAACAATATTTTTTCTATTTAGATGTCTATTCAAGTTTTTATCAGATCCCCATCCATCCTAAAGATCAATAGAAAAAAACATGCATTTGTCCATTTGGCACCTATGCTTTTAGAAGAATGCTTTTCATTTTGTGCAATGCTCTAACCACTTTTCAACAGTGCATGTCTGCTATCTTTTCAGGGTTAACTGAAACTATTATGGAGGTGTTTGTGGATGAATTCTTTGTATATGGAGATAGCCTTGGTTTGTGCCTTAGACATTTGGCCCTAGTCCTATAAAAATACGAGGAGTCACACTTAGTTCTCAACTGAGAGAAGTGTCACTTCATGGTTAAAGAAGGGATTGTCTTAGGACGTCAAGAAAGCAATCATGGGATAGAGGTAGATAAAGCTAAGATTGAGGCCATCACTAAACTTCCACCTCTAACCTCCATAAAGGACATCCATGCCTTCCTTGGGCACGCTAGATTTTATCAGAGATCATTGGTGATTTTTCTAAAATTTCCAAGCCTCTTACCAACCTCCTTCAGAAGGAAGTTCTCTTTGAATATGACAAATCTTTCATGAACAACTTTCTTTGCTTGAAAAATGCTCTCACTTCCACTCCCATAATCCACACATCAGACTGGACCTTGCCTTTTGAAATCATGTGTGATGTTGGTGACTTTTCTGTAGGTGCCATCATAGGATAGTGTGTTGACAAGAAACATCATGTCATTTACTATGCATCCAAAATCTTAGATGAAGCACAACGAAATTACACTGTCACCAAGAAAGAGATGCTAGTCATCATCTATGCCTTCCGCTCATACTTAGTTGGATCTAAGGTCATTGTCTATATTGACCACACAACCATCCGCTATCTCATGACCAAAAAAATATGCCAAGCCTAGGCTCTTGCTACAAGAATTTGACTTAGATATCCTAGACAAAAAGGGGTCTAAAAATTGTTGCAGATCACCTCAGTAGATCAAGCCTATTCCAAGATGACGGTGTACCCATAAATGAATCTTTACCTAATTACCGATTGCTCAAGGTTGATTCCCAATTCCCTTGATTTTTTCGATTATGTTAAATATATAGCCGCAGGTGTATTTCACCCTGAATACAAGGGACATTCTAAGGCTAAATTTTACATGATGTTGAAAGCTAATATTAGAGTGAACCTTCCCTTTTAAGAATTTGCACTGATAGTCTTTACCGTCGATGTGTCTCCTAAGAGGAATCACTCACTATCTTCGAACAATGTCATTCTGGCCTCACCGGAGGGCACATGAGTTCTAAGAAAATAGCTAGGAAAGTTCTCTAATGTGGGTTCTTTTGCCCCACAATTTTTAAAGATTCTTATGAGTATGTTGTTTCCTTTGATCAATGCCAAAGGACCGATAACATTTCCATATGTGACCAAATGCCCATGACTTCTTGGCAAGAGCTAGAAATATTTGATGTCTAGGGGATAGATTACATGGACCCATTTCCCTCTTCTTGTGGTTACAAATACATTTTAGTGTATGCAGATTATGTGTCAAAATTGGTTGAATCTATCCCCACCCAAGACTTGTGACTCCAAACCTATTAAAAAACTTTTCAAAGACATCACTTTCCCTAGGTTTGGGGTGCTACACACCGTGATTTCCGATGGGGGGTTCCATTTTCTAAAAAAAATGTTTTGAGGCCCTATTGAAAAAATATGTAGTCTACCACACAGTTGCCACCCCCTACCACCCCCCAGACTAGTGGTTAGGTTGAGTGTCAAACAAACATATTAAGTTCATCCTAAAAAACATTCAATTGTACTAGGAAAGATTGGGCTTTGAAAATCAATGATGCCTTGTGGACATACATGACCGCCTACAAAACACCCATAGGCACCATTCATTCAGATTGAACTATGGAAAATCCTGCCATTTACCCATAGAGTTGGAGCATAAGGTTAGTTTGGCCATTAAAACCTTTAGTTTTGACCTATCCACAACAAGAGAAAATCCTCTAAAGGAGAAATTAGAAGAGCTCTGAATGACCTCCTATGGGAATGCCATAATATAAAAGGACCAAACCAAGTTGTGGCATGATGGTCGTATTAGGTGGAAATACATTTGGGAGGATGACCGGGTCTTGGTGTAAAATTCTAGGTTGATATTTTTTCATGAAAAACTTAAATCCGGATGGTACATATCCTACCTAGTTAAACTTCCTATCCACATGGCACTTTTCTCCTCCAGGATAAAGTTCTAGGAGAATTCAAGGTTAATGGGCATAGGTTGAAATGATATATCACCATTGAGGATTTTGTAGAAATTGAGGCACATCAACTTTCTCTACTTGAGGACCTTGACCTAAAAGATCCTCCTCCACCTCCCAACCTCATCCTGAGCCAACAACCTAAAATTCACATGTCAGGCCTTCGACATAAAATTGGGCACTTGTTGGGAGGCAACCCAACATTTACCTTGCTTCTTTTCTTTTTGCAAAATAAGTTATTCAATCCTTGCTTTTCTTTTACATTTTCAACTCTAGAATCACCCTCTACTAGGACAAACTGATCGTTTTACCCATTGAAATGACTAGTTGACCCTTTTTCATAATAATTAATCAAATACATGCCTTTCTCAAGGAAAGACAAACCTAAAGCTCCATATGATGAATGATTTGATCTACTTGGCAATCCAAACCCTCATTTTGTTGCTTCAAAAAGTCATTATGAACATATAGCCACCTCGATAGCCGAAATGACCAATGACACAACTCATGATGATAAGCCGATCGAATCAAATTACCAAACGACCGTTTCAGTCACTTGAGGGGGCCGTTTTATGCATACAACTGCCTTGAATACTCAAGAAGCCTCAGATACCCAACTTACCACCACACTCCTACATGACAAGCCAACCAATCAGTTAGCAACATCAATCGCTCAACTCGCATATGTGAAATGGCCTATAAAACTCACAGACTCGAGGGGCAACTCACATGATCCACCCCTTCCCTGAGCCCTAGACGCCCTCTTCTTCCTATTTCCTCCGCCCAACTGGCTCACACCTTCGGGCAGCGACGTTGTCAAGCAAGCTGCCCACCTCACTCCTTAGTCACCCATTTCACTTGCTCGGCTCTATCATCAACCGAGCCCCAACTCTCCTTCTTCCTCTACTATCTTAGCTTCTACATCTCAACTGTCGTTGCCTTGCTTGCTCAGCTTGCTAGGCTAGCTGGGCGTCTGGGAGCCCCGTCGTGCATTTCACCACTTCATTAGTTGTTGCATCACTCACTCCTCTAAGCCAAGCACTCGATTTGTGTTAGTCAAAGTACCACAACCGACGTTAGCCATCAACAAATCCACAACTCATTCGAGCAATCTCGGGCCCAGTTTCCTATT
Source organism: Alisma plantago-aquatica (assembly GCA_963693085.1). Lineage (NCBI taxonomy): Eukaryota > Viridiplantae > Streptophyta > Magnoliopsida > Alismatales > Alismataceae > Alisma > Alisma plantago-aquatica. Next base: position 1,985,159,838 of record OY856409.1, read on the forward strand.
CCTTCTTCCCAACGAGCGTCCAAACACCCAACTAGTCATCTCACCACCACCGAACCCATCAACACTGACCCCCACCCAACCAATATTTTGAAAAATAGGACGGTCGTTTCCCCTTTTCTAAATGATCTACTTACACAACCAAATGACCAGGTTACTTATCTAGACGCATGTTTCACCCTAATCCAACCATGTTCGGATGATTTTGCAAAAACACGGGCAATGCCCCCACGTCCACTTCCTATGATCTGCCTTAACACTCTACCTCCATGCCTGGAATCCATATCCGGGAGCCCACTGGTGAATCTTCTCCTGATCATTTCGGTCGCTCGGCTCTCTAGTCAACTGAGCCCCAACTCTCCTTCTTCCTCTACTATCCTAACTTCTACGTCTCAGTCATCACTACCTCGCCTGCCCACCTCACTAGGCCAGCTGGGCATCTTGGATCCCCCACTACACATTTTGTCACTTCATCAGCACTACATCACTTGCTCCACCGAGCGAACCACTCGATCTATGTTAGTCGAAGTACCACAACCTACATCAGTCATATGCACATCCACAACTTAGCTGAGCGATCTTGAGCCTAACTTCCTATTCCTTCTTCCCAATTGAGCATTCAAATACCCAACTGGTTGTCTCACCACCACCGAACCCATCAACACCGACTCCCACCAAACCAATCATCTAAAAAATAGTATGGTCGCTTCCCCTTTTCTAAATGATCAACTTACACAAGAAAATGACCGGTTTACTCTGCCAGACACATGTTTCACCCTTGATCCAACCATGTTCGGATGATTATACAAAAACAAGGGCAAGGGCCCCACACCCACTTCATGTGATCTACCTCGCCGCTCTATCTCCATGCCTAGAATCCATATTTCAGAGCCCACTAGTGAATCTTCTCCTGATCTAGCCAAGGAGATGACCCAAGACCTTAAGGAAGCAGAGGATCTTCTCTGTCACACTGAGGTGAGGAAGTCGTCCCAGCATGACCCATATTTTGTCATATCTCACCCTTCTCACGTAGCTCCCATCCTAGGATCTATGCTTAATTCGTCAACACTAAGAACTATGAACGATTTGACACCATGGCCACCATAGGCATCTCTCTTGCCATATGGCCTTGCACTGTCACTCTCGATGCTCTCGACATCAGGGATGCCATCGACAACATCCTCTGCACCAACCACATCCTCCTTTTTCCATACTGCGTCTCTTTGGTGTGCAGTGATCTCACTCTAGAGTTCATGACCACCTTCTGACATCACCACTGCTCACATGGAAACTCCAACTGTAAGGTACAAATTTTCATGGAGAATTTGGAGATATATGATAGAAATCTCACCTCGATCATGCTTGATGGTAGATATGATTACTGGCTCTCTTGCTGCATGGAGCGCCCCTATGACACCTTCCCTGATATGTATAATAAAGATAAGTTCTAGGTTGACATCACTAGACTTATACCTAGACTACCTAGAGGCCCCAAAGCCTCCAATGTCAACAACAATCTTGTAGTCAGGTTTCTCCATCGTATCCTAGCATGCACTATCTTCAGCAGGAAAGGTACCCAAGGCGCCATCACTCAGCTCGAACTTTACACTTTCTGGTGCCTTCTGAATGATGACCCCTATAACTGGGGGAATTTCATGTTTGAACATCTCAGTACCCATGTCTGTCTCACTACTTCTTCCTCCTTTTGCATTGGCCACATAATCACCTACTTAGCCATCTTTATAGGATATACCCACATTTCCTTCCCATCATTAGAGCTCAAACACCACCATATTGATCTGCTCTATCTAAAAGGGTGCATGTTCATCCGCTTATGTGCAAGAAATATATATTATTTTCTATTCAACGATATCCATGTCATCCATGAGCTCCCCCAACATGCTAGGTTCACAACATCAAATTTAGTCTATGACCTGACCAACTCGCCACATCACATCCAGCAGTTCAATCTAGAGTATCCAAACCTGACGACATCCCTGAGCCATCAATTCGTAGGAGTGTCTCACTGGAGGCACATGATAGTGCAATCAGACCGGTTCCCCAAGAATCATGTCGTTGCATCGGGTGGAGAGCAGATAACAATGTAGTTGCATATGGCTTCTATGAGGTCCAACAACAGTTGGACAACATGCAGCGCGAGCAGCAACGTCAGGGCCATCAACTGAACCACATGTACCTGATGTAGAATCCCAAGAGTCTGGGCATGTGGATTGTAGCCACTATGCCCTCATTCGACCATCATTCGAGAAGTATGGGGCCTATCAGGCCTACCATGACCACAACTCTCCATATTGGGGGAACTACTACTCTTCATATATGTCGCATCCTCCACCGTAGTCATTTTATTCCTGCATCTCGCTTTAGGTTTTCTTGGGATGAGAAAAATTTTAAGTCTAGGGTGAGGGTGGGTGGTACATGAAAATTCCACCCCCTTATCTTCCCTTTCAAAGAAATTTCCTTTTATTATTTCAATCACTTGCATGTAGCTTTCTTTTCTTTGATTAGTTATTAAATGAAAATTGGCCTTTTTCTAGTCGGTCATTGGTTGTATTAGTGTACCCCTGGAATGAAGTAAATCCATCCTTTCTACAATTTTTTTACAAATCTCCATAATTTGAAAACACCTTGTCCCCTAGGATCCCAAATTAGCAATGTTCCTTGGAAATGTTGGCAAGCCTTAGTGTATCAATCAGAACCAAATACAAAATTTTCTTATCTTGAACAGTAAATTAACTTATCAATTTTTCTTTTATGATGTGATAACATGAGAAATAAGCCTGATGCAAATACACTTTCTTCAAAAAAAACATGAAAGCAAAGGAACAATAATTCCCATGCCAAACTCTAAGTCTGGGGTGGCATGCTTCTTCTTCCCTTATTTGTTCATACCCCTCATCAATATAATATGGACGTACCATAAAAAGATGCCAAAAGTGCACACACAAAAATTGTGGTCAATGTAACCACAATCCATTGAATAAAATATCCCAAGTCGAATAGAGGAGGGATCACTTCTTCCACACCTCATTCACATGTTATTGTGAAAAAACTTAGAAAATAATCTGAGACTGTCAAAGAAAAAGTGAGATGAAGATTATTTCTTAAAAATATGAGTTTAAAATAAAAAAGTTATGAAACATGTTTAAATAGGAAATATATAATTTTGTGTTTTGTGATTCTGGGAGATGGGTCGCTTGGCCATGAAAATGAGAGGAAATAAAACATGTTCAGTCCTCCAGACGTTCGACTCATCTCACAAACTAGTCATATCATCTGACGATGATCATCTTCCTTGTCGTTGCAAGAAAAGAAACTATCCTATTTCTATTAAACTATTACATTGTAAAGAGAAACCTCAAGTTACATTTGAGTGGAGCAAAGGTAGGAAAGAATTAACTTTACATTTGGAAGAGGGAGGTAGAGGTTTGGTACGCAAACTGAGATAAACATGAATAAAACCATACCATCCAACCATAACATATATTGGGTATTGGCCATAACCACACTACACATCCACCATCAAAACTACTTTTAGGGCAACGCGTATAAATTGCATATATATCATATATATATATATATATATAGTTTGAGATTATGTGTTCTTTGATCAGATATGCATATGAAACAATTTAAATATTCACAATGTATGCAATAAATAACTGACTACACCAAAAATCAGATGATATCGATTATCCTAAAACATAGTAAATTGACGTGGCTCTGATACCACTGTTGGGAAATACGGGCACATAGTATAGCAGCAGAAACAAAAAAATTATCTATTTGTATTCTTGTAACATCAAGATTGTGTCAACTACTACGAAATAGGAAGGATGGTTTAACGAGCTATACATGGTCCTGGAGCAAGTCTAGTGACAACAACTCGCTTCAACACAACTATTTTCTAGTTGCTCTTGGACGGTGACTGTGCAACTCTTAGTCTTCACCATGAACAACAAATAAAAAAATCTTTTGCAGTGACTCCTTTGGTCTCACCATAGACTATAGGCTGACTTTTCTCTCCTAAATGCAGCCAAAGGACTCATGCCTCTAGAGTAGTCTATACAGACCAACTAGAACTCTTGTCGTTCAACTAGAACAGATAGGAAGGAGTTGTCCCTCTCCTTGATGTACTAGTCACCAACATGCTCTCCCAAAACAACGATTCTCAGTTGTTCTCTCCCGTCGCTATCCCTCCCTTGTCGGGTAGGACTTTCTTGGGCTTTCTCAGTTTTCACAACCAAAGAGAACAAAAATTATCAGAGAAACTAATTCTATATTGTGTTGTTGTGCTCTGGGAATCCCCCAATATCTCTCTATTTATAGGAAAGATTAGGGCCAGGGTTCCCAGTCACACGGGATTGTGTGGGAGTGGAAAGGACCGGAAGATCTTGATTTTTCACAACTTACAACCACCGAAATGGCCATCTGGTGACCCAAACATTTGTCTGGTCACACGAGAAGCTCATATCACACTACCAAATGGTTGTCTGGCAGTTTCTAATCGCATACGAAATTGGCAATTCGAATCCAATTAATGTTAGAAATTAATTTCTTGCACCACAAGTATTGTACAATCAAAACAAGTTCGGGATACTTCCATAGCCTTCGTTTGGCCCCAACTAAGATGTCTCACACATGCAAAAAGCATGTCTCATTCACCCAGATGATCGTTGGTGAGCCAAGTCGAGCTGGTCGATACATCAAAATGAATTGGTCGGTTCAGACCTCAGTTTGGGCAGAACCTAGCCAATTCAATCTTTGATCAGGCTGACAACCCAAACGACCCTCTCAATACTTGAGATGCGTGTCTGGATGCCCAAATGGTCATCTCACCCTTTGATCAGACTGACAACCCAAACAACCCTCTCAATACTTGAGATGCGCGTCTGGATGCCCAAATAGTCATCTCACTCCGTGAGATGGCCATTTGGCAGTCCAGTCAGCCAATCTATTGTGTGAATTGAATATCTAAACACTTTAATAATCAATCCAATCATCATTCAACATTAAGATCCTCTTTTAGATGAGTTCTTATGTATGTGACCCTATAAGTCCCATATCACGTTGGCAGTGAATGTCCATAACTAGCTTATGACATCACAAGCAAAGAGCGGTGCCTAGTTGCACATCAGTGCTAACCAAGTGAGTGGAAAGTTAGAGAACAACTTCAACCTTCAATCTGTGCAAGGTGTTGTAGTGATTGTATAATTCCTTTGTCGCCGATATCCAGGATGAACTCGAGGCATGGAAGGTAATCCTCTCGACATTCAATCCATGTTCCTTGAATCAAGAGCAGTCTATGAGATAATGTGACCTCAATATCTTATATTGATTCACATGTGCATGCACATTCATTTCTCAGTCTTGCTTATCAAGTGGCTAGGATATCATACTCCAGTAGGAGGGACAAATTCCATATCTATTACTCACAATTTATCCCCATGTGTCAAAGTTACCCAACCATCACCATTATAACAACTCATGTTTCAAGATTGCGTTTGATGATGCCAAAGCGTACCCAACAACATGTGATGAGTGCAATGATTTTATGTCTAATGATCAAAATCACCATGTTCACTATGAGAGATGACTATGACCACCAATGATGGTTTCCATGTGTCACTCTCAAGGTGGATATGTGTGGTACATTATTCTCTATCATGTATTTGTCTACTTGGTTTGATATTTCCTATCATGACTAATGAGATTTTGTCATTAACCAACCCACACTCTAGTCTTGTGTGTTGCTGGTGTCTATCTACCTTCCACAGTAACAAATTACTAGGGACATAATAAGAATGTATGCTCTCTTCACATTCGTATGATCTCAATTCCCTAAGTCCTATACCTGAAGACATACATCATTGAGTAGTATTATTCTCTAGACATTCATAACATTTCCTCATTATCTCATAACTGAGCGAAACAAAATGAATTGGAAGCTTGCCTTTATAAGTATTAATAAAATCCTTTATGATATATGTCATGTCAATCATCACATGATTGGCTCTTTGGGAATACCTTATCAACACTTATGAACCCTAATTCTTTTACCTGATATCTAGTTGATGATGGAGGTGTTGGTTCTTACATACACATGCTAAACATTGGTTTTCTTCTCATGATCATGTTTTTTTATCTTGCTTTAGAATGGAGTTTTTGAATACATTTGTGATGACTAGTTGTTTGGTTTTATCCTTAGTTCATGGTTTGGTTTTACATCATGTTGATGACTGAATTAGTTTGACATTATTTTCCTCTTTAAGGTCTTCCCCTTGATGTTTTGGTTTCATGGTGATGATCAACTTGCTTTGATCTTGTGTTGGAAGTGCTTTTCTATCTGTTGATGTTTACCATGCTATGGATCATGTGGTCGAAGAGTTTTGGTGGTTTGTGGTCACTAAGTATGGGATTCTTGAGCGGTCTCTAAGGTGATTTATCTTTCTTTGGTCGATGAGTTTCTCATGTCTCTTCATTCACCATGTTTTGGAGCTAAGTGGTTTCTATGTATGTAATGGTCTTTTCGATTGATGAGTTTACCCTCATGACCTTCCGTCGCCAAGCTTCTCTTTGGTCGATTAGATGAGCGAGTCTTTTCTTTGGTCTCTATGGGTTGATCTATGTGTTAGATGGGAGTGATCCATATCTTTGATCGATGAAGATGATGAGGTATATTCCTCTTTGGTCGATGAGTATTTTTGGACATATGTTTTTGTCACGGAACCATTTATTACCCAAAATCTAACTTCAAATGACTATCAAGTCAATGGCGATAGGACCTAGGCTTCTATCCCTAGCATGGTATTATCAAAGTTCGAATGCAGAAGTGTAAATCTTAGCATACAGGAACACATAACAAGATAAAAGCACCAATCACAGTCTCAACATTCAACAAGATATATTAAACAACATTGTTTATTACAAGCTTTCAGTTACATATTCAAGAGTACAGTTTTACAAGTATGTCCATGTATACTAGGGATCACACAACAAGAGCACATGACATAACTCACCAATCCCGTCAACTTCTAATCATCTCAGAACCTATAAAATACATGAAACAAGGCGGGTCAAGCACACAAGGTACTGAGTATATGACTAAAAGATACATATACATTGGCTTTGCATAATTTGAAAATATTTTTAGAAGTAACAGACAAGAATAAACAAGTTAAGTTCTTAGCACAATGAGATCCCATATTTTATGTCACTTTGATCCAATTATACTAACAACATCATGGATTCATAAGGCCTTTGACTACTTCCCATTGGAAGAGTTTGTAAGGGTGCTCAATATTAGCTAACCCTTTTATACATGAGGGACCTCAATGCCATCGCCAAGAGTTAACCATGTTTCAACATTGTATAATGGAGTTTTCATGCTAGTTTGAAAGTTATAATACAATGATGCAAGACAAACATTGAGTACATACTAGAATACTACATGGCAATATTTGAGCAAGTAAATAAGCATACGTATGTATCACATTTCAAGAAAGAAAGCCAAAGTCATATAACTATTTAAAGCAAATAACTGATTCAATGATTCATAACTTAACTTATCCTTGACCATATTTCCATAAGCAACACCTGATTAAGCACAAGATCATATACATGTATTAGTTTCTCATCAATAACCCTAATATACTCATTTTAGGTTTTTGGCCAAATTAGGTTACATGTTTCTTATTAGTATGGTTGACAGTCTTTTACTAATATAGGGTCCCTCATAAATGTGAGGTTCAAGTTTCTTGTCATTTTGAGGTTCCATGCATTTAATATGACTATACAAGATTCATGTTCCTCATGTACCTTCTAGGGCCAAAGACTCATAATAGGGCATACAAGGTCATGATCCAAACAATACAAGGGATATAAGCATAAAGCATGTTCTATATTAGGAAAATGTCAATATAAAAATCACATTCTAACATTGGTGGATGTCCCCAAGGGTTTAGGCATCATAATCCCAACATTGGATATAGACGTATCAATCATGCATGTAATCATCAATATAGTTCGTATGACATTGTGGGTCAGCATATGACTTAGGTGGAGATCCACATCAAAGAAAATAATTATTAATAGAGTCAAATTAAATTAGAGAAGGGAGTTCATAATAACAAGATCCGTGTGAGATTAGGGCACAAGAACCCCAATTCAAGGCACAAGGTTACATTAGGCAAACAAGAAAGATGGTTGATCGTTGACTTTAAGGATACCAATCATCACAAGGTTACTTATTTGGAAGATATAAAATTGTATGATGCATCAAGGAGGTCAAACATAACATTTAAATCAACTATAACCATTTATTCACATAAAAAGTGTGCATTCAAAGAATTAGGTGCCACAAAGACAAACATAGAAAAAGAGGACAATGGTGGATATGAGTACCATATGGCATCATAAAGTTACTGATTTCCAAGCCATATAAGTACTTAGATGTCATTAGGAACAAGATTATTATTAATAGGGAAAAGTACATCACTAGAGTCCTACCATGTGTACAATTAAGGTAATTCATGAGCAATTGGGGTGATCAAGACCCTCATTTTAAAGAGGACAATGGTGGATATGAGTACCATATGGAATCATAAAGTTATTGATTTTCAAGCCATATGTACAATTAAGGTCATTCATGAGAAATTGGGGGTGATCAAGACCCTCATTCAGTTCAAGAGTATGAAAGAGCTACATTTTTCATGATTAGGAGGATGGTGGTGCATCTAAGTTCCCAACTTTATCATGTCCATACATTTAATTCGTTCAAAAGACTGAAGTTAGCATCTTTTAGGGGACTAGGGAACAAGAAGTGAAATTAGAGTCTGGGTCTAAGCCCAATGTGTAGGCCTCATCAAGATGATTTATTTTCATATATAATATGTTAGATTTGTCCCAAGGGATTGAGAATTATCATTTTTACAAAAGTGCATTAAAAATTATAGGAAGGAAGGCTTTGAGAGTTACATCTCATTTATGCAAAAATCTTGGTCATTTGATGCAGACCTAATGGTCATGCCCACACTCTTCACAGTCACTGACTTTGGTCGATGTGCTTCTGACTTCACTGTGGAGGAGCACTTGCAAGACTCTGGTCACCACTTGCCACCACTTCGTACATGTCACCTACCACAAACATGAGGTAGCCAACCCTTGCTAACCGTCTATCTGTCCTCCATGACCCTAACTATATGTGATCTCTATTCCCCATTTGCATAACAGGGGTGAAGTAGGGGACCTTGCACCCCACTCTCCAACAACCAACTGCCTCTAGCGGCTTGGGGTAAGATTGGTCAAGGACAACCGGGGGCAAGGGTGTGGCCTCCGTGCCCTAGGTGCTCCTCGCCACTGGTATCCACACTTCACAAGGCAGAAAGGAGAGGTGATTTTGAGCAGGCAGCCTTCCAGGGCATGATACAACAGAAACATAAAGATGAGGGAGGAGGCAAGAGTGAGTAAGGAAGAATAGTGGCGGCCAACCCTAGCATTGATGTGAGGATGGAGTCAGTGACGAGGGCCAATGGCACCCTAGAGTTGCGAGGAGCAGGAGCTCCTTCCCTCCCATGGTGGTATCAGAACTCAAGGAGGTATAGTTGGTGATTTCTAGCCATGAAGCAGCAAGAAAAGCCAGGATAAAGAAGAAATGGATAAGGGGAAGTAGGGTTGGATGAGGGAGTTTTATAGATGGGCAAGTTAGGGTTCAAACCACTTCCTATGTTCCCCACCATTTCTAGATATGCGTGGAGGTTAAAGAAACCTCCTCTAGCCCCACGATCATTTCCTAATGAGGAAGGGAAAGGGGGAAATAAGCAGTTGAGCCGCTGTCCCTTGATGGGCCACAACTAAAATTGGGCCCAAAAAGGCTTGAAATTGAGTGTAAACCAAAGATTAATTAGTAAATTTCAAATACCCATAGCTTGCGCTACCAATGCCCGGTTGGGGTGATTCTTGAGTCGTGAGATTCGTATTTGAATCCTACACAACTTGATATACCTTAGAGTGATAAGAGAGTATAATGTTGATATATGATCACAATTAAAGGCATAATCATGATACATTAAGGCATGTAACATAGATAAAATAGGCAAAGTAATGTCACATGTTGAATTATAAAATCAAAGTGATTGTAATAGAGAATTGCATCACATCCAACTATGAATCTAAACACAATTGAGTATATGGGACACTACTAGAGAGAGAAAGGGTGTAGTCACAAAGAGATAAAATTGAGATTGTCACAATTTTCCTTGTGTTGTTGACTTTGTGATGATGGTGGTTGACTCTCTTACTTCCAAGAATGTTGGAGGTAGTGATAATTAGGGTTTAGTGTTAGTGGATGATTGTGTAACCTAATTTGGTTAGCTATGTTGAAACCTAACCCTAATTGCAAGTACATAACGATGTTTCCTAGTTACTTGAGTAATTACCATGTTGATAGAATGTTTTCTCTCTCCACAAACTATCATAACCCTAATTTTTTTATCATATGAGCATTATGGTTCTTGAATGCATTGTTATGTTGACCTTATATTTCATGTGTATGGTGATAATGATGATCCTTGATGAGGCATGGAGAGATAATCATGTTCTTGTAGGAAATAATATGAATGGTCTTATGACCTTGGTAATGGCTTTGTGCCTAATTGAGGTGATATCCTCTGGTGATGTGATTGGGGATTTATGTCCCATGATAATATGATAATGGTGATGGTCCTATGAGTGGCAATGGAATAGTGTTGTGTGGTGATGCGATAAGCTTTATGTTTCATACGTTTTCTATCTTATGAGGTTCCACTCTACCTATGCTTTGTAGAATTCTTTTAGGGTTTCCTTATAACTTGATTAATGTAATTAAAAGATTTTCAATTGGAAACAAATAATCAAGTGGAACTATAATTATGTAGTTTTCCTGGACATAGATCCATTATAGTGTCAAAACTTGCTGGATGGTGAAATGAGTATTCCTAAGAGAAACTCAGAGCGCATACTGTTGAGTATGTGAGGTGCAAGTGACTAAGTGTCCTTGACATACTGACTTCATGGTTTTGACGATGGTTGTGGTCATACCTCGGTAGGAGAATGGTTACGATCGTATCTCAGTGTATATGATGAGATAGAGGACACCTGTGGTAGTACCTCCGATGTTTGGATTTGTATACCGTACTCACTAGTGTCGTGACATAAATACTAAGGAGGACTAGGTTGTTTTGCAGTTAGACTCTATATTTCACTATGGCAGACTCGTATTGATTGAGGGTCAATGAGATCATAGGAGTCTGACTCTCCTAGATCTTGTATGAAATTGTTTTTAACTTAGCAGTGGACAGTTGGAGTAGTGCACTACAAATCCTCAGGTCTTAATTAAAAGATGTAATACAACCATGTTGTATATCTATTTAGAGTTAAACATGTTATTGGATGTTTACCCTTGTCGTGTTTCTTATATTGCTAAGTTATTATATAGTGTGGTAAGAGAAGTTAACTGTTATATGTGTTCTTCATAATCCTTCTTAGCATGTTACTATGCCTATTTGTTTAGATTTCTTAACACGCTTAACATGTGTAATTAGTTTTAATTATTCATCTAGTTGAATCTACTCATAAATTCTTAATCTAGTATAAAAATACATCTTGTTGTAGCAATAACTATTAGTGAGAGTATATCTCTTGCTAGAACATTGGTCTCACCTAGTGGGTTTCCACATCTTTTTAGACAGTCATCAACAACATGGTAGAGATTGTGCTATTGAGGAAGAGTAGATTGGACATCAGTAGCCATAGAAGGATGGATGTTGCTTGTGTTGTAGTAGAGTCATATGTGTCATCGTTATACTCTCAGGTCCTAGAAGGGATGTGTTTTCTAGATTTTGTACATCAATATAGTTGATTTGGTAGTTTGTCATGGCTTGTATGTGTGACTTGTATATGTGAACAAATATCTTTTGTAATAGGTATGTGGCAGATGTCCACTGTACAGATGTGAATACCTGGCATCCTATGTGATATGTTACATGTTGTGGACCTTGATGTAGTATGTTTACGCATATGATGGTTACAAGAGATCACTTTTAATTTACCTATTTTCTAGATATGTGATTGTTTAGTTGTTAATCGCACACTTTATTTTGAGTTATCTTGTTTATGTGGCATTGGATCATCTCATGAGAAGTTTGGTATCAAAGATCTAGGTTTGCTGAGTCTATAGGGACATAGGACTAGGGTTGTGTCCATTCTTGCATCCTCCAACATATCTAATTATAGCTTCTGTTTATGCAGATATGTCTGGAGAGCACAAAGAACATGCTGAGAGTAGTGTTACTATACTAGGTGGTGGTGCCAGGAGGTAGGAAGAAGTAGATGGAGTGCCTAAAGATCCTCAATTTGACCCAACAACTATGGACAATATCGCTTTTCAATCCATGTTTGGACAGTTGAGGCCACAATTTCTCATATGGCGGATAGAATGCATGTACCTCAAGCAAGGGTTGTTGTTCCCAATGTGGAATCCGAGGGTTCTGGGAAGACTTTCAAGAGGTTGAGGCATGTAGGAGAGCTTGAGTATGTGGGTAAGGTAGACCTAAAAAATGCATACATGTATCTGACGGAGTTGGAGAAGGCGTTTAAGATCCTCAATATCCCAAAAGAGGACAAGGTGAAGCATGCAATGTACCTACTGAAGGGAAGTGCTTGCCATTGGTGGGACATTGAGTAAGGGAAGAGACCAGGAGTGGTGATTAGTTTGAGAAGATCTGATAGGGATATATGACGATCAATGAGTATGAGGCAAAGTTCATGGAGTTTTTTAGGTTCTATCCTCACATGGATGCGATGGATTGTGACAATTTGAGAAGGGGTTGAGACGGAGTTGACAACGACAATGACTACTTTGGAGAACCAGGAGAGGTTTGCTACCTTCATGGAGTATGTGAGACAAATAGAATAGTCGGATGTTAAGAAGCATGGAGCTAAAGCTAAGAAGAGACCAGTTCATTTTCAGGGATAGTCTTCTGGAGGCTTCAACAAGTCTATGTTTTTATCACCTCAGTCACAATAGAGATTAGTGGTACAATCACAGTGGTCGCTGAGCAAGGGAAGATGCCATAGATTTCCACCAGTTGGATCTCACACTGCAGTGTCATTATCAATAACATGGTCATCTAGGGCATAGTATGAGTCAAGGTTGTGTCACAAGTGTAGACAAGTGGGGCATATCAGGTGGTTTTTCCCTATGAAGGATGAGGAGACGACACAAGAACTGAGGCAGAGTCAGTAGGGTTCCCAACAACAATAGTCCAATAGTGGTGGTGGCAGATGACGCGGTCCAGCGTCACAAGCAAGTTCTTCTGGATAGGTCAGTGGAGGGCATGGGCAACAACAAGCGACGGCTCAATTCTATGCTATGAGTCAGTTGGAGGGAGTGGTCAGTCCATAGGCCATTATAGGTCAAGAGGAGCTTTTTCATTATGATTTTTCAACATATAATTTGTATCTATTTTGGTTGACCCAGGTGTGACACACTCTTTTATCACCAGAGAGGTGATACATAGTTGTTCCTTGCCTGTTAGTCATAGTTCTGATAGTCTCCTTCTAGAAACCCATCTTGTTGGTTCTGTCGAGTTGCGGGAGGTGTGTCCATCCTATGTTCTTTCTTTCTCAAGATGCAACATTCAAGTGAATCTGATGCCATTTGACATGCATGGATTTGATGTGATCCTTGGGATGGATACCTTGGATAAGTAGTAGGCGGTCCTGGACTATAGTTCCAAGGTGGCGACGTTCTTTTACGGTGATGTTTTGTGGGTCTTCCAAGGAGATAGGAAGATTCTTCCGAAGTGCTTGGTGTTAGCTATGCCAATGAAGAGGCTGATGAGGTAAGGTTGTGAGGCTTTCTTGGCACATGTGGTGGACACCAAGGTGAAGAGTCCTAGTATCCAGGAGGCGCATGTTGTTTGAGAGTTTAAGGATGTTTTCCTGAAGAATTTCTTGGTGTTCCCCATCCTAGAAAGATTGAATTTGAGATCAATCTTGTTCTTGATACACAACCGATAGCACATTCACCTTATAAGATGGCACCAATAGAGATATAGGAGTTGAAGAAGCAGTTGCAGGAGTTATTAGAGAATTTCTTTATCAGACCAAGCACTTCCATGTTGTTCATTAAGAAGAAAGAGGGCTATATGAAGTTGTGCATCGACTACCGGTAGTTGAACAAGGTTACGATCAAGAACAAATACCCTTTTCCAAGGATAGATGATTTGTTTGATCAGCTGAGAGGTGTTGCATTGTTCTCAAAGATAGACATGAGGTTAGGATACCATCAGTTGTGGATCACGGAAGACGACATACCCAAGTTAGCTTTTAGGACTAGGTATGGTCACTACAAGTGTGTGGTTATGTTGTTTGGGTTGACCAACGTGCCAACAACTTTCATGGATCTGATGAACAAGGTGTTTACCCTGTATCTTGACCAGTTTGTGGTAGTGTTCATTGACGACATCCTGATATACTACAAAGACATCCAATTGTAGTTATGACAAGTGTTGACATTGTTAAGGAGTTACAAGTTGCATGTCAAGTTCAACAAGTGTGAGTTTTGGCTAAAGGGTGTCTTTTCTGGGACATGTGATATATGCTAAAGGTGTTTGTGTGGACCCGAAGAAGATGGAGTCCATACTGGAGTAGCCTAAGACACAGATAGAGGTTTGCAGTTTACTAGGTTTGGTAGGCTACTACAGAAGGTTTATCAAGAACTTTAGTGTTGTAGTGTTACCCCTAACGAAGTTGATGAGGAAAGGTGTATCTTTTGTCTGAGATGAAAAGTGTCAGCGGTCCTTTCAGCTTTTTATAGAGAATTTGATTAGTGTACAAGTGTTAGTTTTTATAGAGCAAAAGGAAGGTTATTGTGTCTTCTATTTTGTGTTAAAGAATGGTTTGGGATGCGTGTTGATGCATGATAAGAACCTGGTTCCTTTTACTTCGCAACAACTTAAGAAACATGAGGAGAACTACCCAACACATGATATGGAGCTTGAAACTGTGGTTTATGCTTTGAAGGTTTGGACACACTAGATTTATGGCAAGAAGTGTCAGATCTTCACCAACCAAAAGAACCTTCAGTATATCTTCTCAAAGAAGGAACTGAACATGCATCAGAGAAGATGGATGGAGTTGATCAAGGACTATGATTGCACGATAGACTACCATCCAGGGAAGGCAAACATGGTAGCCAATGTGTCGAGCATGAAGTCTTCTTCATCATCTGCTGATAAGGCACAATTGTGTTTTTTGGTGTGCCATAAGCGAGACATGTTGGTGGCATTGTGCCAGATGAACGTGAAGATGGAGGTTTCCTTATTGGCAAGCCTAATAGAGAAGTTGCAAGTGAAGTCAACCTTGTTGCAGCAGATCAAGGATGTGCATCATGACGATACTGTGATACAATAGATTCAATCAAAGTTTGGCAGTGAGAAGCATGAGGGCTTCCATGAGATAGAGGATGAGACAATTTGTTTCCACGGTAGGATAGTGGTGCCAAATGTTGATGGGTCGAGGAAGTTGGTTCTTGAGGAGGATCATTCTTTGATGTATGTGGCATATAGGCAGTACCAAAATGTACCATAACCTAAAGATTTGTATTGGTGGCCTGGGCTAAAGAGAGAGATAGTTGAGTTCATTGCAAGATGTCTAGTGTGTTAGCAGGTCAAGGCTAAGCATTAGAAGCCTACAATAATGTTGTAATTATTGCCTATACCATAGTGGAAATGGGATCATATCAATATGGACTTTGTGGTTGGTCTTCCTAGGAATTCCAAAGGTCATGCATGATTCCATTTGGGTGATAGTTGAAAGGTTGACCAAGTCAGCACACTTCTTTCTAGTAAAGATGACATATATAGCAGAGAAGTTGACACATATACATGTGGATGAGATAGTATGTTTGCACGATATCCAGTGACGATAGTGTCTGATAGAGGTCCTCTATTTACTAGGCATTTTTGGGAGTGTCTGCATACAACCATGGGTACACAATGGAGGTTTAGTACATCATTTCATCCGCAGTCAGATGGACAGTCTGAGAGGACCATTCAAATTTTGGAGGATCTATTAAGAGCTTGTGTCTTGTAGTTTTTGGGTTGTTGGGATGTACACCTAAGTTTGATAGTGTTTGCTTACAATAATAGCTATCAGAGGAGTATCGACATGGTACCGTATGAAGCCTTGTATGGGAGGCATCATCATTCGTCACTATGTTGGTATCAGACATGTGATTACCAGCTTTTGGGTCATGAGCTTGTGTAATAGACTATAGAGAAGATCAAAGTGATACAATAACAACTGAAGCAGCCCGACACAAAAAAAAGTCTTATGCTTATAATTTTCACAGGCCTTTGGAGTTACAAGTGGGTGACATGGTGTATATTAAGGTCTCTCCTTAGAAAGGCATACCAAGGTTTGGTAAGAAGGGTAAGTTGTCTCCCAAGTATATGGGACCTTACCATGTGTGGCACATGTTGGAAGGGTGGCTTATATGTTGGAGATACCTCCAGAGTTGCACATGTTGCATCTTTTCTTCCATGTTTTGATGTTGAGGAAGTGTCACCCAGACACAGCAAGTGCTTCAACTGGTTGAGGTTGAGTTGGAGGAGGATGGGTTGTATGTTGAGGGTCTGGTGTTGATCCTAGATAGGAGAGTGAAGAAGTTGAAGAAGAAGGATATGGTGTTGGTTAAGATTTTTTGGCATAATTGTGGCATGGAGGAAATCACTTGGGAGTTAGAGGATGAGATGCATAGAAAGGACCTGTCTTTGTTCACATAGAATTTCGGGGGTGAAATCCTTGTTAGGGGTTTATGGTTGTAAGACCCCTAGCCTAGTTTTTTCTTTATCTTGATTTCTTAGCATAATAAGATGCTTAAAACCGTAATCTAATCATGTGATGTGCTTTAATAACATGTGACATGCTTATGTTCTCAGTCGGTCTAGGTTGGATGATGTTTGAGCTAGTTGTACATTTAGGTGCTTGTTTTGGACCTAATTGCAATTTACCCATGTTTAGGGTTTATCGTGCAACTTGTCACATGGTTGTTGTTCCAAACAAGTTTTGGCATCATGTTGGAGAGAGAGTGGTGCCCCATAGCTTTGTTGCAGCTTGGTTTGATAAGGTTGGAGTGCACCTAATGGTCTTTGTTGTCTATGAGCCAAGCAACCCTAGGGTTTGGGTTCTATGCAATTGTTGGGGTTTGGATCTTCTTTGGTTGCTATGATCTCTTCAATCAGTTGAGATTTTGGAATAAGTTTTTTCAAATGATGAACTTCCATGGACCAGAGTGGTTGATCGTTTTCTTTGGTTTTAACGACCCTTGATGCATGCATGATCTTAGTGCTTGCATGGTCGAGTTTTGAGGGACAAGTGGCACATGTATGCATGACGCATAACCTCCCTTACCTCTCTCCCCTTGGGTATTTATACCACTCTCTTTGCATAAAATTGATCCTTTTACACCCTTCCCTTTTCTCTTCTCTTTGGAGCTCGTTCCCCTTGTGTTCTTGGTGGAGATGGAGGTGCTTGAGCTTGGAGAAAGGTGATCAATCCTTCTTTCTTATGGAGCTAGGATTAGGATCAACTCTTATTTTGGTGATCCGTTGGTGTTTCTTGATTTTGGTAAGTGATCTCTCTTGCTTGATGTTACAACCCCAATTTTTGGGCCTATATGGTTTGAAATGCAATTTCTCCAATAAAATGTATGATTATGAAATTGTATGATATATGTGTAATGAGTGGATTTCTTTGATAATATTTCTTGTAATTGTATGATTTCATGGATCCTAATGAGTTATTGAGTCCAATATGATAAAAAGGAAAGAAAAGTTGAATGAAATCAAATAATGCATAAAAAGGAAAAGAAATTTAGATAATGATGAAAAATATGTGGAATTCTCTGGAAAGTTGTATGATTGATCATCATGGATTAGATTTTGAATCCACATGGTTTCTAATGGTAAAAGGAATCCAAATAGAGGGTATACAAGAGTAAGAGAGAGAAAATATGAATAAAATATGCCTTATTAAGAGATAACTTGCATATGAATAAAAGTCTCTCAATCTTTGGAATTTCGATCCCAAACTTGATACACAAGTAGTTTAAGTCATCATGGAATTTCCCTTAAAATTTTGGATTAAAAGGATGCATGGTTTAGGATATATGATTTTTGGGAGATTTCCTAAAGTGAAAAGGATAACATTAAATGTCACGATTATTTGAGGCTATTTTTTGGCTTTTAATTGAATGCATGTCATGATAGCTGTTGGATCTAAGATCCAACGATGACTGTACCTTAACTCAATGTGATGGAACAAGGAAAGGGGGAAACACATAAATGATATTTTAGGACCGATTTCCTCGTTGATAAATGCACGAGCATCTATGAGAACTCTCCCATTGTGATTGGGATCCCATTTCAAGTCGAACAATCTCGAGGTTGGATAATTTTGGAGAATAACATGAAGTTTCCCTAAGGCTATATAAGGAGGTCTTGAGATCTCTCTGTGAGGACACGAGATTGATCGCAAGGTGTCGTAGGGCCCTTGGTATCTTCCCATGGCACCAGTTCAGCAATCAGAGCCTGGATTGCTCATTTTGATCCTTTTATGTCGGCAGTAGTAGCTCCACGAGATCCCCCATTCCTCACCGCTGGAAGGGTAATAGAAGCCACCGATGAGTCTGCCTGGACCCAACGATGGCGGTGGCACCTCTGCCTTAGCCTACGACTCTCTGGAGCATAGAGTCAACTACTGTTTTGACTCATCCCAGGACCTAGCTCGCAAACATGAAATGAGCGCGAGGTAGGAGATGAGCAAGGGGTAATTTACCACTTTGCCCAAGTGTGAATCGGCCCCAGGCTCAGGCACGCAAGTCCAAAAGTGATTTTTCATTGGGGCTAGTGATCTGGTCATGTGGGGCAAACCGGCTATGTGGTGGAAGCCTATTCGCAGATCTCTGATCCGTGTGGAAAAGAAAAGGTGGGCCGCTTTGCTGAAGTGGCAGCATCCCATTGGTCCAAAGGTAAGTAATTTAGAATAATCATAACTAATGATTGGAAACTCATATGGAATAATGTTATATATGAAAAATGATCATAAAAATGCAAAGAATTCATTAAAAATATAATTGAACCCTAATTATTCTTGAAATTCTAAAATTACTTAAATTTATCACCTTTAATGGTGTTATTAATGAAAAACCCCAAGTTTTGATGTTAAGTTGATTTAATGATATTCTTACGATAATTTAAGCCGATATTAACATGTTGTTAATAAAAGGGAGAACGAGATCTAAAAAAAGATGATCTTTGTGCTTAATTGGCCTAATTTAGGATTTCATATATATAAAGTGCATTAATGGGCTTAGAAACCCTAACCTAGGTGAGTATGACTTTTGATGATGTATATTTCGAAATTCTAAGTATAAGACAGAGATATGATGATTCTAAGTCAAATCAAGAATAAAGGAACTTGAATATAGAATATTTGAGTAATTAGGGTTTTATGGTGTAAAAAGTTGTTTTAGGGTTTGTTGACCTAAAAAGGATCAAGATTGAGAAATTGATCTAAGAAGCTCTAATGAATCCTAATGAGACTAAGACGCCTTAGAAAGGTGTCCCAAGTCAATAAGGAGTTTTTTGGGATATGATTGTGACAATTATACATTATACATGTTTTCAGGATCAGTTTGCTTGATTGGACATCTAGTTGGATTTGGATATATTGCTTCTATGAGATCTCCAAATCAGGTTTGTGGTTATTTTATGATTACTCGCTTTAGTTTCACAGTGATTTCTGAGGTTTCATCGCTTGTATGAAAATAACTGCTTGGATGACTTTATTTTCTGCAAGCTATAAGTGACTATGCCTATCACTATAAAAGTATATGCATGACTATCTCAGATCTGAGTCCTCCTCTGTATCTTTGAGTACTTGTGAGAGATGGATGACCTAGATATCAATCTACCCTTAGGGTAGGATCATTAGATTATCATGAGTCGATGTTTTCTCTACCTTTGGGTATGATCATACTACTACACAACCCTAGGTCTCGGTCTACCTGTAGGGTAGGATCATAAGGGGATTCTTGGGATCTACCATATGAGAGAGGTAGTATCCATGTCTAGTGTAGAGACAACACAGAGGCAAGGATATGATGGGATTGAGTAGTTATGTTTAAGACGTAAAGTTTGATTTGTTAAACCATAATTTGATTGCAATACATTTTCACAATTATATGTAAAGTTTTGGTTGCCACCACATACCAATATATTCTTTATATTGACAGACGTTTTGTTTGTCGGCATTTTAGGAATAGTTGAAAAAGGACAAACAGTAAAGTGATATTTGAAGAATAAAACTAATTAAAGAAAGTAGGATTTATTTAGATAGAATTGTACATTGGGTAAAGTTCCAATCTCCTATATTTTGCAAGGTATGTGAAAAGAACTTCTTTTATCCTATTTTAAGCTTAGTTGTGGTAGAATTTGTTAATTATTTTTTATTATCATATGATCCTATTTTGGGATAATGTCTCTAACTTCTTGGTCTTTCTTAATTGGGGGTTACCAAGGGGTGGGGTCATTACAATCTTTATTTGCTAATAAGGTGAGGATGTACATGTTGCTAGTACAATTTGGATGTATTTGTGATTTTAATTGCTTGAGGATAAGCAAAAGCTTAAATCTGGGGTATTTTGATGCATGCTCATTCACCATCTTTTAGAACATGAATTAGAGATTTTTACTGTGTATTTTTCTTCCTTTTTCCTTTATTTTGAATAAAATACAATCTACTTGCTTCACATCTATTTAAAGTTGAATTCTTATCAAAATTCCTAAAAAAATTACAGTTTGTACTTCGAGCTCAATTTCAGGTTGTGAGTCGACTGATACATTAACTCAACTGGTCATCTCACACATTCAAAGTAGACCCATACAAAAATCCAAATGCTCGGCTCAACCATTTCAAATTGGCCAAGTCAATAGCCAGAATGAGCAAGTAACTGACCCATTTGACCATATCAGAATGCAAGTCGGGCGTCTCACTACACCAGACAGTCGACTCACCTCTTCAGCAACCTAGATTCTCTTCGACACCATTGCTAGGGATACCCAAGAAGGTCGTCCAAGTAGGCCAAAGGAAAATCCAAGAAGCTATATCCACCCCAACTACCGTGCCCCTTCGGCAAACACACACTTCAAGTTGTGAGCCAATCAACTCACCTAGTGAACTGCTCGGTTCACCCTATAGAGATAGTAACTAGCAACCCTACTATTAGGGCAGCCTACCCCCTCATTCTCCTATAAAAGGAGGTGGTCTCCAATTGCTTTTTTCCCGTCCTGTTCAAATTAAATAAAAATCTACAAAAAGAGATAATGTTCAAAACACTTTGGGCTTATAAAAACTAGCTTAAAAGTTGTCATGTGGGATCAATCCTTCTATACTAATAAACGACCTTAAGTGGTAGTTTTTCTATAAAAATGTTAAACTCTAGGATAAAAGTCCCTAGTGAATTGGTGTGCTAATGAAGAGTATCACATAGTGATCCACTGAGTGTGAATCTCAAATTGTGTAGTGGTAATGCCAAGTGGCACAACATGATGTTGTGTATAGATAATCTTAGGGACTGAAAAGTACTTAAGTAGTTATTCTCATTCAGTCTCATGTAGTGTGGTATCATGAGCCTCTTGTTTAGCTAACAAGGCCTCTCTTTGTGTGGCGAGGGCCTGTTCTATCCTATAGTTTACTTTCTCTACATCCATCCTATATCAATTTTCATAGTTTAGATGGTGAAAAGTTTGATCTTTTTTAGGATAGAATGTGGGAATCATGGAATCAAAATTTTTGCAAATGTGGCATACACTGCTTTGTCCTTAAAAAGGATCCTTTTTTTTAAAGGTAAGTTCTGATTCAAGAAAATAATAGTGATTTTTTCAAATGACATGGGAACCACCTTCATGGAGGAGATAGTTCATTGACCCCACCTCGACGGTGTAAACCCCCAACCCCCTCCACTACCCATGTACCAGAGGGGGCATTTAAATTACATAATGGGTCAGCCTACGTGACATGATAATTTATTTTCAAGATGCACAACCTAGGTTTCGAACCTCGGTCCCTTCATTGAGGATCATGTGCCTTTACCACACAATATACAACCTTGTTGACAAATAAGAGTGATTTTCAAAAAGAAGAAAAAGATCCTCATTATTCAAAGAAAATGATATTCGAAAAAAAAAATTTGTCATCCCCAACAATGACTCCAAAATTTGACGTGTGTCATTTACACAAAGAATTCACTAGATAAACTTTCCCCAGAGTTTAACCTTTTGATGGTTGACACGATTTTACCGTGCGTATAATGCAAGTGCACGCGTCAATGTAATATAGGCCTTGTGAGGCCCGAGTCAAACTCAGGGAAACATAACTCTCGTTAGACTACTACTAACTACTCACGATCAGCTAAACTAGTTTTAAAAGTTTGAGAAGTGTTTTGAAGAAAAAGAAAAATAGAACAAAAGAAAATAGAACGATCAATTAAATGGTTGGTTTAATCAATTTCAATGGAATCTTTAGGATTGTGGTTTCACCTTGGGTTCTCGTTGCACTAAGTTTTACACAATTACCATGAAATGTCTCCTAATTCGGGTAGTGGCCTGGAATTAGAATTGCTCACTTCCACGATACAATTCACTACCTTAACCTAAGTTGATTCCACGTCAGTAGTAACCTATGTCTTAGATAAGGTGCATGAAATTTATGTCGAAAGGTTCTCACCATTAATCGTACATCACATTTTCCAAGGAATTTATTGATTAATGTGGTTATCGTTTCTTTTCAACAGTTAATTCTTCATCAAAAACAATTAAAGGTATTGGATTATCACTATGGTGATCAAACACAATGATATAATAGAGAAAACGATAGCATACCATGAATTTTAGAGACAAATTATGATAAACTATGTTAAAACTATCATACAACGATCACCCGGGCTACTCTCGGTCCTAAAGACAAAGGGGATTAGCCCTGCATGTTCATCTCAGTAGAAAACATGGTGAAGGAAAGAGGAAACATGGAGAAAATGTGAATAGATGTGAAGTAACCCCTGAACGGAGAAGATTCAGGCGTTCCTCAGCGTGGGCAGAGCGTTCTACAACCTTCCAGTGGTGGAAAACTCCTTCTACAGCCTTCGGAATGATTGGTGCGTAGCTCTGGCTCCATTCTTTCTCCTCGAGACTTGTGCAGAGGCTAATGACCTCATCAATGACTTAGGGCCGCCGTTTTTAGGTATAATCACCACTTTAGGCCGCCAAAACATCACCACCGTATGATTAGACTCGAGCCGTAGATTAACCTAATCTGACGACATCGATACCATCGACACGGGTTGATGGTATCGACCCACCCGGATACTAGTGATCCTTTACTTTTTTGGATTTGCTCTGACATGATCTCGATACCATCAACACCTTAGGCGTCACTTTTCTATGGAATCTGACACTTAAGCTGATTCTACTGAGACGGAGTCGATAGTATCGACTATTTGGTCGGTAGTATCAACTTGTAGAAATCCGACTCACTGAAGCTATCTCACTACCATCAACTTCTGGGTCGATGGTATCGACTCATTCTGCTCTTTTGTGGCTACCTCCCTGTGGCCCTATCGATACTATCGACAGTCGTCGATGGTATCGACAACTCTATATATCTATTTTGCCTGAAAATCAAAGATAAACTCAAATCAACTTTGATAAATATAATCATTCATACCAAATGAGATAAAACAAGGTAAATTTGATGCATAATGAGATTATAGGCTGAAGGAACTGAATCATGCAATATTAACCATGAAAATGACCAATAATCGCACAAGCACATATGAAACTAGCCTATAAAAGCGACTCAAAATCCTCGCATCAAACTCCCCTAAGCTAGATCTTTGCTCGTCCTCGAGCATAAAACTGTAGAATAGAATTGCGAGGGTCAATTAAAGAACATACTAGCATAAACGACATCACTGTATGATTCCCACCTGACATGCACATGCCGACCCTTACTGACCACAAAACGGTAACTACCCTAAAGGTGAAAATCATTGTTCATGAGAGATTCCCACCTAAAGACCAATGAACACTATCAAATAAGGCAGTTGATATAATAAATTCCTCCGGTTCAGGTTTGGTGCATCATGTGATCTCCTATCTACGTTGCTCATCTCCTAACTACCATCTACATGGAAGCAGATCGCCTGATATACACGGATGAGGAGATAATCATGGGTGGCCTACCATTTTGAGCAACAGGTGGATGGAATGGGTGGCTATGGAAGAACAGAAAGCACAACACAATCAATCATGAAATATAAAAATTAATGACCTATCATGATGGAAAATGCAAAAGAAAATGTCATAATGCTACATTTTTGGTGGAATGATGCATGTACTATCATTCTATCTCAAGGTGAGATGGAATATCTAAGTAAACTACACCATGTGCTTATTCTTCTTAATTCTCAGGTGAGAACATGTTCCTTCCTCCCTCCTCTTCTTTATTATTTCTCAACTCCCTTTTTTTCTTCTCTTTTCTTGTTTTTTTTTCAATTTTTTTAAACCCTCATTCTTCATAAATGACAATGAGTTATTTGTTGGCCATTCTTACTTTAACATTCTTTTTGGAGGGTATGGAAAAACTTCACACCTTTAATATTTTTAGAAAAACATAAGACACATGATGTACTATATGCTCAAAAGATACAAATGCAACTACATAATGTCAATTATGCAACTACTATGACATGCAAATAAAGATAATGTGTATGTAAAACTATTCTCTACTCTTCATTTTTTTCATTTTTCATGCAAAACATGCAAGAATAACTGTAATGTAAGACCTATCTACATGGAATGCAGTCAATGAGTGAAATATAGTAATGTGCTCCCAGTTCTTATGGTGGAGTGTGAGTGACATTGCGGTGGGTAGATCACAAGACTAATTGACAGAACCATCGAAAGATATTATATGTCCCTCCGTATTGACTTGTGTACCACTAAATCAAGGGATTTCTCTCTCTCACTTATGATTAAGGTCTCATTACCATTTGGTCAGTTTAGGCTCAACATCCAAAATCGTCCACATTTCTTGAATCATCCGGATGTACAATTATGATCATATGTTTTAAAGTTGACCTACCCAATTGTTTTCATAAGTTAAGTGTTCAATTTCAAACAAAGCAAGAAAAAATTTCAAATTAATGCTCAAATTTCAACTTTCCCATATGAAAACAAGAGATGACACACATTTAAAATTAGACATCTACGGATTACACTAGATAGATGTGGATCCTAGAAAGCTGTAAATAATAAAAACTAGAAAATACTAAAAGTTAAAGAAGATAAAAATAAAGACTAAGATATTAATTGTTCCATCTCCCCCTAAGCTTGAATTCAACTATGGCCTCATGGTAAAAAACAACCTTAGAAGGTGGAACAGTGATACCCTTATATTGCGGTGGCGGTGGAAATGGCGGGTACTACTGGGCATGGGGGTCCCACTCAGGATATTGCCCCTGAAAGCTCGGATCATAAGGCGGCATGGGCGGTGGCTGAGGATACCCTCCAAAGTAGTCGCAGATCCAATAATGATCGTAGAACGGCTGCTGTTGTTGCTCGATCCTCCCCAAACGATCGTAGACCTGCTGTTGGTTGGCAAACAACTGACGTTCATTCTAAAAAATCGCCTTCTGATTCCATACAACATGTTGGTTGTGTCCTGTATATCTGCAAAAGATGTGGTATGTCGTTGTTGTGTCTCATGAATGCCTTGCAACATGGTATACATTCCCTGCATCGAAAAGGAATCCTCTCCTTCTTGAGAGGGCTGTGGTGGCAGAGGCTGCGAGGATGATTATGCACTTGGATAGAAGTGTGGCCACTTCCTCGATGCCACTCGTGTCCGAAAAGGAGTAACAGTTTCCTCTTCCTCCTCATGCTTGTCGTCATCATCGTTGTCATTGTCCTCCTCATCTCCTGCACTGTCGGAATCGTCAATAGCAATAATGGGCCCCCTGAATGTTGAAGACGAGATCAGGAAGCGCACACTCCTGATACTCTTTGTTGATGTGGCA
This sequence comes from Alisma plantago-aquatica, assembly GCA_963693085.1. Classification (NCBI taxonomy): domain Eukaryota; kingdom Viridiplantae; phylum Streptophyta; class Magnoliopsida; order Alismatales; family Alismataceae; genus Alisma; species Alisma plantago-aquatica. The sequence goes on from OY856409.1 coordinate 1,985,186,032, forward strand.
GTGCACATAGACCACGCCGTCACGAACTGTCAGAAGGTTGGAGCGGTGGAAATGAGCAAGATTCACCAGATTTTTGCTGACTAGTGGAGGAAGTGATGACAGGTCTAGCCCAAGGCAGAGGGCTAGTGGTGTGATAAGTCCCCCAAAATGAATAGGGGCTCTTCTAGTACTCCTCTTCACGGTCATCACGTGCGTCAAGAAAAACCTTCCCCAGTTTAACTTTTCCCTCTTCAGCAGCTTGTAGAGGAAAAATAAATCCGTCTCCTAGAATTTGCTCAAAGAAAGCTCATGATGCGAGGATTTTGAGTCGCTTTTATAGACTAGTTTTACATGCATTTTATGTGTTTATTAGTCACATTTGTGGTTAGTATCACATGATTCACTCGCTTTAGTCTATAGTCTCATTTTACATCAAATCTACTATATTTCATCTTTTTGGTTATAAATGACCATATTGATGTGTTTTAGCAAGGCTAATTCAAATTTATTTTGAAATTTCAGGAAAAACAAATATAGGCAGCTGTCGATAGTATCGACTCGGCCACAGTGAGACAGCCGCAAGGAACCAAGATGAGTCGATACCATTGACACTAAAGTCGATGGTAGTGAGATACCTATAGCGAGCCAGCAGTCAACTAGTCGATACTATCGACCTCACCAACTTCAACGTCAGATTGGTGATAAAAGCGACGCCTAAAGGTGTCGATACCATCGACACTGAAGTCGATGGTATCGAGTCTTTATCAGCATGAAACGTCAGAAAAAGGAAGAATCGTCGATATTATGACGGGTCGATACCATCGACCCGCGTCGATGGTATCGATGTCGTCAGATCATGTTTTGTTATAGATCATTTCTAATCGTACGGTGGTGATCTTTTGGCAATCTAAAGTGGTGCATATACCTAATTACGGTGGCCCTAAGCAGGGTATCACATCATTAGTCATTGCACAAGTCTCAAGGAGGAGAGGAGAGAAGAACAGAGCCTAGAGCCACACCCCGATCGTTCCGAGAGCTGCAGAAGGAGTTTTCCACTACCGAAAGGCTGTAGATCGCTCATTCTACGCCGAGGAATGCTCAGATCTCCTCCGTTCAGGGGTTTACATCACTTCTATTCACGTTTTCCCCATGTTTTCCCTTTCTCTCATCATGTTTTTCATTGAGATGAACATGCAGGGCTAATCCCCTTTATCTTTAGGACCGGGAGTAGCCCAGGTGATCGTTGTATAACATTTTTACCATAGTATTTCATAATTTGTCTCTTAAATCTGTGTTATGATTTTGTTTTCTCCATTATATCATTATAATTGATCACCCTAATGATAATCTATTACCTTTAATTCCTTTGAAAGAAGAATTAACGGTTGAAAAGAGACGAAATTCACATTAACTAATAAATCCTTTGAATAAGGTGATGTACAGTTAATGGTAGAAACCCAGAGTATGATATTCATGCACCTAGTTTAGGGTATAGGTTACTACTACCATGGAACCGACCTAGATTTAGGTAGTGAATTGTATCACAAAAGTGAGCAATTCTGAATACAGGCCACTCCCCGGAATGAGAGACGAATTAGGATAATTGTGTAGGAATTAATACAACGAGAACCTGTGGTGAAACCACAATCCTAAAGATTCCCATTTGAATTGATTAAACCAAACATTTAATCGATTACTCTGTTTTCTTTTATTTTTCAATCAACTCTCAAATCATTTTAATCAGTCTAGCTGATTGCAAGTAGTTAGTAGTAGTCTACCAATAATTATGTTTCCCTGAGTTCGACTCGGGCCTCACAAAGGCCTATATTACTTTGATGCGTGCACTTGCGTTCTACACATGGTAAATTCGTGTCAAGTTTTTGGCGCAGTTGCCGGGGAAACGACAATTGTTGGCACTACAAGTGCTATAAGCGGTCACTCTAGGCTACCCTTTTTCTTTTAGTTACATTTTTAATTCTTGCAATTGATTGTCTATTTTTTAGAAATCTATATTTGTCTAGCACTGTACTTAATTAAATATATCATTTTGTAGTTACCAGTGCATGGTGAGCACGCGTAGCACAGACTACGTGCATTCATCACCAGAGGTCCCATCTTCGGGATCAGATGATGAGGAGCACTACATTCAGAATCAATCTGAGAGAGTAAATTCAGATTCTGAACAAGAAGAGATGGATGAAGAAAAGACGATATGGGAAAAGATCAAGGCGTCTTCTTCCTCCGCATCAAAAGGGCCGATCAAGAGGCAGACAATCAACATCCCGACTTATAAGATTGATCCGAAACTAATAAATCAGTCAAATCTCAAGCATTCCATGGGTTAAAGAACGAAGATCCAGTGGCCCACATAAGCACCTTCGTGGAGAATTGTGACATGATCAAGATCGATCGTTTTCCATAGAAGTCACTATATTTGAAATTGTTCCCAAGTTCTCTTGCAGGAAATGCAAGAGAGTGGTTTCATAATCTGAGGGATGAGATTGTTGAGACTTGGGATCAGATTATCGAGGTTTTTTTCAAGCATTTCTTCCCACCTGATAAGACTAATGATTTAATCAAGAAAATCCACAACTTCACTCAGAATGCAGGGGAAACTTATTCAGAGACCTGGGAAAGATTTCAGATAATGCTGAGAAGATGCCCTCATCATGGGTTAGACAAGGAAAAACAGGTGAAGATTTTCTACTTCGCGCTTAATGAGCATGACAAAAGCGATTTAGATTCAGCATGATCAGGATTCTTTCTGAACAATACTGATACAAGGTGTTGAGAGATTCTTAAAAACATGGCAAAGAAGCAGTCATGGGGTACCAGAGATGCACCTGAACAAGTTAGATCTGTAGGGGACGCTGAAGTCATTAAAGAACTAAATGATAAGATGGATCTTATTGCAAAGTGACTTCTGGCAAAAGAAAATGAAGAGTCTGATGATGAAGCACAAGTGAAATTCATGCGTCAGCAACAAGGATATAGGAATAACGACTATTCCTGGGGGAAGGATAAGAAATTTTCCTAGAAAGATCTCAACAATTTCTTGCAGGACCCAGAAGCTAAGCCCCAACCCAATGCAAAAGAAAAGAGCAATGAGTTGCTCAATCAAGTAATCAAGTAGAATCAAGAACTCATGAGCATGTTTGGTCAACAAATCAAGCAACAAGGAGAGTTTATGAATCAGTTTGGGCAAACTTTACAAAGTCATGGGGCTCAGATGAGGACACTTGAGACATCTTTAGTGCAGATGGCAGCAGAGATTTCAAGCTTGAAGAAACCAACGCAACAAGGTTTTCCAGGAAATACAAATGTTCCAGGAGGAAATCAACAAGACAAAGCTATTTTGTTAAGGAGTGGAAAGAAGATTTTAAACTTTAAGGCCAATGAACCAAGCACACCCCAGCCAGAAACCACAGGTGAGGCCACAGAGGAGGTCACAATCATAGAGCCAATAGAGGATGTTGTAGTGGAAGCCACAACAGAGCCCATTGACGAGGAAGAGACTAAAAAAAGGACGCCATTTGTGCCGCCACATCAAAGGGCACAGACCATTCCAGTTCCCTATCCAAACAGTCTGAAGGCAAAGAAAGTGGATTCCCAGTTCAAAAAGTTCCTTGATAGTTTTAGGAAACTGTCTGTCAACATCCCACTGTTATTAATACCCTCTTATGGTAAGTTTCTGAAGGATATAATTACCAAGAAGAGGAAAATTCCTAACACTGAGGTGGTGGTTCTTAAAGAGCAGGTTAGTGCCTTCATTTTGGGAACATTACCACCAAAATGACAAGATCCGGTCTGTTTTAATATTTCATGTTACATTGGTAAGGTGAAATTCGGTGAAGCGTTGTACGATTCCGGGGCAAGTATAAACTTGATGCCCCTCTCGACATTCAAGAAGCTGGGTCTTAAGGAATCTAGACAAAGCAATATGACGATTCAACTCGCAGATAATTTTATGGTACAACCATATAGTATTTGTGAGGATGTCGTGTTAAAGGTTGATAGATTTGTATTTCCAGCTAATTTTGTGGTAATGGAAATGCAAGATGACCAAGGTAATGAGCTACTCCTAGGAAGACCCTTCTAGGCTACTGCTGATATGATATTGGAGATGTGTAGAGGTCGATTGACATTGGGAATAGCGGATGACAGATTTGAAATGGTTATGCCACCAAGTACAAAACAACCACAGGAAAATGAGCAATGTCGCATGGTGAAACATTTTGATCAAAACATTTCTCTTTGTTTAGGGAAGCCATTTCTGGATATGGCTCATGTGATGACCAAGGTAGATAAGGGGACACTGGCAGTGGATATTATGGAACAAACAAAAGTTGTTTCTCTTTGTAAAGCTGTGGGTTATCCAAATGATGAAGAGGAGGGAATTTCTCTATCTACTGAGGATGATGCAATAGCGAGTTCTGTGCTTGACTCATATCTAGAATTGCCCCTTGAAGCATGCTTATTTAACATCATGAATGATTGGATGAGAAGCACGTCGTTACAAGAATGTATAAAGATGCTTAAATTGCTCCCGTGCTATTATGCCAAGCGTTATGAGGATCTTGGGTCGCTCCCACCACCGCTTCAATCATCATTGATCTGTCCACCAGAATTAGAACTGAAGCCACTGTCCCCTCACTTGAAGTATGCATTCTTAGCTGATGGTGAAAAACTACCGATGATTATTTCGGCATATCTGAGTACCGGTGAAGAAGAGAAGTTGATGATCGTGCTGAAGAACCACCGTGGTGCATTTGGGTGGTCAGTTGCTGATATTAAGGGGATTTCCCCTACGCTTTGCCAACACAAGATCCAACTTGAGGAAGGAGCCAAGTCTGTGATTCAGCCACAACGTCGACTCAACCCAAGCATGATGGAGGTCATCAAGAAGGAGGTGATCAAGCTCCTTTCCGCGGACATCATCTACACTATTTCAGACTCGACGTGGGTAAGCCCCACATAGGTAGTCCCTAAAAAGGGGGGAATCATCGTCACTCAGGATCTTATGAATGAACATGTTACTACCCGATTGGTAACCGGGTGGCGTGTTTGCCTTGACTATCGCCGCTTGAATTCCACAACTCTAAAGGATCATTTTCTGCTCCCATTTATTGATCAGATTTTAGAGCAGCTGGCTGACCGCTCTCATTTTTGCTTTTTGGACGGTTATTCCGGCTATAATCAGATTTCTATAGACCCTAAGGATCAGGAGAAGTCCACCTTCACTTGTCCTTATGGGAATTTTGCATATCGCTGAATGCCATTTGGGTTATGCAACACACCAACTACTTTTCAGCATTGTATGCTAGCTATATTTTATGATATGGTAGAACACTGCTTAGAGGTTTTCATGGATGATTTTTCCATCCATGGTGCATCCTTTGATGAGTGTTTGCAAAATTTGGATAGAGTGCTACAAAGATGTGAAGATACACATCTGGTTTTAAATTGAGAAAAGTGTCATATGATGGTTAGCGAAGGAATAGTGTTGGACACAAGGTGTCTAGCAAAGGACTGGAGGTAGATCCAGTAAAAATCGAGGTTATTTCCAAATTACCTCCACCGAACTCGATGAAGGGAGTGAGGAGTTTCCTTGGGCATGCAGGTTTCTATTGCCGTTTTATCAAAGATGTTTCCAAAATTGCTAAACCATTGTCTGAATTGCTTGAGAAGGATGCAGTGTTTGATTTTAATGATAAATGCATGCATTCCTTCAATGTTCTTAAAGAAAAATTAATTTTGGCACCGGTTGTTCAAACGCCGGATTGAACCAAACCGTTCGAGCTCATGTGTGATGCATCAGATTTTGCTGTTGGGGCTGTTCTTGGGCAGCGTTTTGAGAACAAACCTGTAGTAATTTTCTATGCATCAAAGACCTTAAATGATGCACAACTTAACTATACTACCACTGAAAAAGAACTTCTTGTCGTGGTTTTCACATTTGAAAAATTTAGGCAATATTTAGTGGGTTCAAAAGTTGTGGTTTGGACGGACCACACTGCTATTAAATATTTAATGGAAAAGAAAGATGCCAAGCCTAGATTAATTAGGTGGATCTTGCTCTTACAAGAGTTTGACATTGAAATTAAAGACAAGGCGGGTATTGAGAATGTGGTTGCAGACCATTTGTCTCAGTTAGAGCGGGTAGATGAGCAAGATATCAATATACCCATTACCAAGACGTTTCCCGATGAGCAAATCCTTTCCATAAAATCTAAAGATCTGTGGTTTTAGCACATTGTAAATTATCTTGTATGCAAGGAAATACCGGACGATTGGAATTTTCAAGAAAAGAAGAGATTTTTCCATTCTTTAAGATATTACTTTTGGGATGACCCCATTTTGTTGAGGCAATGCAGGGATGACATCTTACGCAGGTGTGTAACAGAGGATGAATATGAGAGTGTACTTACACACTACCATACATTACCCACCGGCGGCCATCATGCGAGCACAAGGACAGCGGCCAAAGTGTTAGAGAGTGGTCTTTATTGGCCCTCACTCTTTCAGGATGCCTATGACTATGTGAAAAAATGTGACGCGTGTCAAAGGGCAGGTAATATCTCAAAGCGGCAAGAGATGCCCCTCAATGTGTTTCAAGAAGTTGAGGTATTTGACTTATGGGGCATCGATTTCATGGGACCATTTGTGTCCTCGAATTCTAATTTATATATTTTGTTGGTCATTGATTATGTGTCGAAGTGGGTAGAGGCAATACCCACAAGAACTAATGATGCTGCGGTGGTGTGCAGGTTCGTGAAAGAACATATCTTTTGTAGGTTTGGTGTGCCCGATATGATTATAAGTGATGGAGGCACCCACTTCACGAACAAGAAATTTGATACACTAATGAGTAAATACGGGGTCAAGCACAATGTCGGTACCCCGTATCACCCGCAAACTCAAGGTCAAGTTGAGGTTTCCAACCGAGAGATCAAAAAGATATTGGAACGCACAGTGGCATCTTCCAGGAAAAATTGGAGTGCACTCCTACCGGATGCTTTATGGACATATAGGACCACATTTAAAACACCTATAGGCACTACACCTTTTAGGTTGGCTTATGGGCGGACTTGCCATTTGCCGGTTGAGTTAGAGCACAAGGCGCACTGGGCGCTACGGAAGCTCAATGTGAGTTATGATGATGCAAGGAAAAAGAGACTATTGGAGATAAATGAGTTAGATGAGCTTAGGATGAATGCCTATGAGAATCAAAAGATCTATAAATAAAGGACAAAACAAATCCATGACTGCCACATTCAAACACGCGTTTTCAAAAAGGGTGATCACGTTTTACTGTTCAACTCGAGACTTAAACTTCATCCTGGGAAATTGAAATCCAGGTGGAGTGGACCTTTTGTGGTGGAGGAGGTGCGCCCAAATGGTTTTATTATGGCGAGAGATGGAGAGCTCACGTTCCTAGTTAATGGTCAAAGGTTGAAGCTTTACTTTGGAGAGAACTACACGAGAAAAATGCATGAGGTTAAGCTCATGGCACTTAAGGAAGAATGAAGAGCCTTATTGTGTCTAGCCTAAGACAATAAACAAGGGCTCTTGTTGGGAGACAACCCAACCATCGATAGTTTTAATTTGTAGTTCCTTCATTTTCTTCCGCATTTGCAAGTTAGTTTTGTTTAATTTTGTTTTAATGTAAAAATGATACCCTAATCGTTTTGCTCAGTGTGCAGTACTGAATCAAAGTTGATACCATTGACCACAATGTCGATGGTAGAGACATGGGTGCAGGGAAGCGACTACATAATTTTTCTGAGTCGATACCATCGACGGCCTCGTCGATGGTATCAACATGTTATCAGCGAACAAAAAAAATGCAGTCGATGCTTGTGAGATCCCTGAAGATTTACAGACAAATTCTTCTCAGTGAAATTGATACCATTGACAACCCAGTCAATGGTATCGACCTGAGGTTAGCAAAGAAGCGATGCCCGAGCCTCGCGAGGGTAATCGAACCATAAAGAGTCGATACCATCGACACCCATTCGATGGTATTGACGGGACACATCATCAATATGTGAGAAGAAATCAACGGAGTGCGCCATAATGAAGTATTCGATATGTGGGATGGGTTGATACCATCGACCCATGTCGATAGTATCAACACATCACCTATCCAGGCCCCCGCATCAAGCAATCGAAAACCATCGATGGTCGCGAAGAGCGGATTGTGCTCCAGGTATCGATACCATTGACACCCCATCGATGGTATCGACGAAGCGACAGTGGCGACGGGTTTAGCTATAAAAGGAGGGGTAGTTTCTCATTTCTATTCACACCTTCAGAGTGAATCCCCTCAACTATTGTACCAAGCATCCCAAGCAACCAGAGATCTTCACTGAGCATAGAGAAATTGAGCGATCTTCACCGAGCTCTTCATCGACATTGGAGATCATCTTCTCCGAGCAACTCCGATCTTCATCGAGCTCCATTCTTCTGTCCTCTTTCTTTCATCATGAGGAGGAACACTGTTGCATCATCTTCAAGCGCTGCACCAATGGAGATTGAGATGTTTATTCCGCCCCCGCCAGGCTCCATCCCTCATCCCCGACTTGCACATCCTTCTGCGGATGTGAAGAAAGTTTACGAGGAGCTGATGAAAAGAACTATCAAGCCAACTTGATATTGCGACATACAAATGGTTCGAGATCTCGGATTTGAGGATAACCTGATGTACATCCTCCATGTCTAGGAGGGGAATACGAGCAGGCTCGATAACGTGGTCACTCATCATGTGGAGGGCCACCCCTTTTTCGGAGAGTGGCCGACTTATAAAGAATTGGTGGTGGAGTTCATGGCGTCACTTGATATCTGTGTTGTCCCAAACGACCTCAACGCCTCCGATAGGGAATGGATCAAAGGCCGAGTGTCTTTATGGATCTTCAACATGAATTATAATCTTACTCTACAACAATTCAACTCTATCTACAATCGGTGGCACTCACCCGAACAGCATCGGCGGCCAGACAACTGAGCTGATTACAACGCCATGTTCACAAAACTGGTGACATCCCCTCCAGGCAAAATGATCAACTATCACAATGCCTCAGTGGCTGATTTTGAGCATCCCTTTGTGCGGGTCTTACACCGCATGTTGTGTATTACCTTCTTCGCTAGAGGAGAGCTTTTGCTGAGTAAATTCCAAGAGACCGACCTCTTCTTTCTATATAATCAGCTGACACGAGGCAAGCTTAACTAGGGCGCGTTCTTCCTAACACGCGTAATGGCAGTGAAGAAAAGTACTCAGTGGGCCCCAATTCATTTTGGGGGACTCATCACTCCGTTAGCCCTCTACCTCAAGCTAGACCTTTCTTCAATGCCTCCCCTTCTAAGTAAAAGCTCTATCAACCTTCATCATTTGCATCGGTCTAACTTGTTGACATTTCATGATGGTGTGGTATATGCACATTGCCACGTAAACAAAGAGTTTCAAGAGTGCGCCCTTATAGATCCCGTCTTCAACATCTAGGGGGGCAACATTTCAGATGGCCCATGATTGCCATCGACGACTTTGACAGTGGAGAAGATGAGGACGACAACGACAATGATGACGGTGACAAGTAGGAGGAGGAGGAGGAGAATGTTACTCCTCTTCGTTCACGAGTGGCACCCAGGAAGCGGCCACGCTTCTACCCGGGTTCATCATCATCCTTACAGCCTCAGCCACCACAACCCTCTCAACAAGGAGAGGATGTTTATTCTGTGCAGGGCATGTACACCATGCTATAGGGCATTCAGGAGACGCAACAACAACACACTGCGTCATTTGTTGATATCCAAGATACTACGAATTGACTGTATGTAATCAACAAGCTATCTTTGAGAATGAACGTCAGTTGTTCACCAATCAACAGCAGGTATACGACCGGTTGGGGAGGATCGAACAACAGCAACAACCATTCTATGATCACTACTGGTGCCAAAATGATTTTGGGGGATATCCTCAACCTCTGCCCATGCCCCCATATGATCCAAACTTCCAGGGGCAATATCCATCATGGGATCCTAGCTCCCCACACTACCCACCACCTGAGCAATAAATGGTATCCATTTTCCACCTACTGAGATTGTTTTTTACTATGAGGCCATAGTCAAATTCAAGCTTGGGGGAGATGGAACAGTTTCTATCTTTTATTTTCCTTTGTTTTTATCATTTATTACCTTTTCTTTTATTTTAGCAATTTTCTTAGCTTTTAGGATCCACATGCTATCTAGTGTATCTGTGGATGTCTAATGTAATTTGTCATCTCTATGTTTTTCACATGGGAGTTATGGGTAAATTTGAAAATTTTTCATGTAATTGCAAGCTTGATTTGTTTGAACTTGAGCACTTAACTTATGAAAATAATTGGGTTTGTCAACTTTAAAACATAAGACCACAACTGTACATGCATATGATTCAAAGGAATTGGACGGAATTGGACGTTGAGCCTAAACTAACCAAATGGTAATGGGACTTTAATATGAAATAAGAGAGAGAAACCCCTTGATTTTACACATGTCAGTAAGGAGGGACATATAATATCTTCTGATGGTTCTGTCAATTAATCTTGTGATCTATCCACCTCATCTCATTTACACTCCACCATAAGAATTGGGAGTACTTTACAGTTTGTCATCTCTTGATTGCATATCATGTAGATAGGATTGCATTGTAGTTAGTTTTTACATCTGTTGCATATATGAAAAAAAAATTGTTGCATTATAGTCATGCATGCACAATTTTTAGAATGCATGTCAATGCCATTTTAGTTGTATTTTGCATAATTTTAATCATTTTTACATGATGTGCCTTTCTTCTTGATCGAGAATAAAGAACTTGTTTCATACTTTCTGAAAAATAAAATACAATGGAAAAAAATAGTAGTTATGAGAATAAGCCCAAGAAGAAGATGTGAAAATTTCGTCTTAGTTCATGAAGCAAAATAAGGGTTGAAAAGAGAAAAAAAGAGAAAAAAAATAATAAGTAAGTTAAGATCAGAAGGAGGAAGGAACTTTGTCACATGCATAATAAGAAGAATAAGCACATGTGTAGTTTTATAGATACTCTATCTCTCATTGGGATGGAATGATAGTGCATGCATCATTCCACCTAAAATGTAAGCATTAGGTCATTTCCATATGCATGATCATCATATAGGTCATTTTTGTATTGTTGCATGTCAAACTGTATTGTGCTACTTTTTCTTACATCAACCGCCTATCCCATCCACCCATTTCTCAAAATGGCAGGCCACCTGTGATTATCTCCTCACTATTGTATTTCAAGAGATTTGCTTCCATGTAGATGGTAGTTAGGTTATGAGCACGGTAGATAGGAGATCACAAGATGCACCAAGCCTGAACCGGAAGAATTTATTATATTAACTGCCCTATTTGATAGTCTTCACTAATCTTGGAGTGGATATCTATTCTAGATGATCATTGTCACCTATAGGGTAGTTACCATTCTGTGGTTAGTGAGGGCCAATATGTGAATGTCTGGTGGGAATCATACGATAATGTCTGTTGTGATAATATGTTCTTTAGTTGACCCTCACAATTTTATTATATAATTTTGTTGCTCGAGGACGAGCAATGTTTAAGCTTAGGGGAGTTTGATGTGAGGATTTTGAGTCATTTTATAGACTAGTTTTACATGTGTTTTATGTGTTTATTAGTCACATTTGTGGTTAGTATCGCATGATTCACTCGCTTTAGTCTATAATCTCATTTTGCATCAAATCTACTACATTTCATCTTTTTGGTTATAAATGATCATATTGATGTGTTTTAGCAAGGCTGGTTCGATTTTATTTTGAAATTTTAGGAAAAACAAATATAGGCTGCTGTCGATACCATCGACAACTATCGATAGTATCAACTCGGCCATAGTGAGACAGTCGTAAGGAACCAAGATGAGTCGATACCATCAACACTAAAGTCGATGGTAGCGAGATACCTACAGTGAGCCAACAGTCAACTGGTCGATACTATCGACCACACCAACTTCAGTGTCGGATTGGTGATAAAAGCAATGCCTAAAGGTGTCGATACCATCGACATTGAAGTCAATGGTATCGAGTCTGCATCAGCACGAAACGTCAGGAAAAGGAAGAATCGTCGATATTATGATGGGTTGATACCATCGACCTACGTCGATGGTATCGACGCCGTCAGATCAGGTTTTGTTACAGATCATTTCTAATCAAACGGTGGTGATCTTTTGGTGATCTAAAGTGGTGCATATACCTAATTACGATGGCCCTAAGCAGGGTATCACATCATTAGTCATTGCACAAGTCTCAAGGAGGAGAGGAGAGAAGAACGGAGCCCAGAGCCACACCCCGATCGTTCTGAGAGCTGTAGAAGGAGTTTTCCACTACCGAAAGGATGTAGATCGCTCATTCTACGTCGAGGAACACCTGGATCTCCTCCGTTCAGGGGTTTACATCACTTCTATTCATGTTTCCCCCATGTTTTCCCTTTCTCTCATCATGTTTTTCATTGAGATGAACATGTGAGGCTAATCCCCTTTATCTTTAGGACCAGGAGTAGCCCGGGTGATCACTGTATAACATTTTTACCATAGTATTTCATAATTTGTCTCTTAAATCTGTGGTATGATTTCATTTTCTCCATTATATCATTATGATTGATCACCCTAATGATAATCTAATACCTTTAATTACTTTGAAAGAAGAATTAACGGTTGAAAAGAGACAAAATTCACATTAACTAATAAATCCTTTGAATAAGGTGATGTACAGTTAATGGTGGAAACCCAGAGTATGGTCTTCATGCACCTAGTTTAGGGTATAGGTTACTACTACTGTGGAACCGACCTAGATTTAGGTAGTGAATTATATCACGAAAGTGAGCAATTCTGAATACAGGCCACTCCCCGGAATGAGAGATGAATTAGGATAACTATGTAGGAATTAATACAATGAGAACCTGTGGTGAAACCACAATCCTAAAGATTCCCATTTGAATTGATTAAACCAAACATTTAATCGATTGCTCTATTTTATTTTATTTTTCTTTTATTTTTCAATCAACTCTCAAATCATTTTAATCAGTCTAGCTGATTGCAAGTAGTTAGTAGTAGTCTACCAATAATTACGTTTCCCTGAGTTTGACTTGGGCCTCACAAAGGCCTATATTACTCTAACGCGTGCACTTGCGTTCTACGCATGGTAAATTCATGTCAACTCACCTCGAGCAAAGAAGGTGATGTAAAGCATATGGTGTAAAACCCGTACGAACGGGTGCTCGAAGTCGGCCACCACTACATTGTGATAGCTGATTGATTTCCCTACCGGAGTGGTCACCAGTTCTGCAAACATCGCATCACAATCGGCCCGATTATCCGGTTGTCTGTACTGCTCGGGTGAGTGCCACCAGTTGTAGATCGAGTTGAATTGGTCGAGTGTAATAGTATAGTTGCAGTTGAACACGCGGAAGGAAATGCAGCCTTTGATCCACTCGCGGTCGGTGGCGATAAGGTCATTGGGCACAACACAGATGTCGAGGGAGGCCATGAACTCCACCACGATCTCCTTATAAGTTGGCCACTTGCCAAAGAAAGGATGACCCTCAACGTGGTAGGGAATTGCTTCCTCCCATGATGTTTCCCTCCTCCCAACTTGGCCAAGGAGGACATAGGTAAGGTTTTCCTCAAAGCCAAGGTCCCAGATCATTGCTCGATCAACGTAACGAGTGGGCTCTATTGGCCACTTCATCAACTCGTCAAAGATTTTCTTCACGTATGCCGAGGGGTGGGCAATCCTCAGATGGGGAATGGAGCCCAACGATGGTGGCACAAATGTGTCAATCTCCATAGGAGCAGTGTGCGAGGAAGATGAAGCCGTGTTCCTCACCATGATGGATGGAGAAAAGGTATATAAGAAGAGCTCGGTGAAGGTCAGAGAAGATGATCTCCGTAGTCGATGCAAAACTTAGAGAAGATCGCTCGCTTGCTCGGAGTATGCCTTTGATTGCTCACAAGTGCTCAAACTCAATAGGAGCGGAGAAGATCTGAAGGTGTGAAGAAGAAATGCACTCAACCCCTCCTTTTATAGCTGAGATCAGCGCCTCTATTGACCTGTCGATACCATCAACGGGACGTCGATGGTATCGACACATGTAGCACAATCCGTCTTCTACTGGTATTGACGACCGTCGATTGATGGATGTGGGGGCCCAGATCGATGACGTGTCGATACCATCGACAGGCGTCGATAGTATCGACTCATCCCATGGATTGCCCTCCAGAATTGGCGCGCTTTGTTGACGGTGTCTCGCAGATCGCTAATGTGTCCCGTCGATACCATCGACGGAGTGTCGATGGCATCGAGTTCTGTATGCAGCGGTTATCCTCGTGAGGCATTGGCTCTGGTTTTGCCTGAAGTAATGTTGATACCATCGACCATGGTGTTGATGGCATCGACATGACTGAGAAGATTTTGTCTGAAAATCTCCAGAGATCTCGAAAGCATCGACCATGGGGTCGATGATATTGACTTGCTCCAAAAAATTTTGTCGATCAGCCTGATGGGTGGTCGATACTATCGACGAGGCCGTCGATAGTATCGACGGAGCAAGTTTTCTGTAGCTATCGCTCTGCACCCTGGTCGCTACCATCGACACAAGGGTCGATGGTATTAACTCCCAAATAGTCATGCACACTTAACACACATCAGGGCATCATTTTTATACTAAAAATGAATTTAATGAAAACTACTTAAATAAATGGAAATGAAATCTACCAATGGTTGGGTTGCCTCCAACAAGCGCCCTACTTTAACGTCTTAGGCTAGACGCATTAAAGCTCATCATTTTTCCTCAAGTGCCATGAGTTTAACCTCATGCACCTTTCTTTTATAATCCTCCCCATAATAGTGCTTCAATCTTTGGCCGTTCACTAAGAACGTTTTGTCACCCTCCTTAACCCTGATAGCACCATGGGGTCACACTTCCTCTACTATAAACGGTCCACTCCAGCATGATCGTAATTTTCCAGGGTGCAACTTTAACCTTGAATTGAACAAAAGCACCATCTCACCCTTCTTGAACATCCACATCTGGATATGGCGATCGTGGATTTGCTTTGTGCGCTCTTTATAAATCCTTGAGTTCTCGTAGGCATTCATTCTCAGCTCATCTAGCACATTGAGTTCTCTAACATTCTTCTACTCCTAGCCTCATCCATGCTCAAATTCAATTTTTGTAGCGCCCAATGCGCTTTGTGCTCCAATTCTACCGACAAATGGCATGATCGGTCGTACACCAACCTAAAAGGCATAGTGCCTATAGGTGTTTTGAATGCAGTCATGTATGCCCATAACACATCCAGTAGCAACACACTCCAATTCTTTCTTGACGAAACCACAGTGCGCTCCAAGATCTTCTTAATTTCTCTGTTAGACACTTCCACCTGGCCTTGTGTTTGCGGGTGATATGGGGTGCCTACATTGTGCTTAACCCCGTATTTACTCAGTAATGCAGTGAATTTTCAATTCATGAAGTGGGTGCCACCATCACTGATGATCATCCGTGGCATACGAAACCTACAGAAAATATGATCTTGTACAAACCTGCACACTACCGTAGAATCATTAGTCCTTGTAGGTATTGCCTCTACCCACTTCGATACATAATCAACAACAAGTAAGATATACAAATTGGAGTTAGAGGAAACAAATGGTCCCATGAAATCAATACCCCACAGATCGAACACCTCAACTTCTTGGAATACCGTGAGAGGCATCTCTTGCCATTTTAATACATTACCTGCCCTTTGACAGGAATCACATCATCTCACATAGTCATAGGTGTCCCTGAACAGTGTAGGCCAGTAAAGGCCACTCTCTAGCACCTTAGCCGCCGTCCTTGCACTTGCATGATGACTGTCATAGGTAGTGTATGACAATGACTAAGTACACTCTCATATTCATACTCTGGAACACACCTGCGCAAGATTCCATCCCTGCATTGTCTCAACAAAATCGGGTCATCCTAAAAATAATATCTTAAAGAGTGGAAAAACCTTTTTTTTCTCTTGATAAGTCCAATCATCTAGAATTTCTTTACAGGCATGGTAATTGACAATATGTGAAAACCAAGGATCTATCAATTAAATTGAAAGAATTTGCTCATCCGAAAACGTCTCGGTAATGGGTATGTGGGCGTCCTTTTCATCAACCCGCTCTAACCGAGATAAGTGGTCCGCAACCACATTCTCAATACATGTCTTATCTTTAATTTCGATGTCAAATTCTTGTAACAATAAACATACCTTCAACCAGATGCTTACCATACCATGTGGATCCATCTTTTTCATGGCACGTCTCTCCAAATGGTCTGCTGATACATGCTCTTTCCCTGCTCCTGCTGGTGGTTCCAACTGGGTAGCCATCTCAAACCTTCCTCCACATCTGTGGGAGCTTGAAATATTCAGAGGCATTGCTCATTCTATTGGAGCTACGCTTCAATACATTAGTCCTGAAATGCTCCATCCCACCCAATTCATCAAAGCCTATTGCCTTTTCTCCGTCAAAGCTGCCATCTCACTTCCACCTTCTTTAAACATCAGGATAGGAGAATCTATCTACCATCTGAAGCTTGCTGCTAAAAACCCCACTATTAACAACACTGCTTTCTCTGAGCTTTCATCACACCCTCCTTCATGGTTTATCCCAAACAAAGGGAAAAACCCCATCCCTCATGCCAGAGTTCCACATGCCAGAAACCAAGTCTAGATTAGGAAACCCACAAATTTTTTTGAAAGTTCATATCCTCTTCAAAGCAAAAAAAGAAACAGATCTCCTGAACCCTCCCTTCCCGCCTCCAATATCAAACCTAGCAAAAACTCATGCCTTTCTACTTCATCTTCGAAGGAAAGTTGGCATTCCCCAAACAAGGATAATCAAAATACTGATTTTCAAGAATCATCTTTACAAAACAAGGATACCTCACTGCAGAGTTCGGAGCAGGAGAGCCCTATGCAAAAGACAAACTCAAGCTACTTGCTAAAGACCCTGCAACCAGAACAAGCCAACATCAAAGGAACCAGCATCATTAACAGGCCAAAGAGAGGTAACACCCCACCCTGCTCAACCAGTTATGATTCTCCTGCGTCAACTCTATCTTCATCTCTATCACATAAAATAAAAAATAAGTCTGTCACTATAGATGATGTTGCTTCATGGTCCAGCACTAAAAGTTTTACATCATTTGCAAACAAGATAGGCTTTTGCTTTGATAAAAATGATGACGCACAGTTTATGTTAAATAACATTGAATCATTCATGGGTTGGTCTAAGAAAAGCTGCTAACTGTTTTCTATTCTACCTATTTTTTTTCTCATTTTTCATATTCCTTACTCATGAAAATCTCTTCTTGGAATATATGTGGAGCAGCTAACCTAAAAAGAAGAAAAAAATTACGATCTCATATTTATAAAAACAAAATAGATTTAATCTCCATCCAAGAAACAAAATCCTTTCTCTCCCCCTTCGCCCTCAAAACCATTGGTGGAAATCGAATCACAAAATGGATTCAGCTTCCTCCCAAGGGTTTCAAAGGTGGTATCCTTGTGGGATATAATAATCAGATCCTTGATTTGCTAAACTCCTCCATTCAAAATTTTTCGATCACGATTGAATTTAAAAATCTTGCTGATGACTACCTTTGGTCCTTCACTGGTATTTATGGGGAACCAGGATATGAAAAAACATCCTTCCTTGAGGAGTTGCGCTTTCTCTTCTCAAATTACCATCAGACACCCTGGGTCCTTGGTGGTAATTTTAACCTTGTTACCCAGATATCTGATCGGTTCAAAACAAATCCATCTCCCTCTCACATGATAACTGCTGACAAAAAATTCAAACAGATGATTTCAAACCATTCTCTCATTGATCTTGTTCCCACAAATGCCTTATTTACATGGTCTAGAAATCGATCCTTTGCCCGACTCGATCATTTCATTTGTTCTAACCTTTGGGAAGACAAGCACCCACTCTCTTCTGTTTACATCTCCCATCGCACTATATCTGACCACTTTCCCCTAATCCTTGAAACTGCCTCAAACTCTTGGGGTTCACGTCCTTTTAGATTTGAAAACAACTGGCTTCACATCAATTTTTTTTCCAAATCTTGTCTTGATAACTGGACTATTGCTAACTCACTATCAACAAACATAGGTCTACACATTTTAAATAACACAAAACACATCAAAAATCATATAAAAAATGGATGCTTCAAAACCCCTCGACCTTATCTGATTCTCAGACAGACCTCGAAGACCAACTTCTCCATGTTGAAAAAGACCCTTCAACTGATCCTTCCTTGATCCTCTCCATTAAAGCTGATCTAGAACACATAAATAATAGAATCGAAACTAAATGGAGACAAAGGGCCAAAATTACATGGGCTAAAGAAGGTGATAAAAATACAAAATTCTTTCATAAAATCTGCAACCAAAATTTTAGAAATAATGCTATAACTCACCTTATGATAAATGGTAGACTCACTTCTCATAAACAATCCATCATAACCCATATAAAAAAACCATTTAAAAAAAATCTTCAACAATAATCACAACCCATATGGACTAAACAACCTTCATTGTCATTCTATTTGTGAAAACAAAATAAAAAACCCTCATGACCTCATTAAACCTTTCACTCTTGAGGAATTACAATCTGCGATCTCAGACCTAGGAAAAAATAAATCGCCTGGTCCAGACGGCCTTAACGCAGAATTCTTCTTGGCCAACTGGAATCATTATAAACATGACTTCCTTGTCTTTCTTTCCGCCTTCCATGTAAGTTAAAACCCTCACAACATCATTAAATACATCAATAAAACCTTCATTACATTGATAAAAAAATAGTAAACCAGAACTTATTTCACACTTTCGTCCTATCAGTCTCATAAACACCTCCTACAAAATCATTGCTAAAACATTAGCAAATAGGATCAAACCTCTCATGGATGAAATCATCCCTCTAAACCAAACCGCCTTTCTAAAAAACAGAAGCATCCAAGATGCTTTTTTAATGGTCAATCAAACCATCCATCTTTGTCATACAAAAAAAACCCCCTTCTTGCCATTAAACTGGATTTTGAAAAATCTTTTGACTTTGTCAATTGGAACTGTCTTCTATAGACTCTTAAAGGTTTTGCTTTCCCAGACAAATGGATCTCTTGGATTCACACATGTATATCTACAAATCACTTCTCCACTATCATCAATGGCATTCCTTTTGGCTATTTCCATAATACAAATGGACTTAGACAAGGGGACCTACTCTCTCCATACCTTTTCATCATTTTAACCACCATTCTCTCTCGCATGCTCCACTTGGGAAAGCAAAACGGTCTCATTCTGACTCCTGATGACTGCATAGAGAACATTATTCAATTTGCAGATGATACCATCATCTTCTCCTCACCTGATATTTCCTCTGTTCAGAATATCTTTAGGATCATTGGTCTTTTCTCCTACATCTCCGGACTGAAAGTTAACATTCAAAAATCCTCCATTTTTGGGGTAAACATTCAACAATCCTCTTTGGAGAACCTAAAAGACTTTCTAAAGTGCAGAATAGAAGATTTTCTGATCAAATATCTAGGTCTTCCTATCACCCCTTATAACATTTCAAATGCCATTTGGAAACCTATTATTTCAAAAATAAACACAAAACTCACCTGTTGGGAAAACAACTTCCTAAATCTCTCAGGAAGGCTCTCCCTGCTAAATAGTGTCATTACCCCCATAACAACCCACTTCTTAAGCTGTATACCCCTACCCTAAAAAACAAAATCCATTCTTGACAAAATCTGGAGAAAATTCCTGTGGAATAATGTCCAAAAGCAAAATAAACAAGGAAAACACTATCATCTAGTTAATTGGAAAATTATTTCAGCTCCTATTGATCAAGGTGGCTGGGGCATTATAAATATTGAAACACACTCTCTCTGCCTCATCGCCAAAATCATAGATTGTCTTATCCAAAACAAAAAGAAAATCTGGACACATCTTATCACAAAGAAATACTACCAACACTCACCCCCTTGGCATCATATCCAGCGGAAATCGGCTTCCCCACTCTGGAAATTCATAAATAAAAATATAAACACGCTTTCTCAAATCATAAACACTCCTCCAAATTCTCACAAAAATATTTCCTTATGGTCTTACCCATGGTTTGAAAAAAACTCTGTCATAAATCTTAAAACATCTTGGACAATTCCAAAAAAACTTCTCAACATAAAAATTGATAAAGCCCTTTCTCTCATTACCAGTAAAAGATCAAACTCTTTAAAAAGATGTATCCTTTTCCAGGCCAGCCAAAATGATTTTAGAAATCTAGCTAGTACTTTGGAAAATAACATCTCAAACAACATCACCTGGAAATGGGGGAAAGAATATTCGGTCAAGCTTGCATACAATTTTCTTAGCAACAGAGGTATCTCTTCATCATCAACAAAGCTTTGGAAACAAAAATGGCCACAAAAATACAAAACATTCTTATGGCTTCTTCTTCACAATAAACTTCTTACAGGTGAAAATATCTCAAAAAAGGGTTTTATTGGACCTTTCAGATGTGCCCTCTGTGAAAAAAACAATGATTCAGTCAGCCACATCTTCTTCAAATGCACTTTCTCACAAAACATTTTTTCACACTTCATGCAAAAAAGTCTTCCCGATCTCCAGGAAGACATTTTCCCCATTAAAATAACCCCTTTAAGAAGCTACAGAAATTTCAACAGTAATGATATCTTCATCACAATTTGCTGGAACATATGGAAAGAAAGGAACCATAGAAATTTCAACAACGTCAAAAAATTGGCAAAAATTATCATTTCTCAAGTAGATGCCGATCTTCACATCCTCACTAAACTGCAGGAAAACTAACAGTTGGAAAGAAGGATGTTTCGGACGAAGGTGAATTCGAAGCTGCATTTCTCTGCGATATGAAAGCTATGGTGGATGATGAGGCCGGGGTCAGCTTAGTACAACAACTTCTGTGACTCAATCATATGAAAAGACAGTTCAAATCAGTTTATCGTTTGGATGCAAAAACTTTATAGGAGGTTTGTCTTAAGGGGAGCCTCCCCCCAGTTAGCCAAACTTTGCTTCTTTATGCTTATGTTTCAGTCTTTTTCCATTTTTTTCTCCGTCCAGCTGCTCCCTTCATAAACATTCTGTTGGTACTTCACAAAAGCAGGTCTTCGCTTGCTTGATGTGTTTTTTTAATATAAACATTACCATTCCTCAAAAAAATAAATTCCACCTAATCAATCTAGTTTTTGTATCCTTTTTCTCCATGAGGTATTTTATGGCGGCATGATCAGTCCACACCACAACTTTAGAACCTACTAGATATTGTCTAATTTTTTCAAAAGCGAAAACTATGGCAAGTAATTCTTTCTCAGTAGTAGTGTAATTGAGTTGTGCATCATTTAAAGTTTTAGATGCATAAAAAATTACTGTAGGTTTGTTCTCAAGACGCTGCCCCAGAACAGCCCCGACGGAAAAATCTGACGTGTCACATATAAGCTCGAATGGCTTAGTCCAATCCGGTGTTTGAACAACCGGCACAAAAATCAGTTTGTCCTTAAGCACCTCAAAAGCATGCAAGCATTTATCATTGAAATAAAAAACAACATCTTTCTCAAGCAATTCTGAAAGCGGCTTAGCTATTTTCGAAAAGTCCTTGATAAACTGGCGATAAAATCCCACGTGACCAAGGAAACTCCGCACTCCTTTTACCGTATTTGGTGGAGGTAGTTTGGAAATAACCTCAATCTTTATTGGATCCACCTCCAGTCCTTTGCTGGACACCTTGTGTCCTAGCACTATGCCTTCATTTACCATCATGTGGCACTTTTCCCAATTGAGGACTAAATGTGTGTCCTCACATCTCTATAACACCCTATTAAGATTCTGCAAACATTCTTCAAACGACACACCATAGATGGAAAAGTCATCCATAAAAACCTCCAAACAGCGCTCCACCATATCCGAGAAAATAGAAAGCATGCAGCGTTGAAAAGTGGCCGATGTGTTGCACAAACCAAACGACATTCAGCGATAAGCAAAGGTTCCATAAGGACAAGTGAAAATGGACTTCTCTTAATCTTTAGGATCAATGGAAATATGATTGTAACCAAAGTAGCCATCCAAAAAACAAAAATGAGAGCGGCCAGCCAGTCGCTCTAAAATCTAATCAATAAATAGAAGAGGAAAGTGATCTTTTAGAGTAGCAGAATTCAAGCAGCGGTAATCGATGCAAA
Source organism: Alisma plantago-aquatica (assembly GCA_963693085.1). Taxonomy (NCBI): domain Eukaryota; kingdom Viridiplantae; phylum Streptophyta; class Magnoliopsida; order Alismatales; family Alismataceae; genus Alisma; species Alisma plantago-aquatica. The sequence continues at coordinate 1,985,208,328 of OY856409.1, forward strand.
CACGCCACCCAGTTACCAATCGGGTGGTGACAGGTTCATTCAACAAATTTTTATTAATAGTGATTCCCCCATTTTTAGGGACTACTTGTGTGGGGCTTACCCATGTCGAGTCTGAAATGGCATAGATGATGCCCCCCCTGACAGGAGCTTGATCACCTCCTTCTTGATGACCTCCATCATGCTTGGATTTAATCGATGATGTGGCTGAATCACTGGCTTGGCTCCTTCTACAAGCCATATTTTGTGCTGGCAAAGAGTAGGGGAAATCCCCTTGATGTCAGAAATGGACCACCCAAATGCACCACGGTGGTTCTTTAACACCATCATTAGTTGTGCTTCCTCATCAGCACTCAGATATGCTGATATGATCACCGGAAGCTTCTCATTATCCACCAAGAAAACATACTTGAGGTGGGGGGGCAGCGGTTTGAGTTCTAACTCAGGTGGGATGACCAAGGAGGATTGAAGCGGTAGTGAAAACGGTCCCAAATCTTCATAGTGATTGGTGTAATAGCAAGGAAGCATTTGAAGAATCTTGACACATTCATGCAATGCGGTGCTTCTCATCCAATCTTCCATTAAGTTGAAAAGACATGCTTCAAGGGGCAGTTGTGAGTATGAGTCAAACATAGCGACCGTTATAGCCTCATCCTCCATAGACGGTGAAACTTCGTCTTCTTCATCATCGGGATAACCCACTACTTTCATAAGAGAAATTACCTTTGTCTGCTCCATGATGTTCACAGCAATTGTACCTTTATCTACTTTCGTCATGACATGGGCCATATCAAGAAATGGCTTCCCTAGACAAAGAGAGATGTTGTGCTCAAAGTGCTTTATTTTATGACATTGATCAGTTACTTGTGATTGCTTTGGGTTTGACAGCATGAGTATCTCAAATCTGTCATCGGCTATACCCATTGTTAACTGACTTCTACCCATCTCCAGTATCATGTCGGAAGTGGCTTGAAAGGGTCTTCCTAGGAGCAGCTCATTCCCATGCTCATCTTGCATCTCCATGATGACAAAATCAGTCAGAAATACAAATCTATCAACCTTTACTAAGACATCCTCACAGATACCGTACGACCTCACTACAGAATTGTCTGCCAGTTGAATTTTCATGTTGCTCTTCTGCGATTCCTTTAGCCCAAGTTTTTTGAATGTAGAAAGGGGCATCAGGTTGATACTTGCCCCTGAATCACATAGTGCCTCACCAAATTTGACTATACCAATATAGCAGGAGATGTTGAAACAACCCAGATCTTGTCACTTTTGTGGTAATTTTCCCAGAATGAAATCACTTACCTGCTCCTTAAGCACTTCCACCTCGGTATCAGGTATCTTCCTCTTTTTGGTAATTATATCTTTCAAAAACTTACCATACGAGGGTATCTGCTCAATCGCCTCCAACAACAAAATATTAACAGAAAGTTTTCTAAAACTGTCCAGAAATTTCTTTAACTATGCATCCACTTTCTTGGCTTTGAGACTGTTGGGGTAAGGGACGGGGACGATCTGTGCCCTCTGATGTGGTGGCACATATGGTGTCATATTATCTTTCTCCTTCTCTACAATAGGCTCATCTGTGGCCTTGTCTCCTTCATCTTCAACTGTCTCTACCACTTCAGTACCCTATGCGGTCTCACCTTGATTTTCTGATTGTTGAGTGCTCGGTTCATCGACCCTAGGGTTTAAAAGTTTCTTTCCACTCCTCAGTAGAATGGCTTTGGCCTGGTGGTTCCCTCTTGGAACATTTGTGTTTCCTGGAAAACCTTGCACTGTGGGCTTCTTCAGACTTGTTATTTCAGCTGCCATCTATGCTATGGATGTCTCAAGAGTCCTCATCTGGGCTCCATGACTTTGTAGAGTTTGCCCAAACTGGTTCATAAATTCTCTTTGTTGCTTGATTTTTTGGCCAAACGTTCTCTTGATTTTGTTTTATCACATGATTGAGCAACTCATTGCTATTTTCCTCTGCCGTAGGCTGTGGCTTAGCATCAGGATCCTGTAGGAAATTATTTAGATCCTTTCATGATTTTTTTGTCCTTCCTTCAAGAATAGTCATTGTTTATGTACCCCTGTTGCTGGCGCATGAACTTCACTTGTGCCTCATCATCAGATCTGTCATCTTCTTTTGCTAGCAATTTCTTGGCTAATAGGTCCATTTTCTCGTTAAGCTCCTTAATGACTTTTGAATCTCCAACAGCTTAAACTTGTTCTGGTGCATCTATATCACCCCATGACTATTTCTTAGCCATGTTTTTTAGAATCTCCCAACACCTTGTATCGGTATTGTTCAAGAAGAAACCAGAGCCTGCTGAATCGAGGTTGCTTCTGTCATGCTCATTGAGAGCAAAATAGAAATTTTTTACTTGTTTTTCCTTGTCCAGCCCATGATGTGGGCACCTCCTCAACATTATCTGGAAGCGTTCCCACGTCTCTGAATAGGTTTCTCCCACCCTTTGGCTGAAATTGTGAATTTTCCTCACTAAATCATTGGTCTTCTCAGGTGAAAAAAATCGCTCAAAGAACACCTCTATCATTTGATCCCAAGTCTCCACGATCTCATCATCAAGGTTATGCAGCCATTCTCGTGCATTGCCTTCCAGAGAGCTGGGAAACAACTTCAAGTAAAGTACTTCCTGTGGAAACTGGTCAATTTTTATCATATCATAGTTTTCTATGAAAGTGCTTATGTGGGCCACTGGATCTTCATTCTTCAGCCCATGAAACACTTGATATTTAACCAAATTAATCAGTGCCGGATCAATTTTATATGTAGGAATGTTTATCGCCTGCCTTTTAATAGGCCCCTTTGACGTAGAAGAGGAAGAAGCATTGATCTTCTCCCACATTGTTTTTTCTTCAGCCATTGCTTCTGGTTCAGAATCTGAATCCACGTCCTCACACTGATTTCGGATGTTGTTTTCCTCGTCGTCTGATCCCAAAGACGAGACCTGTGATGATGATCGTGCATAGTCTGTGCTACACGTGCTCACCATGCACTAGTACCTGCAAAAAGATGTATTTAATTAAGCAAAGTGTTAGACGAAAGCATAATGTGAAAGATAGATGATTAATTTCAAGAAGTAAAATTGCAAATGAAAAGAAAGGGTAGCCTATATGGCCACTTGTAGCACTCGTAGTGCCGACAATTGTCATTTCCCCGAGAACGATGCCAAAAACTTGACATGATTTTACCGTGTGTATAACGCAAGTGCACACGTCAATGTAATATAGGCCTTGTGAGGCCCGAGTCAAACTCAGGGAAACGGAACTCTCGGTAGACTACTACTAACTACTCACGATCAGCTAAACTGGTTTTAAAAGTTTAAGAAGTGTTTTGAAGAAAAAGAAAAATGGAACAAAAGAAAATAGAACGATCGATTAAATGGTTGGTTTAATCAATTTCAATGGAATCTTTAGGATTGCGGTTTCACCTTGGGTTCTCGTTGCACTAAGTTTTACACAATTACCATGAAATGTCTCCTAATTTAGGTAGTGGCCTGAAATTAGAATTGCTCGCTTCCGCGATACAAGTCACTACCTTAACCTAAGTTGGTTCCACATCAGTAGTAACCTATGTCTTAGATAAGGTGCATGAAATTTAGGTCTAAGGGTTCCCACCATTAATCATACATCACATTTTCTAAGGAATTTATTGATTAATGTGATTATCGTTTCTTTTCAACCGTTAATTCTTCATCAAAAGTAATTAAAGGTATTGGATTATCACTATGGTGATCAAACACAATGATATAATATAGAAAATGATAGCATACCACGAATTTTAGAGACAAATTATGATAAACTATGTTAAAACTGTCATACAACGATCACCCGGGCTACTCCCGGTCCTAAAGACAAAGGGGATTAGCCCTGCATGTTCATCTCAGTAGAAAACATGGTGAAGGAAAGAGGAAATATGGAGAAAACGTGAATAGATGTGAAGTAACCCCTGAATGGAGAAGATCTGGGCATTCCTCAACGTGGGCTGAGCGTTCTACAACCTTTCGGTGGCGGAAAACTCCTTCTACGACCTCCAGAACGATCAGTGCATAGATCTGGCTCCATTCATTCTCCTCCCTTCTCCTCGAGACTTGTGCATCAGCTAATGACCTCATCAATGGCTTAGGGCTGCCGTTTTTAGGTATAATCACCACTTTAGGCCACCAAAACATCACCACCGTATGATTAGACTCGAGCTGTAGATTAACCTGATCTTACGGCGTCGATACCATCAACGCAGGTCGATGATATCGACCCACCCGGATACCGACGATCCTTTACTTTTCTAGATTTGCTCTGACATGATCTCGATACCATCGACTTTTGGGTCGATGGTATCGACACCTTAGGTGTCGCTTTTCTATGGAATCTGACACTTAAGCTGATTCTACTGAGACGGAGTCAATAGTATCGACTATTTGGTCGATAGTATCGACTTGTAGAAATCTGACTCGCTGAAGCTATCTCGCTACCATCGACTTCTGGGTCGATGGTATCGACTCATTCTGCTCTTTTGCGACTAACTCCCTGTGACGTTGTCGATACTATCGACAGTCGTCGATGGTATCGACAATTGTATATATCCATTTTTCCTTAAAATCAAAGATAAACTCGAATAAACTTTGATAAATATAATCATTCATACCAAATGAGATAAAACAAGGTAAATTTGTTGCATAATGAGATTATAGGCTGAAGGAACTGAATCATGCAATATTAACCATGAAAATGACCAATAATCGCACAAAGCACATATGAAACTAGCCTATAAAAGTGACTCAAAATCCTCGCATCAATGGCAAACAACTTATTTGTAAACAAGCAAATTATTTTTAATATGTAAAAGGTATCGATCCCATGGAACAACATTATAAAGATTTATTATTCGAACCAACTGCTTTGAGTAATATTTAATTTTAGTTTGATTGATAATAATTATTCCTGAGAATAGAAGTAAAAAGAGTTATTACATCTAAGCACAAAAATCAAGAATTGATATGATTGTAACTAAAAAAAGATTGCAGAGAAAAGGCGATTTGATAAAACCAGATTATAAAGAAATATCAGGGGTTTGGGGTTCACACCCATAATCACCATACCTATTCTAGTTGACATGAACTTGTTTAAAACAAGAAAGTTGGATTAAAATAAGAGGAAAATGTTTTTCCAAAATGCATTTCAAAAGATCAAGCTTCTCACGAATACTGGATCTTGATGTTTGCAGATCACTGCCCAATCATCCAATAGAGAACCTTTTGAGATCTCATCTAGAGATCTATGCGTTCATTTGGTTATTCTAAACCTTTGGGGTTTGTGGTCTCTTCATCCAAGGTTGACATACGGGGAAAATGATAGATCAAGTCATAAACCTCGTGTGGGAATAGAATGAAATGTGATCTACCTAACAAGCATGCAAAGTTAATATAAAAAAAGGTACTTGGATACAGGGCTACACCCCATGCCGTGATATAATGAACTAGTCACACATATTAAAAGATGATCCAATAATAAAATAAAGGAGAGAAGGAGTCATAGGGCTAATGATAAGAAAGGAGAATCCAATAGAAATTAAATTATGATCTAGAAATACAAATTATGATTCTTCCTCTCCAATCTTTGCCTAATCATACAAGCAAATCAAAGAAAAAAATTAAATACTACTATTATTATACAAGAGATTCCCCTTTGTGATTAGACCCCCCTCCTTTTATAAGGGGGGAGAGGACCGGAAACCCTAAACATGCTTATGGTGGCGACTAAGAATCAGTGACTCACGATGCCAGTAGATCGACTGGAGTTTTAGTCAATTGACTAAGGGGATGTCGTGTGGCTTCCAAGCTAGGGACAACTTGGCTGGCTGAGTTGATAGTTCATCTCCAAGGTAAGTCAATTGACTGGTTTTTTGTGAATTGACTAGGAGAGCATTTGGACGTCCGATTCAAGAGCAAGTCCATCGGCCGATTGGAGATGAATCGCCTAACTGGAGGAATTTGACACCCGATTCAAGAGAGAATCAGTCAGTCGATTGGAGGTGAATCGCCTGACTGAGTGGTAAAATGTGCCTTCTTGATTTGGGTTGTGTTAGTCGATTGGGTCGCCAATCAACAAGTGTCTTTCTGGACTTCACCAATCATTGCATGTGAGTCAGCCAACTGGAGTGTCAGTCGATCGAGTGGAAGTTTATAAGGATAGAAATATGTAGTTGAGGCATCAAATGTTTTTGACTCTTTGGGTAAAATTGTAAGTTATTGGTCTTTGAAATTGAGGGGGAAATGAGGTGTTCATCTGTAATAACAAAAAAAACTAGATAACATTCTATTTAAGGAGGGAAGTCAAAACTAATGCAATTGAACTCTAAAACTATGAAATAGTTATGCAAAGTGTCTAGAAGGTGAACAAAAAGATGCGATAAAAGTGGATGAATATGCATTCATCATGTACTCACTCATGTAGAAAACATATCATGTTATTGACTCAAACTGGATTATCTAAGCATATAAAACCAGATCGAGCATGGGATCCTATTGGAAATGGGAAGATCAAGGATGTGTGGCCAACCTCCTAGAGAGAGCAATGTGCATGGACCAGGTGAGTAGGGATGCAACTCTGTGGACCATTCTTCGGGCCTGATAGGTGGTGGTATCACACCCTTCTATTAAAAAGTAAGCATTTTAGGATGTATTGCTTCTACCAAGCTGAAATTAGGAGAAGATCCTAAATTTATCCAAGAAAACACAAAATAGAACAGTCAGCTAAAGCGCACACATTCACATACATTGTAATATATAAATGTTCTATGCATACCTTTTTGAAGGACAATCTCTCTAGTTTGCATCTCCATTGCTAATATGGAACCCTATTGATATACCCATACCAATGGTGGCAGGTAGAAAGAGAAGCCTTCAGATAGCCCTGAGGACCTCTCTGGGTGACAGATTTGTTGAGAAGGAAGTGCTCATATCCTTAAATATACAAGGTTCAGATTAGTGAAGACAATCACAACATGAAAGGTGAGAAGAAACTAAACATCAAAATCTCATAAATATACATGTACATCTTGCATGCCAACAATTCCACTACAACTTTTAGCATTCCTGATAGTCACTTCAAGGAGAAATCATGACCATAAACCTCCTCAAGAAAGTCAACTAGTTGGAATTAATTCACCCCATTCAAATAAAGGCACAACCTTCAAATCCATCAAGAAGGAGAACCAGTTGATCTCTCCTCAATTTGCATAGTTATTGCCAAAAAGATAGTCAGTGATCAACACAAATAGAAAAACATTGACCCGCAATAAAACAAACTGAGGGGAACACACTCCCTCTATTCATTCACCTTAATAAAGGTATTATGAATCCAAGTGTACTTGACTTCATATCATGAATCCATACCAGCATCTCTAGGATCAAATCCAAGTAACTCTATGACACGGGCCCTCCCTCATAGATGCCTATTTAACAATCGATTAATCAGAGTACTCCCAAAGGATAACATAGTTTTCTCGGTAAACTCACTTGGGGTTAAGTCTAGATTTCTAAAGACAAAGCAAAAGTTATTGGCTTTAGGATAGAAGTGCTCAATCAAGGCAATCACATAATTCCAAGTCATGCCCCCGCACCAACAGATACTTCTGAGGTCATTCTATTCTAATAAATTCAAATCTTGAGTGACAAGGTTCTCGTATAGATACTTTATCTCGTTCAATAACAACCATAGATAAATGTTATAAAATTCGAGTCCATGAGAACAATGAAGAGAATAAAACATTATGATAAAGGCCATGTAGCATTCGGTAAACCAAGGGACAATGACAAAAAATTCAAAGTTATATTGTATTGCCCGCTCGAAGCCCTCTATGGTGAGCATTCATTCACAATGGAAGGATTTGATCCTAAAAGACATGAGTAGGGAGAAGCTCTCCCTAGATCTTTTCTGGACCTCCACGAAGACTACCAAGTGCAAAAAATAAGATTAAAAGAATTCCGAGTCAAAAGAAGCAAGAGAAATAGAACCCACATGGGATAAAATATGGATAGGGAAAAGGGGGTCAAAGGGGGCGGCGGAGGCCATCACAACAATGGAGGTGGTCGGGGTTGGGGAGATTGTCGGAGAACATTCATTTTACTACAGATGATCTATGGAATGATCCAAACAAGAACATTGAACTAGGAGGACAAAGGAAGGACAATGTTCGGGTTTTGATCCCAAAAGTTGGGATAATCTTCCAATTTTCTACGATGCATGGATCGAATGTTTAAGGGTGAGTTACTAAAATGGAGATTAATAAAAAATGCACAGAGAGATGGCAGAGGATCTCCGACCCTTGGGTGGCGCAAAAATGTATCTCACTTGGTATCAAGGGGAGGTTGTGGAGGGTAGACCTAACCTTAATATGAACCTTGAAGGTGACCATAAGGGATCGAAAAAGAACATAAACATCCTCAACAAGTCAAATACAATTATAGAGGAGAATTTATTCTTGGAAAGTTTATATGAAAAAAACCTCACCATTTCCAATAAAACCATTTCTTTTGATGAAGGTTGTCCTTCCCTTGTTAATGATTCAGATGCAAAGGAGGGCATGGTCAGGCCATGAAAGTATACTATCATTTCTAGAATAATCAATATCGATGCCAAATATATGTGACTTGAGGGATCACTTGAAAGACATATGGAACCCTATTGGTCAATTCAATATGTATGAAGTAGACCTAAGTGATTATGTCATTTAATTCTCCTAAATAAGGGACTATGACACATAATAAACTGGATTACTATGGAAACTACTTGGATGTTGCTTGGAGATTGGGCATGGTACCCCATTTTCAAACCTACAACAAACTTGCACACTATCTTGTCACATGAGTCTGAATCCTCAACCTACCCCTACACCTTTATGTGTCAACTCTATTTGAATATATTGTCTTGGCATTAGGGTTCCTGGTGAAGGTGGATACTCATACCATGGTGAGAATAAGGAGCAAGTTTGCTCAACTTCCATAAAAATCAAGACATCAAAGAAACTAGTATCCTCTATACTGATAAATGGCATAGAATACCAAGTAGAATTTGAGGTCTTACCTAACACATGAACCGCATGTGGAAAACTTAGACACTTGACAAAATATTGTCCTACTATGAGAAGCAATAAGGATAACACCAATGATAATTCTACTAACTCAAGGGAGGAGAGATCTAAAAAAGCACACGACTATGAGGCGGTCAGAAATTGGCAGAAAGAAAGAATGAAAAGCATTGCATACCAATCTAGAAGGAATTTAAATGAAGATAAATCTATGGATATCCCAACAAGTTTGTTAGATTAACAAATGAAGACCTTGAACCCTCAGAGGAGACTGCCCAACTAACAAACTGAGAGTAACAGTTGGAGCAACAAAGCAAGTCAGACAAGACAAAGATTGGAAGAAGAAGAATCTTTCCACTATAGATGATAAAAGGGAAGTGTTAAAGGATATAGTAATAAGTCAAGTAGCGTCATCATCAAAGCCTAAAATGCCTCTGAAGGACCAATCAACATCGCACACCGCCTTATATGCAGATTTTGATGAAGTGATTCAAGAAGTCATAGTAGCAGAGGATGACATGTATGGTAGTAATTGCTCTAAAAAATGTCAATGCAAATGGGAGTAGGGTGACCACCTAGGAATTTGCACAACAAGTCAATCTAGACACTACTATAGAAGGAACTAAGGTCATTGAAGATACATGCTGCTAGAAGATGACAAAAATGGGGGAAGGAGTAGAAAAAGTAGAGGATGCTACACATCCAATCAATCCTATACCTCCTCCAGTGGGCAGGAAAATTAAGGGCAATGGTCCCAAGATGAAGTTTCCCCGAGCAAAGCCACCTTATGAACAACGTCATAAGAGCCCAAGGATTTCTCAAGAGATAGAGAATCAGGATTAGAAAGAAAACTAGATCCCAACTTTAGACTATAGGTGATACCTCTTCTTTCCTCTTTTATGTTTTATATTAGATATACTTTGTTGGAACACTAGGGGAATCGAAAATTTAGATACATACCATGTACTCAAAGACATGTTGGTAACAAATAAACCAAAGATCATTTCCATTTTAGAAACCAGAATATGTGGTATTAATGCCACTACAATCATCAAATATATAGGCTTCATGAATTCCCACCATGTGGAATCCAAGGATTTTGCTGAAGGCATTTGGTCTTGCTGGAAGGAGGAGCATTGCAATGTGCAAATTATGGTCTTGCTAGAAGGAGGAGCATTGTAATGTGCAAATTTTTAATAATCACCACTAGCTCATCACTTGCCTAGTGAACAAAGAGACTTACATCACTTTCTTCTACACTAACCCTCACAAAATAGTGAGAAAGCTTCATTGAAAACATCTTGTGCAGATGGGGAGTCATTTTTCTAATCATGGATGGTTGTTAGAGACTTCAAGATGACCCTAAATTCTTTTGAAAAAAGTGGCAGCATCTACAATGATTTTACATAGGCCAATCTATTCAAAAATACCTTTGTTTAGGTGGGCCTCACTGACATTGGCTTCATAGGTTTGTTATTCACTTATAAACACGATCGACTCCAACAAAGATTAAACCCGGTTTTTGCAAACACTCAATTTATTAGAAAGTGCTCTGAATTTATCTCCATTATAAAATGGAAAATCAAGAGATGGCCTCACTAGGGTTCCCGAGCCGCGGTGGCGGCCGTGAAAGCTGGGGTGGGCGTAACTCTGGGCGGGTTGCCCCCGCATTTCCCCTATTGACGACGATCCTAAGCCATCCACAGACCTTGATCCACCCCCAGTGAACTCCATGGAAGGCGACATCATGATGGATGCCACCGACCCACCGCCGCAACAGCAAACCAGGTCTTATAAAGATGGCATGACAGGACGTTCCACAAAGCCACCTGCTTCCCTTTCCCCGGTCTCGCCGGACCTACTTACGTCGGCAGATATCCGCGTCGATTGCACAGGTGCCATCCCAGCCATCTCCATCAACCCGGCCATACTTCCACCCCTACTTGAACCCTAGAAGTTCGCGGTCATCATCAAGGTCATCGGCACCGACGTGAACTTCAACGCCCTGATGAACAGACTCCCACACCTCTGGAAACTGACGGACGATTTCCGTGCCATCGACCTCGACAAAGGATATTACATCATACAACTCGCCAACAATGACGACTTCGTTCGTGCCCTTACCGGGGGGCTGTGGATGATCTTCAACCATTACATATCAGTGCAATCATGGTCGAAGGACTTCCGACCATCCGACCCTATCCCCAAGAAGCTGGTGGTGTGGGCGCGGGTTCCAGACCTGCCAATTCACCTGTTCCAGAATCAACTCCTGTCGTGTGTGGGAGACCTGATCGGAAAGACAATTAAGATTGACACCATGACCCAGTCTGGTCATCGGGGCAAGTTCGCCCGTATCGCGGTTGAAGTCGACATGACCAAACTGCTGCCACCGGTGGTCCTTCTCGATGGAGAGCGCTACCGTCTGGAATACGAAAACCTGCCCACTTTCTGCATGAAGTGCGGACGGCTTGGTCACGCCGAGGGAGATTGCAAGTTCATTCCTACGTTTCTGAGTGCGGCCACTGCCTCGACGAGCACGCCGACGTTGACTGTCAATGCACAGTATACGGTGGAGATGCATGCCAAGATGCCCGACAAGAGACCCACGGCTAGAAAGAAGCACCCTTCTGCAATGAATGCGAGTACGACCACCAATACTATGGAGACCCCATCCATAAAGCCCAATGCCACACCAGCTCCCCCCGCTGCAAACGCTGATAATGGAGGCAGGTGGGAGGCAGTTGTATCCCACAAGCTTAAGAAGAAGGTGGGCAGTTCTACTCCCAGGACTGGCGCACAGGCAAGTAGCCTTCCGCCACCCGCTCCGACCAGGACCCAAACCGTAAACACTACAGGAGACGACAACTCAGTGGTCACCCTGGTGGACGGCGAGATTAGCAAAGGGAGGAACACCACCTTTGTTGATTCCTTCCGGTTCCAATCGGTTGACCAGAGCAAACATCTCTCTCTCCAATCCGGGTTCTCGTTGGGAACCCAAGATGCTAGCGGTGGGGTTATCCTCCGCAATAGACGGGTCGTCTACCAAACTGTGAGCCCAGGGCGTGAGCGGAAGAAAGGCAAACTTGCAATGCTTGTGGGTAACGTCGACTTCACAGCTAATACAAAGAAATCTCTAGACTTTGAATCGGCTAACACAGAACCTGACGAGACCATGGATGCCTCCTCCGCAGCATCCGGTCTCCTTTCCGCCATCACCTAAGCACCACGGGTGCTGTCCGCTCCCACTTCCGGTTGTTTAATGACTAATATCATTTGTTGGAATATCCAGGGAGCATGTTCTAAGGATAAGTTAATTCTTCTCAAAGAATACAAAAGGAGGTACAAACTCCACATTCTTGTCATTATCGAGCCCCGCTGCAGTGGTAGCAAAGCCGATGAAATCATTAAAAAGCTCAAATTATCCTCTTCCCACAGAGTTGAAGCGTTGGGTTTCTCTGGGGGTATCTGGGTCCTTTGGGACAACTACAGATGCACTGTTGATATCATGCAAAGCCATCACCAATACGTGCATTATTGTATTAACAGTTCCTGGTTGCTCACCTTTGTTTATGGTAGTCCAAACCCACAGAAGCGTAACCTCATGTGGTGTAGATTATCAGGCCTCTCCTCTTCTATTAGTGGTCCCTGGGCGTTGGTCGGCGACTTCAACACTATGCTTGATGCCTCGGAGAAACAAGGCAGGCGTAGTTTTGATAGACAATCCAGCCTCAAATTTAATTCCCTCCTTGCCATTGCTGGCCTCAAAGAAATGCCTTCCTCGGGGCACCGCTTTACGTACAAGAAAGGCAGGCTGCTAGAAAAACTTGACAGAACTATTGCTAATGAGGAGTGGATGGTAGTGGAGGGCGGTTTGAATGTCCAAGTTCTACCACGTCTTCACAGCGACCATAACCCCATCCTTCTTTCCGGGCATTGCCAACAACATAGAAGTCATCACTTCAAAACCAAGATGAGTTGGAATCTTATTCCTGCTTTCAAAACTGAGCTGCTCAATGCCTGGGATGGCACTCGATCCTACCTGGATGCTCTCCCTTCCTTTAAAGAGGCTGCTACTTCATGGGAGGCGAAGAGAATCAAGCAACAACATAAGCAAAAACATATCCTTCTTCGTAAAATCGACAAATGTCAGGTAGCATCCAGTTCTTCTTCTTCTCCGGTTTTGATACAACTTAAGTCCATTGCCTTACAAGAAAGTCTTAACTCGATTCTCCTGAGAGAAGAGGTTGATTTGCAACAATGATCTAACATCAACTGGTTGCAGTATGGGGATGGAAACAACAAATTTTTTCATGCTTATGTCAAGTCACGTAGGCAGCACAACAAAATCTTGCGGTTACGGGATAACAATGGTGTTTGGATCACCGAGCCAGACATCATAAAACTCCATGTGCGGGAGTTCTTCATGCAATTGTTGTGCACTTCAGCTTCACCGCCCCCGACTCGTGAGGTTATCTGTAATTATGTTGGTGTGTTCCAGCTGATTTCCAACATCCCTATGCTCGGGCGTGTTCCAGATGCAGAGGAGATCCGTCGCACCCTCTTCCTCATGGCCCCCGCCAAGGCGCCAGGTCCTGACGACATCCACAATGGGTTTGTCCAAGACCACTGGACCCATGTGGGCAGCTCCTTCGTCACTACTGTTCAACGTGTTTTCACCACCAGCCAGGTGGACCCTCACATTGCGGACTCCCTCCTTGTGCTCATCCCCAAGGTCGCCAACCCACAACGCTGCTCCGAGCTCCGCCCTATCTCTCTAAATAATTGTTGCTTCAAGCTTATCTCCAAGATTATTGTTGAAAGGCTTAAACCATACTTGAATGGGTGGATCTTTACGACCCAGTCGAGCTTCATCCCCGGCCATCGTATCAGTGAAAACATACTTCTTGTTCAGGAAGTTGTGCATTCTATGAAGCAGAAGCATGGGAATACTAAATGCGTAGCTATCAAGCTGGACCTTTCCAAAGCCTTTGATCGCATGAATTGGCTATTTATTGAGGATACTTTGGTGAAAGTTGGCATCCCCGAAAATCTTTCTAAATTGATCATGCAAATCATCTCTCAAGGCAACACCTCTATCTTGTGGGAAGGTGCCCCTATGGACCCCATCAAATCCATTCAAGGCGTGCGATAGGGGGATCCCATCAGCCCCTATCTTTTTGTTCTGTGCATGGAACGCCTCAGTCAAGCCATCTCTAACGTTGTGGCACAGGGAAGTTGGAAGCCGATTAGACTTACTAGAATCGGTCTACCACTCTCACATGTCATGTTTGCTGATGACATCCTCCTAATGGCTGAGGTCTCCTTGGCTCAAGCAGCTACCATTAACAAAGTCCTCAAGGAGTTTGCCACCGTATCTGGTCAAGTCGTCTCTAAAGAAAAGTCATGTTGCTACTTCTCTCCAAATACATCCACTGCTGAGCAGCGCGCTTTCTGTCGCTGCATGGGCATTCCGAAAACTACATATTTGGGACGTTACCTTGGTGTCCTCGTTCTCCATCACCGGATCAACAAAGGGACACACTCACATATCTTCCGTTCTATTAGAGGTTGCATGGACAGCTGGGCAGCTCGCTCCCTATCACTTGCAGGTCGCATTACTCTGGCTAAATCCTCTCTGCAATCCATTCTTTCCTACACCATGCAATCGGTGCAGCTTTCGCCGACTCTTTGTGACGACATCAATAAGCATATTTGGGACTTCATATGGTCAGGTGGACGTGATCATAAGAGAATGTCCCTTGTATCTTGGGACAAGCTCACGAGTAGCAAGGCTCTAGGTGGGCTAGGCATCAAGGATGCACGAACTCAAAATGCGGCCTTAATGATGAAGAATGTTTGGCAGTTCATTAATAATTCCCCGTCTCTCTGGGTTCAATTAATGAAGAACAAATACATTCGTAATGGTGTCATCTCTAAGAAACCTGGTTCATCCGCTGGGCCTTTATCAAGCGTCATATTCCCAAATTGGAGGCTATTTGTCACAAAACTATTAATTCTGGTGAAAACACTAATGTTTGGCGCGATAAGTGGCTACTGGGTAAAGCCATCACTGATATCGCCCCAAGCATACAGCCGCCTGATGGCCTGAATGACCTCACTGTACAATCCCTCTCCCCTTCCCCCGATACGTGGGATTGGGAATTCATTCATGCTTACTTTCCCCCATCCATATGGAGCCTGATCCGCAACATCGTTCCTCCTTCAGCTGGCACAGGTCCTGATACATGGGCATGGCCACTGGAACCTCGCGGTGAGCTCACGGCAAAGAGTGCCTATGCTTGGATAAAAAACGATCAACGTCGCCCTCCAGACTCAAGTTGGATGGCTCTTTGGTCCCTGCTGCTTCCTCCCAAGATAAAGTCTTTCCTCTGGCTACTCAAGCACCGTGCCATCTTAACTCACACGGAGAAAGTGCGCCGACATATTATTGCGGATGACACTTGCCCTCTCTGCACTCGTGAGTCGGGTACCCTGGTTCACTGCCTCTGCGACTGCCCCGACAACCTCAAAGTTTGGAAACTGCTGAACATGGAACCCTCCTTCTTCACCACTCCAGGGGATGAATGGATTACCTATATCATTCATGACACCGCCTCCAAGGAGTATAGGACTCTACGCTACGTCGGATGCTGGACCATTTGGCAAGCGTGTAATGAAACTCTTCATGGAGGCAAACGGCTCCCAACACAAGTGATTGCTAGCCGCATATGTCAAACATCTGTTGTCGTACTCTTAGGGCACAACAATTCTACTCGGCCGTCTTTGGCCGCGCCTCACACTGCTCACCCAGTCATGCCGTTTGCTCACCATCAAGTTGTTTTTATTGATGCTGCCTTCCAATGCCACACACTCAAGATGGGTATTGGCATCCATATTACTGATAGCCACGGTACGTGCATGCTTGGTCACGGCACTTTTGGCCATGCAGCGTCAGCTCTTGAAGCTGAGATGCAAGGTATCATCCTTGCTCTAAACCTTTATACTCAAATGCACTGGACTACTCCGTTGCTTTTATCCGATTCTACTACAGCCATCGAAGCCCTCCAACATGTGAACACGCCAGCCTGCAAACTCGATCCACTGAGGAGGATGTACTGTCGTGCTCTCACCTCCCTACCCAACTCCCAACTCCGGTTCATCAGCCGTAAGCGCAACACAGTGGCGGATATTATAGCCAAACATTCCATGTATACCTCTACAGAGTGTAACTTTACCTGTTGTAAGCCGGCTTGGCTATCAAAGGATATTAATATTCAATGCCCTGTAATTTGGCCCGAACTAGAGATCGGGATGAATAATAACTAGTCTCTATGTGGTGGAAAAAAAGTGCTCTGAATTTGTGATAGAACATTTTCCAAGAATCTAATTAGACCAGTATCCTATTCTCATTTGGTCCACTGCAAAGAACATGGATCATCCCAAATTCATTGCAAAGACATTGTGGTCCACAAATCCTCAATTCATCCAAATGTTGCAAGATACATGAAACCCAGCATGGACTTTTATGATGCATTGAAGAAGACAAGGGGAGCATATTAAAATGGGAGGCTCAACACAACGAAAAGATAGGGAGAGACAAGAAGAGAATTTTGTAAAATCTTAACCTACTTCAATCTAATATAGCAAGGAACTATGACATGATCACTGATAGCATGTGCATTGAAATGAAAGAGGAACTCAATAATATTCTAGGAAAAGAATAAGAGGTATTGGAAGTAAAAGAGTCATATTATTGGCTAACTAACAGATACAACAATACTAAGTTTTACAATGCCTATTTCAATCAAATAAGACAATCATATAAAGTGACTATGTTGAAAGATAACATTGAAGAATGGATTATAGATGAATATGCCATTCAGACCATGATTTGCAACAATTTTCAAAGACCACCTTACCCCCACACTGAGTGAATATTTCATATGTATTTCTGCTTTCCTGATCATGTCTACACAAATAACTGAGGCTAGTATAGGAAAATAGCCAACAGTCCAGAAAAGAAGGGGATCTTCAATATCCTCGAGGCATCCAACCCGTACAAAGCTATCGGGTTAGATGGCATTGATGGCTAATTTTCTTTTTAGAAATTGGGCAATGTTTAAAGAATATGTAAGGAGAATTATTACTTATGTAGTTGGTCATGGGCAAATAAATGAGTCTTTGTGCGACTCTGACAGTGTCCTTATCCCTAAAGTCTCAAGAGTAGAAGTGTGCACACACTTTAGACCTATCTCCTTAAATAACTTTTGTCTAAAGTTGGCATCAAAAGCTATAGTTGAACATTTAAAGAATTTCCTTTCGACATGGGTCTCTCCTTCCCAAAGTGCCTTCATTCTAGGCCATTGAATTGCGACCAACATTGTTGTCACCCAAGAACTAATACACAACATGAGAAAAAGAAGCACTGCTAGAACCATGACCATCAAAATTAACCTATCAAAATCATACAAAAAGATATCTTGGGACTTCGTAGAAGACACTCTTGAGAGGTTAGGCCTAGGGGTCAACATAGGAAACTATATCTTGAAGTCCATTGTCAAAGGTAAAGCTTCAATTAACTAGAAGGTAAACCTACAAGGTCCTTCATGACCTCAAGGGGGCTAAGACATGGGGACCCATTGTCCCCATACACGTTTCTGTTGTGTCTAGTGAGACTTAGACAAAGTATTGAACATCTATTACAAGACAAAGAGAGGAAACCAATTAATATATCAACACATGGTCCTCTCATATCCCACCTTTGTTTTGTAGACAAAATCCTTCTTTTCTCTAAGGTATCAAAATGAAAGATGAAAATAATCCTCAACTTCTTCAAAGAGTTTGGTCGTGCCTCCGGCCAAACAATTTTAGCAGAGAAGACCAGTATCTTCTTTGCAAGGAGTGTCTCGATTACATCATGTAGGCATATATGCAGACTATGTGGTTTTACTCAGACTAAAAATCTTAGTAGGTATCTTGGGTGCCCTCAATTCACTCGAGAGTGACAAAAGAGACTTATACAAACGTCATGAATAAATTGTTATCTAGAATCAATGCATGGTCCACCAAATGCCTATCTTAGTTGGACGTGCATGTCTTACAAAACCAACCTCGTGTGTGATTCCTATCTATGTGATGAAAATAGTTGTGATACCTATGAAGTTTTTTTAAAGAATATATAGTTATATCCGCACTTTTTGTGGTGGGGAAACCATAAAGCCCAGCCTCTTTCCCTAGTGGCCCAAAATAAAGTAACTAGTGGAAAAAAGAACATGGAGGTCAGGGTCTCAAATCCATGGAGGAACGGAACAAGGCCCTCATTATGAAGAACACTTGGGATTTTAGCTTGGGAAGTGAGTCTTTGTGGTGTGAGGGGTTGCATAAGAAAATTGGGAATCTCAGTAGTCAGCAGTTATCTACTCCGCACTTGGCTACCCAGCGTTTACCGTTGGCACGATAACTAGTACACCAGAGGTGCGTCCTTCCCAATCCTCTCGTACTAGGGAAAGGTCCTCTCAATGCTCTAACGCCCACACTGGATATGGACCGAACTGTCTCACGGCATTCTAAACCCAGCTCACGTACCACTTTAATGGGCGAACAACCCAACCCTTGGAATATACTACATCCCCAGGTGGCGAAGAGCTGACATCAAGGTGTCAAACCTCGAAAAGTCTATGAGCTTTCATAGTTGGGCAATGTTGTATTGAACCAAAAGGACCTCATCTCTCAAAATCAGTCATGATTCCTATTAGTGGGCAAAACATCAACACTTAGAGAGACTGATGGTGGAGTGCAAACACAATGTTGGTTGATCAAATAATACACCATATTCCCACATATCTCAAAGGCCTATAGGTGTCGAGTCTCGTGGACCTAGATGGAAATTGGGATGTGCCCTTCCTCGAGCACTAGATTCCAAGGGACACTATTAGAAGAATCCTCAATGCAATGGTTCTTACTTGCAATGATATTAAGGATGCCCGATGCTGGATCCATAGTGACACATGTAGCTTCTCAACCAAAAGTATGTATGAGTTGCTTTGAACTGACAAGGGCATTCATACTGAAGGAGAATAGGATGAGTTATGAAAGGTAACTATTGCAGAAAAGATAAAGCCATTTATGTGGTTAGCAGGACATGAATATCTGCTAACCAACGGTAGAAGATTGATGAGATGCATGATAATGGATGGAAGATTCCCATAGTGTAATGGTGAGTTTGAATCAACTATCCACGCCCTCTGTGACTGCCCCTTCAGAGAAGAAGTGTGGAAAGACCTCCTCCATCCTCTAACTTAGATGAATTTCTTTGTTTCACCTTTTGTATGGATCTGGTTAAAAATGAACTTTGGAAAGGATCTCAAAAAGGTTACGATGTTCATGTACACATGTTGGTACATTTGGAACACAAGGAATGTTGTAGTTTTTTAGAAAAAAAGAAGAACTATGGCCCATCAAGTCAACTACATCATTAAAGAGACTACCTACTCCTACAAATCCTGGGAGAAGGAAAAGAATGCCAATAATTCTGGGAAGCTGGTCAGCTAGGTTAAACCTCCTACGAGGTATAGAAATATCAACGTCGATGCAACATATAAAAAGAAAAGCATGGACATTGCAGCAATCACCAGAGAAGAAGAGGGTAATTGGATTGGAGGTACCTAAAACACAATAAGGGCACAAAGTGTATTGGAAGCAGAAGTAAGGCTATTAACCTAGCAATTGAAGAAGTCATCGCAAAAGGCTATAGAAAACTGATAATTGAATCTGATTCCCTTAGGACAAAGAAGGCAGTATAGGGCAACATTCAGGATTACCCTAAAGTGTCAAGATGGGTGTTGAAGATCTATATGTCGATGAAGGAAGGTTGGGAGCTCACTCATGTTCCTCGAGAATGCAAACAAGTTGTTGACATTCTTGCTAAGAACCACCAAAAACAACACGTGGTGGGAGTTTATATAGCCCCACCTCAAGATCTCTTAGAGGGTCTGAGGCCAAATTATTGTAATGGTAGTAGTACTAACAAGTTTCGTTCAATTATATATGATGTAGGATGTAATGATTCAATGATTTTGCTTTCAAGAGGTGGGAGAGATGAATAAAAACCTCCTGACTTCCTTACAAAAAAGAAGCAAGAGAAACATAATATACCAAGGGTACACCTCAGGACCTTCATCATCTTGATCACCCATGACAACATCCTCATGACATACATCCTCATCAACCTACTTATGCCAATTTATAGATTCCATATGAAAGAACACAGTCAAGAGCACAATGATGTCAACCTTTTACTGAAAAACACTAGAGGGGGGGTGAATAGAGTTTTTAAATAATTTTAACAATTTATTGAACTCAAACAACCACAATTAAAAATTAGAAGAAGGAGACAGGTGTTTAGAGTGGTTCCAACTTTAGCAAATACTAAAGTTGTCAGTCCACTACCCGGTTGCTTACCCAACCGGGATTTTGAAAGTATTTATTTTATTACCTTCTCAAGGATTTATACAAAATACAATACTTTCCTTTACACCCTTTGAGCAGCCTTCACTTGAAGTAGGTGCACAAAATTTGAGGTAGCCTTCTTGAAGTAACTTCAAGCTCCCCCTTGAAGTAGCCTTCCTCTCTAGAAGTAACCTCCCGTTGCACCAGCCTTCTGAAGTAGCTCAAAGTCACCTTCTTCGCAAAGAAGAACTCCACCCTCTCCAATCAGCAGCCTCCAACCTAGGAGTAGCAAGGAGAGTACAAACGGTAATAGAGAACAAGAAAGAAAAAGGAAATTACAACTTATCCTTTGTAGCCCAAGGCTTGATTTGCCTAGATCAAGTGTATAGATCTCCTAACCAAGTGTGTGAACTTGTGATTGCAGTGGGTAGGAGATACTAGCCTATAGGACACGAATTATGAGCTAAGGAAGGAAGTAGCCAATGTTCACAATGCTCAATTTTTCTCACAAACAGATTGCTCAAAGTATGCTCAAAGAATTCTCAAGTGTATCAAGTATGTTTGAGTGTCCTATGGCTTGTCCTATTTATAGGAATGGCCTAAGGATTCTTAAGGACGTTTTAGACAACTTCTAGGGGTTTCTAAGTACTTAACTAGCCGTTAGGTACAAAGTTGTTGCTTTAACAACGGCTAATTAATTAATTCTGCAGTTGCTGTCAGAGACAATCTCAGTCGAGGAATGGTCGACCGAGACACCTACTCGGTCGAACTTTTGTCGACCGACAGGCACTCTGGAACAAGTGATTTGCAACGTCTTTCTCCAACTGCCAACTAACTTGTCTGTTGTGTCTAACGGCTACTTTGGATCTTTCTCGATCGAGAAGATTGTCGACCGAGAGTGTCTCGGTCGAGGAGTTTGTCGACCGAGATTGATCCTATTTCAATGTTGCAATTTAGGCACTAATTATATGTATGAGTGTGCATATGTGATCCTATTCGAAGGGGATGACTTATCTAAATGTGATGTTTAGCTAGGGAAGATCTAACGCTTGATTTACATGCAATCTAAGTACTTGTACATTATATATTTGTACAAGTTTTTACAAAGCGATTACATTGCATGAAAACATAAATATGTAAGCATATGGATTTCCCTAGTTGCTTTGGCATCCACCTTAAATCCTGCACACTCAAGTAGCTCGTTAGATCAATAAGAATGAAATGTTTGTCATAATCAAAACAAAGGGATTTATAGATGTCCATTTAACCAACAATCTCCCCCTTTTTGAAGATGACAAACATTTCCTAAATATAAAAATAAAGGAAATATAAACCATATGAGTTTCATACCTTTAGATTACCTTTTGTAGATTTTCCTCTTGTTTATAAAATGTGTGCTTATTATTCCCCTTGAATTATGGAACATGAAATCCAATTCACTAGGGAATATAACAACTTTCAATGTAAAGCCAAGAGTTTATTTATGAAACTCATTGATTGAGTTTTTCTAAGTTTTAGTTTTATATTTATTTCTCCCCCTTTGTCATTTCAAAAAAAATATCCGTTTAGAAATAAAAACTCCCCCCTTAATTAGATGTCCCATCAAATCTTAATGAAAAAGATGTCCATTTTAAAAACCGAAATATCATGGTGCAAATAAGAGTTTTTGTTTAAGTAGCACAAATATCAAAGAAAACATCTTCCAAAGGAGTGATAAGCAATTGCTTCCTAATTTTGTTAAATTGATCTAGTGGAAGCGGTTTTGTAAAAATATCAGCCAATTGATCTTCCGTATCAACATGATGAAGGGAAACATGATTCTTGGAGATGTGATCCCTTAAAAAATGATGACGGATTTCAATATGTTTAGCTCGGCTGTGTAAAATATGATTGTGTGCTAAGTTTATAGCGCTCGTGTTGTCACAAAAAATAGGCGTAGATGAAAGAGTAAAACCATAATCATTTAATACTTGTTGCATATAAAGCACTTGAGCACAACAAGACCCGGCTGCCATATATTCAGCTTCAGTTGTAGATAGGGCAACCGTATTTTGTTTCTTGCTAAACCAAGATACTAAAGCTCTCCCTAACAAGAAACAACCACCACTAGTACTCTTGTGATCAAGGCGACAACCAGCATAATCCGCATCAGTATAAGCTTTAAAATCCAATGATTGTCCTTTTGGATACCATAAACCAAAACAAGTAGTGCCGGCTAGGTAACGAAGAATTCTTTTAACTGCTAGAAAATGAGAGTGCATAGGTTGTGATTGAAATCGAGCACAAAGACCAACGGGAAACATAATGTCCGGTCTAGAAGCAGTTAAGTAAAGCAAACTACCAATCATGGCTCTATATAAAGAATCATCAATAGGTTCCCCATTTTCATCCTTATCAATTTTAGTAGAAGTAGCCATAGGAGTGGTAGCATGTTTGCACTGATCCATCCCAAAATGTTTTAAGAGTTCTTTAGTATATTTTTCTTGGCTTATGAATATTCTGGCAGGTGTTTGCTTAATTTGAAAACCAAGAAAGAAAGTTAGTTCACCCATGAGGCTCATTTCAAATTCTTTTTGCATAATATCACTAAACTGTGTGCACAATGAATCATTAGAAGCTCCAAAAATAATGTCATCAACATATATTTGCACAACTAGGAAATCAGATGTATATGTTTTGAAAAATAAAGTAGAATATGAATTTCCAATAGAAAAACCATTATCAAAAAGATATGTCTTGAGCCTTTCATACCAATTTCTAGGTGCTTGTTTTAAACCATAAAGTGCTTTCTTAAGTTTATATACATAGTCACCTTTTTCCGGTATTTCAAAACCAGGTGGTTGGGCAACGTATACTTCTTCTTGAATGATGCCATTTAGAAATGCACTTTTTACATCCATTTGGTATAGTTTGATGTTTTTATGTGCAGCAATAGCTAGTAACATTCTAATAGCTTCAAGTCTAGCTATCGGTGCATACGTTTCATCAAAATCTATTCCTTCTTGTTGATTATATCCTTGTGCTACTAACCGAGCTTTATTCCTTATTACTTCTCCTGCCTCATTTAGCTTGTTCCTAAAAACCCATTTAGTTCCTATTATGGTTTTATCTTGTGGTTTAGGAACTAAATCCCATACATCATTTTTAGTGAATTGATTCAATTCTTCTTGCATGGCTATTATCCAATAATCATCTTTAAGAGCTTCAAATATCTTTTTAGGTTCAATGATAGAAACAAAAGCCATGTTTGCAACATCTTTAAAAGAAGACCTAGTTTTAACTTTATCATTAGGATCTCCAATAATTAATTCTTGAGGATGATCTTTAATAAGCCTAGGTGTAGGTTGTGATTCAACTTGTTGATTATTTGTAGTACTTTTCTCACTATTATTTGGTATGTTTAAATTTTCGAATTGATTTGTGAGATCTATGATTTCTAGATTTTCAGGTTTGGACTCTTCATGAAAAGAAACATGAATAGATTCCTCAACTTTTCTAGATGTAGTGTTATATACTCTAAAAGCTTTGCTAGAAGTGGAATATCCCAAAAAGAATGCTTTGTGTGATTTTGAGTCAAACTTATCTCTATCATCTTTGGTATTTAAGATATAGAATGTGGAGCCAAAGGTATGAAAATAGTCAACTCTAGGTTTCTTAGAATGTATTAGTTCATATGGAGTTTTCTTTAAATGAGAGTGAACAGTTACTCTATTTAGCACATAGCATGCAGTGTTTACAGCTTCAGCCCAAAAGGTTTTGGGTGTGTTATGTTCAAGAATCATAGTTCTAGCCATTTCTTGTAGTGATCGATTTTTCCTTTCAACTATACCATTTTGTTGTGGGGTGCGTGGAGCAGAAAAATTATGAGTGTACCCTTGAGATGTACAAAACTCTTCAAATGTATGATTTTCAAATTCTCCACCATGATCACTTCTAATGGTACATATTTTGCTTTGTAATAGATTTTCAATCTTGGAACAAAATTGTATAAAAACATGAATAGTATCATCTTTAGTTGCAATAAAGTGTACCCATGTGTATCTACTATAATCATCAACAATAACAAAACAGTATCTTCTACCACCAATAGATTGTGTCCTCATGGGTCCAAATAAATCCATATGAATTAATTCTAAGGATCTACTGGTGCTAAGTACATGTTTTGGTTTAAAAGAGGTTTTGGTTTGCTTTCCCATTGTGCATGGTTCACAGTTTTCAACTTGATCAAAAGATAAAGTAGGCAATCCACGAACAAGGATCATATTTCACTAACTTTTTAATAACATGTGAACTAGCATGTCCTAGCTTTTTATGCCATACTTGTAAGGTATTTTCATTTGCAAGCAAGCATTTTCCCACTACTGATTTCATAGAGTTAGGTTTAAGAATATAAAGATTTCCAACTCTATTTCCTTCATAAATAACATTTGTAGTGTTTTCTATCAATAACTTGCAGCAAGTTTTGTTAAATAACACATCATAACCACTATCACATAATTGACTAACACTTATCAAATTTTGGTGCAAACCATCAACGAGTAGAACATTCTTTATTTCGAGGTTTGTACCAACATTACCTATTCCAACGATTTTGCCCTTACCATTGTCTCCAAAGGTGACTGTTCCACTTTTCTTTTCTTCAAAGATTTGGAATGCATCCTTGTTTCCGGTCATATGTTTGGAACATCCACTGTCAACCACCCATTCCTGCATTAAAATGTAGATTTTGGTACCCATGTGATGGTCCGATATGGTTAGAATCATTTAAGTACATATTTGTATAAGAGTTCTGAATCAGAAGTCCAGTCGGTCGACAATTGTTCGACCGACATATGTCTCGGTTGACAAATTGTCGATCGAGAAGATTATTGTATTACAAACCATAAAACACAGAAATGTAGCTCGGTTGACCAATTTTTGACCGAAATAATTGCTGTAAATTTTGATATGTTATAGACATTTGGTCGGTCGACAATACTTCGACCGATTAATGGTTCGGTCGACAATACTTCGACCGACTAAGTTTCTATTTCAGTACAACCATACAGAAAATTAACAATAAGCATGAAATCTTTTGTTTAGTTGAGATAAGACAATATAAATAGCAAGATGGAGCTTTTTGGTCATATCTCAACTAAATTCTATTTGACTCTACTAAGTTTGAGGTTTTGGGACCCAAACTAATTCGGAATCCTTAGTTTTATAAGGGCATGAAAAGGAATAGTGTCCAAGATGTAAACAAAAATGGCAAGTAATAGAATCAACTTCATTTCTCTTTCTAGCCATTGTGTTCTTGGGTACAAACATAGTTTGAGTTCTTTTGGGTTGATTTTTCTTTGGAGCATATCCCAAACCTTTTCTTCCGTTGAAAACAGTACCAATGCTTAGAATGTTATCAAGTATATCTTTTCTGCTTAACTCATAAAGTTCTCTTTGCAGCTGAGCAATATCATTCATTTTCTTGTGTAAATCTTTTCTTGCTTGATCTAAATCAGATAGCAATGAATCTCTTTCTTTTATAACATTATCATAGTCTAGATGGTTACACAAAATAGGTTGAGTCTGAAAATCTTTTAGTTTAGCTAACAAGTCAGTCTTTTCTTTAGAAAGAAGATCAACATTTGTTTCTAAAGTGAGTAGCTTTCTAGTGCAATCATCTAAAGATGTTTTTAAAGACAAATTCTCAAGATCAATGTTATTCTTTTCAGAAGAAAGATTATCTAATTTAGCAATTTGCTCATCATTTGATTTGATAACCTTCTTTAGTTTCTTCTTGACATCAACATACTTATCATGAATTTCTTGTAGACTAGTGACTAACTCTTCTTTAGAAAGATCAAGTAGGCTTACCTCTTGAGAGTTTTCATCATTTTCTCTTACCATTAGACAATCTACGGTTTCTTCTCCGCTTTCACTGTCACTTGATTCGTCCCATGCAGCTTTGTAGGCTTTTTCTCCCTTCTTCTTGTGTGAGCTTTTCTTTCCTTTCTTTGCTTTAGGACATTCATTTTTGAAATGCCCTTTCTTTCCACATTCAAAGCACCTAGGAGGGGTAGAAGAAGAGCTGGAAATTTTGTTAGATTTAAATCTTTTGTATTTCTTACCATTTACTATCAAGGCTTCTTCTCCCTCTTCTTCACTTGACTCCTCACTTTCTTGTGTGGCAGCCTTTGAAGCTTTTAGAGCCACATCCTTCTTCTTTCCTTGCTGAAGTTCACGTGCTCTTCTTTCTTCCTCTTCTAGGGTTGCTTCATGAGCTTCTAAGTTGCCAATAAGTTGCTCCATTTTCAGTCGAGTGAGGTCGTTTGCTTCTTCAATGGCTGTCACCTTTGGCTTATATTTTGGAGGAAGTGAACGAAGGATCTTTGATACCTGATCTTCTTCAGGAATAGGTTTTCCTAGAGCACTTAAACCATTAACAATAGTAGAGAATTTTGCAAACATTTCACTAATTGATTCATTAGAATCCATACGAAAGTGTTCAAATTTTTGTTTAAACATGCTAATTTTAGAATTTTTGACTTGGACTGTACCTTCATAGGTTATGGACAGTCTATGCCAAATATCATAGGCTGTGTCACAATTAGATATTCTATTAAATTCTCCTACCGAAATAGAAAAATATAAAATGCTTACAGCTTTTGCATTCGTTTGGGCCAGCTTTACCGTGTTTGCATCCCATTCTGCAAATTGAGTTTGAGGGAGCTCATATGGGGTTGACACCATTCTCCATAAGTCCCAATTGATGCCTTGGAAGTAGAACTGCATCCTTCTCTTCCAATATTGGTAGTTTGTTCCATCGAACGCTGGAGGCCTAGCAACAAGTGTTCCTTCAAGGTTAAGGTTGTTGAGCACTCCATCCCCCATTTCTTCAAGACCTTGTTAGGGTTCCTTGAAGCCTAGCTCTGATACCAATTGAAAAACACTAGAGGGGGGGTGAATAGAGTTTTTAAATAATTTTAACAATTTATTGAACTCAAACAACCACAATTAAAAATTAGAAGAAGGAGACAGGTGTTTAGAGTGGTTCCAACTTTAGCAAATACTAAAGTTGTCAGTCCACTACCCGGTTGCTTACCCAACCGGGATTTTGAAAGTATTTATTTTATTACCTTCTCAAGGATTTATACAAAATACAATACTTTCCTTTACACCCTTTGAGCAGCCTTCACTTGAAGTAGGTGCACCAAATTTGAGGTAGCCTTCTTGAAGTAACTTCAAGCTCCCCCTTGAAATAGCCTTCCTCTCTAGAAGTAACCTCCCGTTGCACCAGCCTTCTGAAGTAGCTCAAAGTCACCTTCTTCGCAAAGAAGAACTCCACCCTCTCCAATCAGCAGCCTCCAACCTAGGAGTAGCAAGGAGAGTACAAACGGTAATAGAGAACAAGAAAGAAAAAGGAAATTACAACTTATCCTTTGTAGCCCAAGGCTTGATTTGCCTAGATCAAGCGTATAGATCTCCTAACCAAGTGTGTGAACTTGTGATTGCAGTGGGTAGGAGATACTAGCCTATAGGACACGAATTATGAGCTAAGGAAGGAAGTAGCCAATGTTCAAAATGCTCAATTTTTCTCACAAACCGATTGCTCAAAGTATGCTCAAAGAATTCTCAAGTGTATCAAGTATGTTTGAGTGTCCTATGGCTTGTCCTATTTATAGGAATGGCCTAAGGATGCTTAAGGACGTTCTAGACAACTTCTAGGGGTTTCTAAGTGCTTAACTAGCCATTAGGTACAAAGTTGTTGCTTTAACAACGGCTAATTAATTAGTTCTGCAGTTGCTGTCAGAGACAATCTCGGTCGAGGAATGGTCGACCGAGACACCTACTCGGTCGAACTTTTGTCGACCGACAGGCACTCTGGAACAAGTGATTTGCAACGTCTTTCTCCAACTGCCAACTAACTTGTCTGTTGTGTCTAACGGCTACTTTGGATCTTTCTCGGTCGAGAAGATTGTCGACCGAGAGTGTCTCGGTCGAGGAGTTTGTCGACCGAGATTGATCCTGTTTCAATGTTGCAATTTAGGCACTAATTATATGTATGAGTGTGCATATGTGATCCTATTCGAAGGGGATGACTTATCTAAATGTGATGTTTAGCTAGGGAAGATCTAACGCTTGATTTACATGCAATCTAAGTACTTGTACATTATATATTTGTACAAGTTTTTACAAAGCGATTACATTGCATGAAAACATAAATATGTAAGCATATGGATTTCCCTAGTTGCTTTGGCATCCACCTTAAATCCTGCACACTCAAGTAGCTCGTTAGATCAATAAGAATGAAATGTTTGTCATAATCAAAACAAAGGGATTTATAGATGTCCATTTAGCCAACATTTATAACAAGTTGAATTAGCTCAATAAGGCATGGAACACTCATAAGAGTTTGAAAACAACAAAAAAATCAAGAATCTTGAAACAAACAACAAGCTTGGTCATCTTCAACCTCCAAATGACAAAGAACATTGAAGAGTACAAAATCTAAAGTTTGCCATCTACAATAAAAAAGGTGTAAAACAAGGCAAGAATATTGAAAAATGTACCTTCCCATAGCAGAATTGGCCCAAAGATACCAGAAAACACTACAAGATTTGTCAGTTCTGTGAAGCTCATCACTGCCAAACTTGATGCTTTCTACACTGACATGACGTTGGTGGAACACTACCTTCTACCACTAGAGAGGGTGATGGAACACCTCCTTCCATCATGACTTCTCTCCTCTAAAATTATGTTGCCACTTTCATTTTCTCCTCTTAGATCCTTGGTGGTCGTCGATGCATAAAAAGAATAGGAATAAGGATTGCTTGAACATACATCTTCTCCTCCTCTTAAAACAAAAATTTTTGCAAAAATTGCAAAAAAAAATCCCTATATTTTCAAGAGAACTTCTAGAAACCCTTAAAATGTGA
This sequence comes from Alisma plantago-aquatica, assembly GCA_963693085.1. NCBI lineage: Eukaryota > Viridiplantae > Streptophyta > Magnoliopsida > Alismatales > Alismataceae > Alisma > Alisma plantago-aquatica. The sequence goes on from OY856409.1 coordinate 1,985,237,788, forward strand.
AAAGTTCACAAAAAATATGGAAAATGCTAATAGAATATCAAAGAATTCATAAAAATTTGGAAGATTCTAATATTTTCTTTACAACATAGAAAGTTGGTGTTGTAGATAAAATACAATCATTTATCAAGGTCTAGTTATTTCTTAGATCCTACACCAAGGACTAAGAACTCCCTCCCCAATTTTGATTTATGGGATCTAAGTGTTCGACCTTAGATTTTAATCGAAAGACATGTCTCGAGAAGACACTTGCTTTATTTTTCCTATTTAGGGTCCTGGACCATGAGCTTAAACTGGACCACACCTCCCTCAAAAGCCATGTCCCAAACAAGCACTTGTTTTGATTTTTATGTTTTGGGTCCTAGAGTATGAACTTAAATTGGACTGCTCTCTTTTAAGAAGCCATGTCCCACAGGAATCCACACTTGTTTTTTTTTCTTTTTCATTTGGGTCCTAGACCAAGACCTTAAATTAGAAAAATGAACATGTATTCACTTCTACTTTTGATTTTTGAAATAAAATTTGGTTTTTCCCAAAGCCTAGAACTACCTTTAAAATATAAAAACCTTTGCATGTACACCTTATTAGGGTTATGTCCTACCCCTATTTCGGTAGTCATAAAATGATCTCGCAATGGTCTCATTCAGATACCAAATCGCAGAGATAGAGAGAAAGTAAGAATTTTCTTAGAGATCCTATAAAAGTAGATATTGTCCATGGTCTTGCACTATTATAGAGTCATGAACCAATATCTTTTTGTGAATCTCATATGCACACACACACACATACACTTTTATCATGATCCTTTTCCATATCATCATTTCTTCCACTTCCTTTAACTATAATGTGAGGGAATAGAAGTTGGGACAACAATGGAAATCAACCTTGAAGCACTAGCTAAAGTTGGGCACCTTCAAAAGACTCATCGACCTCCTTTAGGAAAGACAAATGATCGGCTAGTATAGGCGCATGACTTAGTTTATATATCCATATTTGTTGGATGATTATTTGTATTCTACCTTAAGGAATAGTCATTACATTTATTCATTTTTACACATTTATCCCTCCATGAGGATTAATAGAAAACCCTTGATGAGTCTTATGTTTTTGAACTTCATGACCCAAAATGTGGGTTAAACTTGACTCAAGCCTCTAATTCTCACTCATATTCTTGAACTTTGTCATGAGAGGGGAAAATTGTTGGCACCCCATTATTGGTCAATCATCCAATGATCAAGATTAGAACCACTCTCCAAATAATGATGGAGTTAATCCTATTTTAGTCCACACTTTTCCATCCTTGGAAATCATCTTTTAACACTTTTACCATAATAAAGCATTTTCTCTGGACTTTTGCATAATTTGCCTTATAATTTTGTTTTACACATTATTTTCTCATAAGGTTTCCAAAGTGATTACCTTTAACATAAAAAGAGAAAACATGGCCTTTAAATTTCATTTTACTTACCTTTATGATAAAATCCTAATTTTGTCCCAAAAACCCATAAACTTTCCAAAAAATGTCAAAAAATCAGATACGAGACAAAAATATTTCCATGTTTGGGAACTATCGGTAGAACAATCTGATCTGCTAGTATTGGCTTGTGGCAACATAAGATGCCTCCCACTAGAAGGTTCCATCTAGATATTTGCAACCCCAGTTTACCAGTATAAATACACCCATATCAACCATATTTAGGGCCCCTTAAAATTGTCCTAGATCCAGATAAAAAAATACCTATCTATTTACTTTAATACATATGACTAAAGGATCCTTCTTCTAGCATTGATTGCTAATATTGAATTGTTATTCTACTGTAACAGTAAATCAGTGCTCTAATATGCTTAATTACTTATTTTTTTATCTAGTTAAACATCTGATACACTCTAGTTTGATTTACTTACTCAAATTGAAATAGCATAAACAAAGTTTAGATCATGATCTATTGAAATTTACTACTCTCTCTTTCTCTCTCAATGTTAGGTTGTAACCTCCCATGATGGATCTCTGTTGTGGGAGATCCCAAGGCAATTAGGACCCCCTACACTGAAAACTAGGAGGTTTAGGATGATGATAGAAAATACCTAATCATTTCCAGCCCTAAACGTGTGCCAACAAAATATGTTCTTTTTTTATTTTCTTCTTTAATTTGCATCTTAGTTGTTATTTTCCCTAAAACCCCCAAAAAACTATCACATGACACAATATCGAGTAATCAGGTGAGATCAGGGTGCTAACACATGTTGGGTTTTATGGCCTCAGAGTAGGAAGCACAAACAAAAAAATTACTGGCCATTAACCCATAACAGGAGATTGGGCTTGCCCAAGGATAATACCTCGCAGCCATGTGGAGTCTTTGACGCCATATCTTGGATGGTGTCTGTGCAGCTCCTGGTCTTTGTCATGGACTCTGGCCTCCACCGCAGACTGTGGCTGATGTGTCCTCCTGAGTGGAAAACATCTCCCGCCTCTATAGATAGTCCACACAGACCACTTAAAACTCATGTCGTTCTAGAAGAACTGGCAGGAAGGAGACGACCCTCCTATTGGTGTACTAGCACCGACCTGCTCTCCCAAACTCAGACTATTTTTCTGTAGTTATTTTTTACCTCATTGTGCCTCCCTAGTCGGGTAGCACTTTCTCAGACTCTCTCAGTTACCAAAACCATAGAGGACAATAACTTTGTAGAGAAACATATGTTTTGAGTTGTGTGTTCTGAGAAGCCCCCAGTACCCCTCTATTTATAGTAGAGGGCAGGGTTTCCAGACTATTCGAGAGTAGGAGGATCTAGAAATTCCACAAATAGTTTGTACTACGGTAGGTGAACTGGTCGGTTCACAAGTGAACAGGTCGGTTGGGAGTGTGAGTCAATCGATTCACCAAGTGAACTGGTCATTTCACTTCCCAGATTTGCCTACAATTGACTTTCCTCAATCGTTTCCAATTAATTCAAAGATTAATCCTTATTCCAAACGAATTGAACAAGTGACTCATAAAAGTTTTCCTCCAACCAGAAAAATCCTTATTTCCTCAGTTGAAAGGACTGCGAGCCGCCTGGTTCACCAAGTGAACCAGTCGGTTGGCTCACACCAGCCGATCGGCTCACCTGGGTGAATCGGTCGGTTGGCAGTCCTGACATTGCTAATGCAGTCTCCAATCAACCTGACACTCTAACTAGCTAGTTCAAAACTTGAACTTGATAGTTCTGAGTCCAGTCAGTCAATTGTATGTTTAATTGAGTACCTAAACACCTTTAGTCTCAATCTAAACATCATTTATGGACAATCTCCTCTTCCAGGGGTATCCTATGTGTGTGACCCTACAGGTTCCAATTTACATTAGCAGTGAATGTTCATAACAACTTATGACATCACAAGCAATGAGTGGAATCTAGTAACTTATCATTGCTACCCAAGTAACTCAGAAAGTTGGAGAACAAATTCAACCTATAATATGTGATTAGTGTTACCGTGATCGTATAGTTCCTTTGTCTCTGACATCCGAATTGAACTTGAGGCATGGAGCGTCATCCTCTTCAACATTCAATCCATGTTCCTTGACCTAAAGCAGACTGTCTGAGATGCATGTGAGTTCACATATCATATATTGAATCACATGAGTATGGCCATACAATTCTCAGTCTCGCTTATCAAGGGGCCCTGGATATCATAATCCTTATAGGAGGGACAAATCCCATCTATATCACTCACAGTCTATCCCCATGTGTCAAAGTCACCCAATCATCACCTTTATAACACCCATGTTTCAGGAATGCGTTTGATGATGTCAAAGTTTACCCAACAACATGTGATGAGTGTAGTGATTTCAAGTCTAAGAACCACTATCACCACTATCACTACGAGAGACAATTGTGACTACCATTCCATGGTATCCATGTATCACTCTCACAGTGGGTCTGTCTGATATATTATTCTCTAACATATAGCTCTGTGCTTGACTGATATCACATATCATGACTAATGAGACTCTATCATCAGTCAACTCACTCTAGTCTTATGTATTATTGTTTTCTATTTTGGTTCCACAGTAATATCCGACCAGGGACATAACAAGAAGTATGTACTCTTATCATACATATGATCTCATTGTTCAGGTCCTTAACATGAAGACATATGTCATCGAGTCACGTCATTCTTTAGGCATCTATCATGTATGTGTCATCATCTCATGACTGAGACAAATATAATAGGTGGAATTACCTTTATCATTATCAAATCAAGTATCATATGTCTCATTGCAATCATCATATGATTGGCTCTTTGGGCATACTATACCAACAACACATTCCCAACACATAACAAGATCATTGAGTATGATCTCTTATTTTTGCATACCTTTCTATATCCTCCCTTGGGTGGAGTCATTTTTTTATTTTTGATTGTGTTTTCAACTAATTTTAACGCTTTATCTTCATTTTCCTCATTTTACATATAAATCAGGTAACGAATCTGAGCTTTATCTTTTTGGTTGTGTGTCTTGTGGCCATGGGAAAATCCTCCAACACAGATAGATCCTTTTCTTTGGATAGGTGTAACACCTAGAATTCCCTTTTAGTGAGTATCTCTCCCATAAAATCTCCCTTGAGGAGAGATGAATCTCATATACTAAAGTATTGATGAATGCCCAATCACATTCACTAGTCCCAAGCAACCACCTAGTCATTGGGTACCATCCCAATTTCACCCATCTATTACAAATGACCATCATTCATAAGATCTATCAAAGTTCTACTAGACACATCGTATGATAATACTAGATAAATCTTCATTTCTCACTCCACATGAATCCCCCTATCCCTAGATCTAATAACTTATTCTATGCATACTAGTGCCTTTCCATAAAGGGAAAATTTTGGTAGATGGTTTGTAAATGGGACCACAAGATTTGTATATGGTTTCTTATTGATTGAGTAAAACACTTAGATGGAGGGATACAAATTAGCACTAGTGGGAGGAGAATCGCTCGATTTGTGATATTTTGGAACATATACCTCAATTTTTTGTCATACTTGTGCTTCTGTACCTTCAAAAACACACTCACACTTTTCTTTTGATAGTTTTCTTTGTTTTGTTTTGTTTAAGAATAGGAACATATACAGGATGCTCAAATCATTTGAAGATCAAAAAGTGAAGGAGGAAATTCTTGAAATGTATCTAAATGTTTACATGAAAAGCACCAAAATGACCATTTTTTTTCAGCACGACCGTCATACCAACTCCAACAAATGAGAAGACTTTGATGTTAAGCAAGAAAAATGACCAAAGTCATTCCTTCTAGAACAATCATGTTGATTGAATGAAAGTATTACTGCTTTACCTCTAGCGATGTTGTTCATTTGTTTCTTTAGACTATTACTAAGAATCTTAGCAATGACTTTATAAGAGTTCTTTCTCAAGATGTGAGGTCTATTTTTTATATTTGTGGGTTATCGACTTTTCTATTGTAGCAATGTTAGATTGATTGATCTTTGTCATGTAAAAGCCAATGTTGTTTTCTTTGAATTTTTTGAACAAATCAAAGATGGGATCCTTGAAGTTGCCCCCATTTTTTTGGTAGAAGGACATGTCAAAGCCATTTGTTCCATGGTACTTGTCAAAACTAGGGTTGAAAATGGTCTTTCTAATTTTGTCTATAGTAAGTAGTACAATAAGGCCATTAAATTCTAAAGTTTTCATTTCACACAGTATATTCCAATCAATTCGAAAGTGTTTTGGGTATAAGAACTTGTGGTTTTATATATTTTGAATGTGCATAGTAATTGTTTGAATAATATCACTATGATTGTTGGTGAGAGTGCCATTACAATTCAAGGTATGAGTAGTTGATTCTCTTATGGTTGTTACACATTCTATAAATAATTTGCTATTTTTGCCACCTTCCTTTCATGGTCTAGAAGTAATTGTTGTATTTCTTGTTTTTTATTGCTTGTTTTGAGTGTATCCATGTTTATATTATTGAACATGACTTTAAGCTCTTGTTTATTGTTCTCATTTTGTCTACAAATGTTGAAATAAAATTTGGATCTCCATTTTTTACGCCTACTCCATATATATTTGAGTTTAAAGTGGATGTCATTAAAAGGATTGGTATTGTTATTTTTTGCCCAACCTCTCTCTATAATAATCTTGTGTTGCTATTCCTGAATATCTGATTTTATAAGAGGATGGACCACGTGGTATGTAGTGAGTGTTTAGAGTGATGGAAGTATGGTCTGTATAATCTAGGAACCAATAAGGGAATAAGAAAGAGGGCATTTTTCTCATAGAGACTTGAGCCAACGAACTAGTCAACCATGGTCCGATACTGACCCTTTCTTCGAGTGAAGCTCAAATTTATAATGTTGAAACTATCAAAATGAATTCCATTAATCACATTGTTGACATTCTACATATTATTTTGATGGTATTGTCTAGTGTGATCATTGCGAGAGTGTTCAATTGCAAATCTTGTACAGTCGAAATCCCCAACTACAGTTAGGGTAAGCTCTTACAGATAGAGCCTAATTTGTGTAAATCATGAAAGAATTTTTGTGTGTTATAACTTGTATATCAATATAGATCCATTAAGAACCAAAATAAATTGTCATCATGGTTTCTTAACAAAGTAGTAATGCTATATTTTGTAATACTAAATATTAGACAAGTAATCTCATTATTGTTCAAATCTATATGGATACCCTGCTTAAGACATTTGAAAGTTTATGGATCCATTGAGCGATCCTATTGCCTCACATAGAACCCATATGGTTGTCATCTAATAAGGATTTTACCTCTAGAATAGTAATGGTTTGTATTTTTTGTTCTAATAAGTTTCTGATGGATCCACATTTGCAAGCATTAACAATACCACATATATTTCAACCTTTAATTTTCACTAAAAATAGCATGGAAGTTGGAAAAAGGCAGAAAAAGACAGGGAGTTTGATTAAAGGAGATATTTTAATGTGCTCCATTGTAAGTGTTGTGGAGGACATTTCTATGGGTATCCCAGTTGCCTTGATGTGAATGATTTGAGTTCTTGGTTAGTGAATCCTATGTATCATGTTCTCCAACTGTCTACCAGGTGCCACCATCAAAACACTAGAGGTAACAAAAAATTTGAGACATTGTTTCTAGTTTTATCTATCACCACACCAAAGATTAAAAAACGAGCCATTATACACCCTACTTAGAAACATACTTGTAGAACATCTAGTTGACCTCTCATTAAATGTGGTTTGTGAAGACAACTTCATCATAGAGAATTTTATCTGAAACGAGTTTAAATAAGGGTGCTCTAACGGCTATTTATGGCAGTATTGGGTGGATGTCTATCATTTGGTTGTTCCCACATATTTTGGAGTATAATGCCTTTAATATTATTACTTTCCCTCTAGCTGCTCAACAACATTTTCCCCATCCTAATAGTCTTTAACCAACCATTTTCATGAAAGCCTTTTGCCAAATTTTGGTGGCCATGTATACCTTAATGCTTACCATGTTGTGCCCAAGGCTCGTCAACACCTATATACCATCATGATCTCTGTTGAATAACCTTTTTTATGATATTTATGACCACCCGACCATTTGGTTGTTGAGATCTCATCAATATCTAAGAGGTGGTAAAATCAAAGTCTCTCAAAATGAATTTAAGCTTTATAGTAATCAACCAAAAGACCATGTTTAGTTCGTAAAGAAAAAAAATGATCTCATCAATCAAAAGAGGTAGACATAACTTAGAAAGTTTTCCTTGTAATTTACCAAGTCAACAAACTCTTTCTCTCAAAGAGCACTATGGACATCATATACCCAAAGAAAAGTTGATGCCTCACTCCTCTTTCACTATTAACCCATCAAACCAAAAGGACAATACCAGAAACCAAGTCATTGAAAAATAGTTATGGGGATTTGGGCACTGATGATGCAAGACGATAAAAAAATGGTTTGGTGATGCACAAGACATTGATGATATGGCAATCTAAGAGATAGATGGAAAAATAAAAAATGGCTCCTCTTGGCAAGAAAAGCATCATAAAACCAAGTTCTTATTGATTTATCTTAAGGAATCTATTTCCAATAATGACTTACATTGTGCTTTTGATCATATTGAATACTTTATCTTGGCGAAACAGCTCATCCTTGTTTTCCTTCATACATAATATTGAGTTAAATTGAATGAATACCCATAGCACAAATTTTTTACTTAACAGTGTTGAAAAAGACTTGGGATGAGATAACCAAAGACCGAAAACCCACGTCATTTTCACCTCCATGACTCCATTCAACTTTCCTAATAAAGGGCATGACATTTCTCTAGCCAGTGCACAACATGCTCAATCACAATAGTCGTAGTCAACTCCCAACTCCAAGAAGCACAATGTGCTCCTCTAGAGCATGTTGCGTCTCACATCAATAGAATTTGACCAACTCAATTTGCATGACATGTTTGGTCAATGACATGATGGCAATCTTTTCGGTATTGTTTGACAAAACCATAGACACGATGTTTTCACTCTTTCTATATGATGTGTTCAATGGTTATTGAGGCTAGTTCTTGGAAAATACTAAGACATATGATGTTTCTCATCTAGATACGTCTTATTTCCCCAGTTTAGTGGGAAAATATAAAGTTAGTGAGAGATATTATGATGGGATATCTCTCTTTTGGCTTCATTCCAACGTTGGGAAACAATAAGGAGGTGAAAGGATAACTCCACTCTCGACAAGGCTAAAAGGAAGAAGAATAAGGATAAGGGGATGGATTTCCTTTTCCTCAAGCTAGAGAGTTATATTGTGCAATCTATATTTGAGTATTTCTCCTCTACTTGTGTTGTATCATATTCTTTTCTCCTTCTACTCTGTTATTCTTTACGTACTCCATGGAACTTGTTAAAATCATGGTTGCTGATGTGTGAACCGTCTTTGAATATGGAGTATTTTCCTTTATATTTGGTGCCCCTTTGGAACATATCTGTCATGTGATTAACATCTCTTTGTATTGTTATGAAATCCTTCTTTAATTTTTTCTACTTGTTGATATTTTCTTCTAGGAATCTATGACTAGGATTACTAACATCCCATTCTTCAAAATACCCAGAAGGGATACAAATCGAATGTAGGATAATTAGAATTTTAACTGTCTATTACACAAATGTGAGTAGGAATTAAATTATCTTGTTTTCTTGTGTAAGTCATGAAGGTTGATGTAAGTAATTGTCAGTGAGAGTAGTCTGGGTGGTTGCAACACGGTTCCCCTCATGAAGGGTTTTGAGTTTGACTCCCCCCCTCCTCGAAGCGTTGCTCAAAAATGATTTTTTTTTCAAATTGTAGTTGGCCTCTATGACTAATTGTGGCTCCATTTCTGATGGGTTGAGCGGACTTTTGGGGGTTTGCCTTGTCACGGCGCGTCACAATTGTGGTTGGTCTTGTGGGAAGGTTTCCTCGTCATCTAAGAAAATCTCTTTAAAGGAATTTAAGAGGATGTATTATAATATTGTAGATTGTTAGCTAGAAAACAACAATTTAGTCACCTAGGTGATCCATCAATAGGCTGAAGTAGTTAATCATAATGTGATGGGAGATATGAATAAAAAGGGAATTCAATTTGTTTTGTATGCATGTTCATCATGTCATCAATAGGTGTCATAGAACCAACTTGAGGTGTATTCATGACAAGCTTTGGTAAATCTAGGATTAAATCAAACCAATCAAAAATCGATGTTTCATGACAAGCCTTAGTTAATTAGGATTAGACCAATCAAATTTCTTCTTGAGTCACGTGGATATATTTATCAACCATGTGTTTATATTGCATTGGCTTCATGTGAAGATGGCCTTAAAATGTACTATTGTCGACCTACTATACTATGTGGGTCTCGATTTGATTACTTTTGCATCCCTTTTGAGGCAACATCATTACTGTGACTATTTTTAAAGGTAGATATTTTTATGTATTTGTACCTTAGGATATCCTAGCAACTAAACTCAATATTCATCATTTTGTAGTTAGTTAGATACCATATTTTTACCTTTTTATTACTTCATTTCACACTTTGGGGGTGCTCTCATAAGATTTGAATGTGAAGAATGAAGCTTGCTATTTCTATTTTTTTATCAATGAAGGGATACCCTTTTATTTAAGTACATGTTGGTACTCATTATTTTTAAAGAATCAATAAGGAGGACCCTTTATTGTTTTGTTCTTGGAAACATCATTTCTCTCTCATTTTTGTGTTTATTTGGAAACTCATCACTATCTAACGACAACTTCAGCAAAGAAGAATTAATACAACAATGGTTTAGCTTTATCCATCAAAATTGTAGGTAATTTGGAGTGAAACTGGAAACACCTATTGCTTGGAAGAAATGATTTTTATTCATAGGAAGTTCTTCATATCAACTTCCAAGATATTGTGTTTATACCAAAATGTTCATATAGGACACTATATTAGTCAATTATTCCAATAGTCGGTACTTAGTTTGATAATCAACACATCTTGACTTGTTATGCATACATGCTTCTATCGTTCTAGTCTGAAGTACAAGGAAGAAGTTTATTGGAGTCTCGTATTTAATCTTGTGAAAAAAATGAATTTTGGCAACCTGCCTGATAGACCAAACTGCAGTTGTGATTATTCTGATTGATTCTAATATCATGGTCAGTAAATGGTTAAATCACACATGCACACACATACATTTACATCGACAGAAAAGAAAGATGGAGATTGATTTATAGTAATGACTAAAGGAGGGGTTGCTGACGGCATGGATGTTAGTGAAGGAGGTTGCGGGAACAGGGAGAAGCAACAACAGCGTCTTGTGGAAGTGGTTGTAATTGTGGTCGTAGGGAGAAAGGAGGTCGTTGATGAGGTGGTTGTCATTGAGATGCAGTAGATGGTGGGGGACTGGGGGTGCTTGGCTGCTGTGAACAGGGAAAAGGGGGAGGCGTTAGCAGTCAGTGACATGAAAGTGAATGGTGATGGCTAGAAGGGAGAAGTAGGGGATGGTGCAAGGTCAAGTGAGGTAGTGGGAGGATGAATCAAAACCAACAATTGCAGTTAAAATCTAACCGCAATTGATATATCACACACTACAAGAAGGGAAAATCTTTCACATTATGGACCAAACTTAGGTCATAAGCCCTCACCTATTACAGTAGCATTGAGGTTTCTGAAGCCCATGGTATACTAGTGTATCTCAAAAAATCCAAGATTGTTGCAAGAGCTCCTCAGAGCGGAGCAAGTACAAGCTTTGGACCAAACTTAGGTCATACGCCCTCACCTATTACAGTAGCATTGAGGTTTCTGAAGCCCATGGTATACTAGTGTATCTCAAAAAATCCAAGATTGTTGCAAGAGCTCCTTAGAGCGGAGCAAGTACAAACTTTCTCGAAGTAATTAGGTACAGAAAGTGTCAATAGAGATGGCTGTAGGAAGTGATTAGCAACATCATAGTAGAACTTGTTGAGCCTCCAAAGCAGGTTATCCAGTCACATCCGGCATCTCATGAGATCCTCTGTACAAACAGAGCTGATTATTACAACATAGTGTCACAATGTTATACAATTTACAAAAAAAATGACCAATTGCGTTTATCGGAGGACGCCATAGTCAGATTTCAGTAAGTCTGTCACTAAGCAGCAATTTCTACTACTACTATTAGTACTTCTTAAGGTATTATATAATATTTAATGTTGTGCGTACATATTACAGTTATAATAGTTATTACCAATCTCTGTGCAACAAACAAATCAGACACGTTTATACTTTGGAAACGTGAATATTGCAATAGATACGTATATACATAGATAAGCTCAATATTGGAGAAAACATGACATATTGCATTCAAATGATAATACCTTAGACAAAAGATACAAATTTAATACTAGCCATGTAAAAATCATACACTAACCGTTCAATATGTCCTACCTTAGTCATCATGGCTCGTAGCTGCCAATTGCATGAGAGCATCTCTCTACAACTCATTCTCCTTCAGAATCTACAAGAAAAAATTGTCATATAGCATAGAAAACGAAATGCATAATAATTTGGTTAGAGCTTGAAACATTAAATAGAACTAACCAATTCAGTGTCATTTGGTAAATAGGTACGATTTTGAGCAGATGGCAGCCAAACTTTCAGTGTCGTTTCTCTTAGATTGTTGGATACAAGACAGAGTTCTAGGGGGTGGGGTTGGACACAACTCATGTAGGATTCACTGGTAAGAATCCCTAGTAACTGGCCGTTCTTAGCATAGACGAAAACATTATTACAAGTTTACAACAAGACCCACAGACTATATAGTCTTCGCCGAAGAACTTTGTCGTGACTCCGTCATTTGGTACTAAATGGTAATGACCAGACAACCGCGTGTGTTTACTGTGCAGTTCATCTGGATTAAACAGTGGAGCCATGTCCATTCCCATGGACAGGTCAAAAAGTTGTGCTTCACTCCAGAGATAAGATGCCAAAAATCGTCCGTGAGATTATTTGATACTGGCCACGTTGGCAAAATTGTTGAGTAGATGCTCAGAAGGGCAGAATAAATCAACTGGACGATCAGAACTAATGTTGACGCTCCGCAAATCATATAAACGCACGAATTGCTCTTGACCGCCAATAAAAAGCTTATGGGAGTCGGCCATCTCAATTGCGTTAATCCAAAATTTCTGTGTGGTATCTGAAAATAACTTACAAGTCAGCAGATTTGCAGACGCACCCTCACATAAATCGTACTGGGAAATAAGCATTTATTAGTATGATCTTTTATAAGTAACATACATGGAAAAGAACAGATAAAAAAATAACATACTCGAAAGATGAAACTATTGGCACAAGCACCATAGAAAATATTTGCACTTGTAGTTTCTGCAACAATTTTAGTGTCGTAGTAGTCTTTGACGAGTAGTTTTGTTGACGGAGAACTTTCTAAATCAAAAGCAAGTCGGACCTACATGCAGCTTATCATTTTCCGATCTGGGTTGCAAATAGAGAAAGAGAGGAGGAAGAGAAGGCCCAAGTAATACTTACTCTTCCTAGCATATTTGTCGAAATGATCTTGCGGTCGTCTAAGAATAATGCTTGTATAACAGCGTCATCATGGCCTGATACAAATGACAACCGTAACTGTTGAGTATCAAAATCCCAAATAAGCACCTGTCCATCATTACATCCGGAGGCCAGAGTACGCCCAGTTGAATCGAACGATAGTGTATTTGCACTAAGGTTATCTAGAGTCCCGTCCAGCTGAAGTCTTTGAATATAGGTCTGAACACAAGATAAGTTAGAATTTTTTCATGTATAGAGAAAAGTCAACATTTTATATATATTACGTGTGGCTATCAGAAAAAGAAAGTCTTGAAAAAAACAGACCAATATATAATTGAATCCCAAAAATTTGTTTACAATTTATCTTCATAGATCAAACACCTATTATTACAACACTTGTGTTAAATGATAGTAATCCGTTACTAAAGATGGTAGTAATCGTGCCACTTGTCATGCAAAATCTGCAGTCGGAGAACCTATGTTGAGGAGGTAGAAAACCGGAAGTAAGAGGAACATGAGGAGAGGGAAAGGGGATCCAAATGTGGCAACGAGAGGGATGAGTATATTCAAGTTGAATATTCAGTGCATCGATGCCTCCTCAAATGGGTTTGGCCTAGTACTTTTATACTCTTGGCTGTGTCTCAGCCCATAACAGTCCCTTGGGCTAGTAACAAACTAATAGACAACTCAGCTTCTAATTGAGCTGGTTGCTAACAAAATAGCCTCTCTTTCCAACAGTTCCAACTAAATAAATGCCTGCGAGCTTAACAGCACAGTCATCCCCTTGTCCAGGGACACACGATTAACTGCTTCATGTTCTTACTACAATTCACTCGTAACAAATACCCTTCCCCCTTGGAAAAGACCTTGTCCTCGAGGTCCTGTGAAGCAACTATCAACTCCAAAGCTCCAGGCCTATAACTCTGTTCAGTCCATTTGTCCCGTAGTTGTCACTCAGTTAGGGAACTATATTGTGAAAGATATCAGCTGGCTCTACTCTCCTTACTCCTCCCCACTGTGGACCACTTCAGCCTCAGTATCCTTGAACATGGGATCATCTAGAAACTTGTTTTGAAATCGATCCAAACTTTCCCAAGTAGCTTCAATACATCTCTCTCATTCCACTTAACCAAAACCTAAGTCACTGCATACCTCTGCCTACTGTCCTGTATGATCCTTCTTTCCAGAATTTGCTCAGGCCAATAAGGGGTCTGCAGTGGGAAAATGCTCCACCTCACTGGATGTTAGTTGTCCCAATTTCCTTCTCAACAAGGATACACAGAATATTGGATGTATCGCAGATGTTGGTGGCTGTTTCAACTTGTAATATTTCAAATGGTCCATAAAGAATTACTTTTTCTTTTCTGAACCATCGACCCCTGCATGTACAAGGATAGTTTCAAATACACCATATCACCCACTGTGAATTCCCTCTCGGTTCTTCTTGCATCAGCAATTTTTTTTCAGTATGTCTTGAAGACTTGAACCTTTCTCAGATTTGCTTTTAAAACTCCCAGTACTTCATCCCTTGTTCTCAAAGTTGAACGCACTGCCTCAACCTTAGACTGCCACAAGGTAACACGGTAGGTGGAGGTTTTTCCATAAACTGCTTAATAGGGAGAGTTTATATCTCGAGACATATAACTTTTAATGAATTTGTCTTTCTTTACCAAAATATACCTTCTGGGCAGTACTCCTCTACACCACTGGGTGAGCAATCCGTTTTGGAAGAATTTGACAATAATTGTTCATGAGGATGATTTTTATACCTCCAAGCTTCAAGCTAGGTTACTTACTGAAGATACCAACCTGTCACATATTGCTCCATCTGTAAATATGTGTCCTAGTTCTTCAGGAAGGCCTGTCAACACTACCTCTAAGTTGTCACTGAATAATATTTTGTGATCGGCACAAGCTTCTACCACACAGTTGATTGCAGCTTCACCTATGACCACTATGGAATCCTGTGATTCGGCCAGTTCAACCGAGGCAGGCCAGGTCTCTCCAATTCGACTTGTACAATGTCTCCTTTTGTTAGAACATGCTGAGGTGTTATCATGTTCAGTTTAATAACTAACAATAATGATTGTAGTCCACCTCGGTGTCATCCTATGACAAGCAGGAGCAAGGCTGGAATTCACAAACCTAATCCTAAGTATAGTTACTTCACCAACACTCTGCTTGCTACTCCACGAACTGTCAAGGAGGTCTTGAAACACTCGGGGTAGTATGAATACCAAATCTCCTCTTGAGGATCCTACAGCCTATATGCAATTAGTAGGTGGTTCACAATACCTTACAATCAGTATACTGTCAATACAGCTTCTTAACATATGGCATCTCCTATTCTCTGTATGTCAAGGGTACCACACACCTTGGGATTCAGTTCAGAGCTACTGACACTCTTGCTCTCTCTGCCTATTGTGATGCGAATCGGGCTGGTTGTCCTATTACCAGGAGGTCTACTAAGTCTACATGATATTGCTTATTTCTTGGTCCCCTGTCCTGGTCTTCCAACTAATAAGTCTACATGCTATTGCTGATCAATTCTTGGTTCTAACCTTATTTCCTGGTCTTCTAAAAAGCAACCAGCAGTGGCAATAGGCTGAATATCGTGTTGGATCAAGCTGCAGCTGAACTCACCTGGACGTCTGCTCTACTCAGAGAACTTCATCTCTTTTGATGGAAAGCATATCTAACAAATGCATCTAATGCCTAACATACATGATGTAATCAACGCAATCATCATAAGCATTTTACATAAAGACTAGCCTATAAAATTTGGAGGTAATTGGATTACGATGCTATCATCTAGTGAGCAATCATGGAAATCACATTAGGTATCTGCATCTAATGAAGCAGGTAGAATATTACCAGGTCAACCCGGCGGCGGAAGGAGGCGGGACTCAGATATCTAATGGTCAGCCACGAAGAGTATTAACCATGGCAGATACCCTGGCCTTGATGGGTTCTCTAGCTCCTTCTACACCTCTAACTTGGCCCATCCCCAAAGATGGTATTCATAAAATTTTCCACAATTTACACTGAAATCCAAACCCAACCACTTTGATTTCTAAACTCAACACTACTTGCCTAGACCTTATACCAAAGAAATCAAAATCCAAGATCATCTCTGAGTTTTGGCCCATTAGCCTTCTTAAGTGTAGTTATAAAATAATAGCTAAGTTCCCAGTTATAGACTTTCTTCAAAACTTGACAACATCATCACTCCTAACCAAGCAGGCCTCATCAAAGGCTGCAAAATACATGACCCCTTGCTAATGACTAATGAAATCATTCATCACCATCACCCTTTGGTGTTGGTCTAGTAAACATGAGAGCGTTGACTCGAATGTTTGATTGTCTACTAAGGTTTTTAAATGTTATGGGTAAAAACATGAATCTAATCATCACTGACCAAGTGATGCAAACCATGTCGCGAAATCAACTGCATCCATCTAATTCACATGCCGACAATATCCCCAAGCGTGGGCTTATATTGATAACGCGCACAAAGCCGTAATTGGCTTTATTTCCGTTCAAGAACCGACTAAAACAAGAACTATAAACTAATAAATTAAGAACTTACAAGTTTTTAATATTACAAATAGGTCCTAGAACGGAAACAATTGCATAATAAACCCTAGATAAAAACCAAGACAACAACTGAATATAAGACAAACATAAATAAATATGGCTCATCACATACTCTAAGAGGCGTGAAACCCTAGCCCGACTTTGTATAAGCAGGCTGTCTTGCATCACCAAGTTTCATCTATGATGGTTGGTGTTCCAACTATCTTTTGAGGAACACAACGACTTTTCATTTGGCACAAATTTAAGATCTATTCTAAAAAAAGTTGGGGATAATTTGAATAAGAATTCAAATTTATGTCAAAGTTTAAGCAATGTGTCTAGGGTTCCCAAACTCCAAATTAGTTCAAAGCCAAATGAAATTGATATAATCATTGAATATAACCTAGAAAACAATTATTAGATTCATGAAATGTATGATTTGCTTGTGATGTGGGTTACATGACACTTTAGAGATGCATTTTAGTTTGGGTGAATGCATCAGTTGTAACTTTATAAGTAAATGGCATACTTTACATGAATACTGGATGTGAGTGAAATATATCACCAACGAAAAAGATAAAACAAATAGAGGGAAGTTGACAAATTCTCTATTGAAGGTTTCAAAAAATTTACCATGAGTCTGAATAGCAACTGGTTGATATATATACTCATCAAAATCCAGTCAAGTAGTCAACATACTCCTCTATTTTGCATTTGTGATTAACTATGTATGTTATTTTATATTGCAAAAATATGATATTTTATAATTATAATTGTGAAAGGATTTTGGTCAAAAGCGATACCCAGTTAGGGTGTGCTCTCCTTATTATATAGAGAAAGACTATTTACATAGTAGACCCAACAGGAAAAGGAAATAGTAAAGAGATACATAAATAAGAAAACTATTTTCTACCACTCCCCGTCAAGCTGGAGCATACACATCATGCATGCCTAGCTTAGACGTCATATGCTTGAAAGTTGAAGATGGAAGTGGCTTAGTGAAGATATCTACCACTTGTTGACCAGTCCGAACATGAGGACTTTGAATCTTCTTAGAGAGCACTAAATCACGAACAAAGTGGCAGTCCACTTCTAAGTGTTTGGTTCTCTCATGAAACACCAGATTGCTAGCAATATGAAAGGCTGCATGGTTATCACACATGAGAGAAATAGGGGTCTCAACAGACACTCCCATTTCTGACAAAACAGACACAACCCACTACAGCTCACAACAAGCATGTGTCATGGCTCGATATTCGACTTCTATACTAGATCGTGCTACCACGTTCTGTTTATTGCTCCTCCAAGTCACCAAATGTGACCCAAGAAACACACAATATCCAGAAGTAGAATGTCTATCTCCAACATCACCAGCCCAATCAGCACCAATGAACCCAGTAAGTTTCAAGGATGTATGTGTGAGGTTCTACCCCGTAAAGTAAGGCCCTTTCCTGGAGATTCTTTGATGTTACCGACGAATCCAGGTGACTGCCATCCAATGTGACATCTTAGGTGCACTCATGAACTGGCTAACAACTTCAATGGCATAAGAAATATCAGGCCCAGTAACTGTCAAGTAGATCAGCTTCCCTACAATCCTTCTATACTTTGTTGGATCAGAAAACTCACTGTCATCAGAAATAGAAGTCTTGGTATGATAATCCATAGGCGTGGAGACAGGTTTGCATTATGCCATGCCTATCTCTGCAAGTAGATCATGGACATACTTCCGCTGAGAGAGGTTTGTACCTTTCTTGGAGAGTAGGACTTCTATGCCAAGGAAATAGCGAAGATTACCCAGATTTTTCGTCTGAAATTGCGTTTGCAATCATCTCTTGAGTCGTAGAATGCCAATAGAGTTATTACCGGTGTATGACAATATCATCTACACAAACAGCTAGAACAATGGTGCCACTTGAAGATTTATGCATAAAGAGTGAGTGATCAGTAGAAGACCAGATGAACCCAAATTGTATAAGTGCAACACTGAATTTATCAAACCATGCCCGAGGTGATTGCTTTAGACCGTACAAGGATTTCTTTAGCTTGCACACCTTCTGACACTCCCCCTGAGCAACATACCCAGGAGGTTGCTCCATGTATACCTCCTCAAGTAAATCACCGTGAAGAAAAGCATTCTTGACATCTAGCTGGAGAAGAGGTCAGTGAAAATGAGTAGCAACAGAATTAAGAATCCGCACAGAATTGAGTCGAGCCACTGGAGAAAAGGTCTTAAAGAAGTCAACACCATGTATCTGAGTGTACCCCTTTGCCACCAGACGTGCCTTAAGCGATGAATAGACCCATCAGTCTTCTATTTCACAGTATAAACCCAGTGGCAGCCCACAACAGACTTGCCTGGAGGAAGATCCACCAAGTCCCAGGTGGAGTTCTCATGAAGTGTTGCCATCTCACTGTCCATAGCTTGGACCCAACCATCATGTCGGGTTGCCTCCTTATAAGAACGAGGTACAGTCGTAGAGTCCAGTTGAAGAGCAAACGTGCAGGCTGCAGTAGACAAATGAGACAAGCAACACACTTTCACCAAAGGATGACAGATAGTGCAGGACGGGACACCTTTCCGAGCTGCGACTGAAAGGTGTAAATCTGAAATTGAAGCATCAAGAGAACTCTCAAAGAAATAGGTACATCAGGAGTGGCAAACGATGAGGAGGCATGTTGTTGGACTTGTGACGCTACATCCTCGTGGCGACGCCTAGCTCGCCTAGTGTAAACTAGAGGAAAAGATGGAGGCGGTGGTGGCGGTGGTGATATCAATAACACTCTCATCAGACGGTACAAGAAGTGGTGGTTCTCTCTCATGCTCAACAAATGTAGTCACTCTCAAGATTGTGCTCCCCCTCACTCTAAACAGAGTCACTAAAGAACAGGTAGACTCATGAAACGTAACAACAACTGACACAAAAAGACGATGAAGACGAGAACAATAACACCTGTATCCCTTCTATGTAGGAGAATATCCTAGAAAAACAGTGTGAACTGCGCGAGGAGACAACTTGTCAGCACGTGGATCAAACACGTGAACAAACACAGTACATCCAAACACACAAAGAGGAACAAGAAAAGGTTGCTCATCAGGTCGTAAAACAGAGAAGGGAGTAGCCCCTTGTAAGACGGAAGATGGTTGACAGTTAATAAAAATAGGTAGTGTGAAGAGCATTAGACCAATATCTCTTGGGTACAGACATTTGAAACAACAGAGTATGGGCTACATCGAGTAAGTGATGGTTTTTGCGTTTAGCGGCCCCATTTTGTTGGGGTGTATGAGGACAAGTCGTCTGGTGAACCATGTCAACAGAATTACAGAACGTAGAAACAACCTTTTGAACATATTCAAGAGCATTATCAGTACGAAGAATCTTAATATGAGCATCAAATCGAATTGTTATTAACTAATGAAAAGTTTGAATAATAGACAAGACTTCATCGCGGGAATTAAGTAAATAAACCCAAGTCATGCGGGAGAAATCATCAATGAAAGACATGAAATATCAAAACCCGTTATAACTTTGCTCTTTAACATGACCCCAGACATCACTATGGATAAGATTAAAAGGACGCTTAGAGTGTTTCACAATGAGAGTCGGAAAAGAAATGTGATGATGCTTGCCTAACTGGTATGACTGACACTCTAACGACTTAATTGAA
Organism: Alisma plantago-aquatica; assembly: GCA_963693085.1. Taxonomy (NCBI): domain Eukaryota; kingdom Viridiplantae; phylum Streptophyta; class Magnoliopsida; order Alismatales; family Alismataceae; genus Alisma; species Alisma plantago-aquatica. The sequence continues at coordinate 1,985,258,077 of OY856409.1, forward strand.
GCTAAGCTTGGGACAAGCTTTTGAAGACTCTGTAGGGATGGATGTCCATAGCGACAATGTCGTTGTAAGGGAGAGCAGCTGAAAACAGTGGATGAGGTGGATGGAATCTAGCGAGTTGGGCGACCACCTTTAGAGAAGTAGAGATCACCTTTCCTAGATCCCCCACCAATCGTCTTCCAGCTCATGGGATCCTGTAACACAAGAGTCTCCAAAGATTACCAAACATTTCAAAGAATCAACCAGCATAGCAATAGACATTAAGTTAAATGGAAAGTCTGGTACATAATTGACAGATTGTAAAGTCAAATTAGATGATGCTTGTACGGAGCCACACACCTGGACGCTTCTAACAGAAACCATCAGTCAGTGTCACAGAAGAATGTGGGATATATGAGTCAGAGGAAAGAAGCATAAATCGTATACCCGTCATATGCTGGGAGGCCCCAGAATCTAATACCCATGTAGAGGATGGATGAGAGGCAACAAGTAAAGTCCCCTGGTTACCTGCATCTGAGACTAAATTGATAGAGGCACCGAGGGAAGCCTGCTAGGTAGGTTGTGTTGAGAATGACGGAGGAAGAAGATGAAGAACACCGATTACATGTCGGCTGCTATGTGCAGCAAAACGTGAGTAGGGTTAGAGCCTGCACACTTGTATTTATACATTAGGGTAGAGTACATGAGATACAAGAAGAGAAAACAAATAAAAATAACATTTTATAACAAAAATAGGTCAGCCGCCGGTTTACTGTTCCGCCGCTGTGCCGGTGTCGATACCATCGACTTGTGTCGATGGTATCGACGGAGTATTCTCTTGCGCCTGAACCAATCTCGATACTATCGACATGTGTGTCGATAGTATCGACCAAGATGCGGCTTGCTCCATCATGAACCTGGACAGATCTCGATACCATCGACAGGATGTCGATGGTATCGACTTAGATACAGGTTGCTTCACACTCCCCCTCAAGCTGGAGTGTACACATTGTGAATACCCAGCTTGCCACATAAATTCTGGAATACTGCTGGACCCAATGGCTTTGTTAAGATGTCAGCTAATTGATCCTCAGACTTGACATATGGCGTCACAATATTGCCATTCTTTATCTGATCTCTGATGAAGTGACAGTCAACTTCTATATGCTTTGTACGTTCATGAAAGACAGGATTCCTGGCGATGTGTATAGCAGATTGATTGTCACACTTGAGTATCATGGGAGATTGAATCAAAATCTTTAACTTGAATAGGATAGATTTGACCCATTGTAATTCACAGCATGCATGTGCCATAGCACGGTACTCAGCTTCAGTACTCGATCGCGCTACCACATGTTGTTTCTTGCTTTTCCATGTGATCAAATGGTCACCAAGAAAGGTGCAGTAACCAGAAGTAGATCGTCTATCAACTTGATTTCCAGCCCAATCTGCATCTGCATAACCTGTAAGAGACAAGGGTGATGAGGAACTCTTTGGTTTATAGTAAGTGATCCCCTTCCCAGGAGCACTTTTCAGATATCTCAGAATCCTGCATACAGCTGTCCAATGCGACTGTCGTGGTGTGCACATATGTTGACTTACTACTCCAACAGCAAAAGAAATATCAGGTCTTGTGACAGTTAGGTAAATCAACTTCCCAACTATTCTCCTGTAATGACCTGGATCTGAATATTCAGTATCATCGTCTACCTCCTTGATGTGATAATCCATAGGAGTGGATACGGGCTTAGAATCAGTCATACCCGTTTCCTGTAGCAAGTCAAGAACATATTTCCTCTGGGAGAGATTTATACCTGCATGGGATCTAAGAACCTCAATCCCTAGAAAGTATCTCAGCTTCCCCAGGTCCTTCATGTGAAAGTGATGTTGTAGTCCTTCCTTCACACGTGATATGCCTGTAGAATCGCTGCCAGTAATCACAATATCATCAACATAGACAGCAATAATGATGGATCCACCAGAAGAATTTGAATAAAATAGAGAGTGATCAGTCATGGAACGAGAGAAGCCCATCTGTAACACAACAACACTGAACTTGTCAAACCAAGCTCGAGGAGATTGCTTTAACCCATAGATAGCCTTCTTCAATCTGCAAACTTTCTGACACTCCCCCTGAGCAACAAAACCGGGTGGTTGCTCCATGTACACCTCTTCCTGAAGATCTCCATGAAGAAAGGCGTTCTTGACATCCAGCTGGAAAAGCGGCCAATCAAAGGTAGTAGCTAGAGATATAAGGATCCGCACAGAATTGAGACGAGCAACTGGAGAGAAGGTCTCAAAGAAGTCCACTCCATATGTCTGTGTGTAGCCTTTAGCTACCAATCTGGCCTTCAACCGCTCAATCGATCCATCAGGGTTGTGTTTGACGGTAAAGACCCATCTACAACCCACAACTTTCTTGCCCGCAGGTAAAGTAACAAGATCCCATGTGCCATTGTCAATCAAAGCAGAGATTTCCACCTGCATTGCCTGCTGCCAGCCACTGTCCTTCAGAGTCTCTAAGTGGTTTCGTGGTATCTTAATGGAGTCCATCCCAACAGCAAAAGCACGAGCCTGTGTAGATAAGTGTGACAAACAACAGACATTCGATATGGGATGTCGAATAGTACATGAACGTATACCTTTTCGGACAGCAATAGGAAGATCAAGGTCAGAAGCTTCTGCAGGAATCTCTGGAGTAGAAGATGACGAAGAAGGCTCATGGACTTGTGCCGCTACCTCATCTGGATCCTGTCTACCTCACCTGTGATAAACCTGGTTATAGGGTTGAATGGTAGGTGGATCATGCGGTAAGTCCTCAACAATGATAGGTGGCACTCCCTCACTTTGAATTACGGGTGGCACTCCCTCACTCAATTGCTCCCCCTTGCTCATAGCATGTGCAAAATATGGACTGGTTTCATGAAAGGTGACATCCTTAGAAACAAACATACGATGCAAACTCGGGCAATAACACTTGTAACCTTTACTCGTACCAGAGTAACCAAGAAACAAGGTTTTCAAGGACCTAGGAGAGAGTTTGTCTTGTTTGGGATCAAAGTTATGAACGAAGGATGTACAACCAAAAACTCGAAGCGGAACATGAAACGGTTGATCCATAGGGCGTAAGACAAAAAAGGGAGTGCGCCCATGCAAAACAGAAGAGGGCTGCCGATTAATCAAAAAACAGGCAGTGAGAAGAGCCTCAGACCAGAAACGTTTAGGCACATTGGATTCAAACATGATAGACCTAGTGATATCCAAGAGATGGCGATTCTTTCGCTCAGCAACACCATTCTGCATAGGAGTGTGAGGACAAGAGGTTTGATGAATCATACCAACTGAACTGCAAAACTCATGCATTGCTTTCTGAACGTACTCAAGGGCATTATCAGATTGAAAAATTTTAATATTGCAGTGAAATTGAACTTGAATTTGTTTATGAAAATGTTTGATAATGGAAAGCACAGATTCACGACTTTTTAAAAGATAAATCCATGTCATGCGAGAGTAATCATCCACAAAAGAAATGAAATAGCTAAAACCATTATAACTCTGGTTTTTAATAGGACCCCATACATCACTGTGGACTAACTCAAACGGACTAGAAGCCCAATTATTGACACGAACAGGATAAGACAACCGATGGTGTTTGCCCAACTGACAGGACTGACACTCTAATGAGGACACATGAGCTAGATCGGGGACTATAATTCCAAGACAGTATGAACCGCATTCATCCATAGCAAAAAATTCTTCCCATTAAGCTTGATAGGAATAGGCGAGACCTCATAATAGGTCTTGTTCTCCATGATGCAGCTAGGATATGTGTGTGACGGGGTGATACACGTCACAAAAAAAAAATGAGTGGACGGATAGATACGCGTCCCGTGACGGAGAGATACACGTCACAACTTAAACAAGATAGAGGATGCGTTACTGACGCATCAACAGCCTTCAAGAGAGAGGTTCCTAATCACACATGAAGGAGATGTGATTAGGAAGACACTTTGGAAGAGACGAGACCTCCGATTTGGGCTTTAGGTGGCCGTTTGATCAACCGGAGATCTTCAAACCGGAGAACAACAGCTCTACCGGTTGCTGCTGCGGCGGCTTGTGGAGAAGAAGTTGTTGCGGTGTCGCCTTGTGGAGAGAAGGTGTGGCGGCGCCCTGTGGAGAAGAAGAAGGGTAGGCGGCGCTTGGAGAAGAGGCGATGGACCGGTCGAAGTTACAGCTCTGATACCATGTTGAGAATGACGGAGGAAGAAGATGAAGAACACCGATTACATGTCGGCTGCTATGTGCAGCAAAACGTGAGTAGGGTTAGAGCCTACACACTTGTATTTATACATTAGGGTAGAGTACATGAGATACAAGAAGAGAAAACAAATAAAAATAACATTTTATAACAAAAATAGGTCAGCCGCCGGTTTACTGTTCCGCCGCTGTGCCGGTGTCGATACCATCGACTTGTGTCGATGGTATCGACGGAGTATTCTCTTGCGCCTGAACCAATCTCGATACTATCGACATGTGTGTCGATAGTATCGACCAAGATGCGGCTTGCTCCATCATGAACCTGGACAGATCTCGATACCACCGACAGGATGTCGATGGTATCGACTTAGATACAGGTTGCTTCACAGGTTGTAGAAGACAGTCATACTCCTTGGAGATTTTGACATCTGATTGCACATGTTTTGAACCTCCAGATGCAGTTGCTCCAGATGAATTGGCAGTATAATGTACAGCTCCACTTGGAGGTTGACCATGCTTAGAATAGCATTTTTCTTCTACAAGTCCAAGTTTCCCACAAAAAGTACATTTGGGACGATTTCCTCCAGCACCTCGTCCTCGGCCAACACCTTGTCCCATTTCTTTGACAACAGCAGCAAGAGAAGCCTGAGTCTAAGTGTGGTGGTCTCCTGGAGTGGCAAAAAAGGATTCAAATGATGACTGTTGAATTCGTACAAAGGCTTCTTCAAGACTTGGTAGTTTGTGTGTAGCCAGAATAACACTCCTAGCTAAGGCATACACAGGATTTAAGCTGGGTAGAAACCTTGTTGTCACTAGATCATCTCGGTCCTTCATCTGATCATCGGTCTTTAATGGTTGGTAAAAGGTGAGTTCTTGAGAAATAGACTGGATAGTACCAAAATAATCCCCAAGAGAGTGACTATTTTGTTTCTCAGCAAAGAGGTGGTCATGAACGTGAAAAACCACTAGAGGGGGGGTGAATAGGGTTTTATGATATTTTAATAATAATTTAACCAAAGCAAGCAACCACAAAAATATTGGACAAGGGGACAAGGATTTAGAGTGGTTCCAACCTTAACAAATACTAAGGCAGTCAATCCACTACCCGGTTGCTTACCCAACCGGGATTTTGAAAGAATTAAATTTTATTACCTCGCAAGGATATTACATAAAATTACAATTCTTTCACCAAACCCTTCGGACAGCCACCTAGAAGTAGTCTCACCAACCTTGAAGCAGCCTTCCTTGAAGTAACCTCAAGTTCCCCCTTGAAGTAGCCTTCCTCTTGAAGTAGCTTCCCGTTGAGACAGCCTTCTTGAAGTAGTCCAAAGTCCACCTTCTCCTCCTGAGAAGTCAACCCTCTCCAATCCGCAGCCTCCAACCCTAGGAGTAGCAAGGAGAGTACAAAGGATAAAAAGGAACAAGAAGGAAAAATAGAAATTACAATACCGTTGTAGCACAAGGCTTGATTCCTATATCAAGCGTTTTGATCTCCTAACCAATGTGTATGAAAGTGTAGGTGTAGTGGGTAGGAGATGCAAGCCTATAGGACACGAAATTAGAGCAATGGGAATGAATAGCCAATTGTTGGAATTGCTCTATTGCTCACAAGAATGAATAGCCAATTACAAGTATATGCTCAAGTGTTGCACAAGTGTATGTTGGGTGTCCTAAGGCTTGTCCTATTTATAGGAATGGCCTATGAATGCTTAAGGACGTTCTAGACACTTTCTAGGGGGTTCTAAGTGCTCAACTAGCCGTTAGGTATCCACTAATTGCTTTAGCAACGGCTAGTTAATTAACTCTGAAAAATGCAGTCAGAGTTCTTCTCGGTCGACAAATTGTCGATCGAGAGTCCTTCTCGGTCGAGGATTTGTCGACCGAGAGACGTTCTGGAGCAAGTATTTACAACGTTCATTTCCAACTCCCAACCACCTTGTCTGCTGGGTCTAACGGCTACTTGGGTCAATCTCGATCGAGGAATTTGTCGACCGAGAGTGTCTCGGTCGAGGAATTTGTCGACCGAGAATGACCCTGTTTCAATGTTTTGAACTAGATACTAAGTGTGTGTATGAGTGTGCAGATGTGACACTATTATAGGGAATGACCTATCTAAGTGTTGTGAGTGACTAGGGAAGATCTAACGCTTGATTTACATGATGTCTAAGTACTTGTACATTATATATCTTGTACAAGTTTTTACATTTGATTACAATCATGAAATTAACATATTGTGAGCATTTAGATCTTCCAAAGTTGTGTCATCCACCTAGTTCCTGCATCACTCAAGTAGCACGTTAGATCCACAAGAATGAAATGTTTGTCATCATCAAAACAAAGGGATTATAATAATGTCCAATTTAGCCAACAAAACGGTATAAAGACGAGGAGCATTCTTCTTATGAGAAAGTTTGTTTGCAGCTTCTCATATTTGTTTGGTTGTAGAATAGAACATGAATCTAGATGCATCTGAGGCTCCATGTAATTCCATAGCCATGACTTCACCAGCCCGTTGTTTTTCCGCCAAGTAGGCTAGTCCATGCTACCTTCATCAGGAGGCTCTGACTCAATAATGTCCACCTCACGAGATTCAAGCACAGTGTAGATAGCATTCATCCAAAGAAGATAGTTCTGTGAGTTAAGCTTCACAAAAGTGATCTGAGATTGGTCGTTGTAGACAACTGTAGTGGAAGCAGCAGGCTTGGCATCTCCTAAATTAGGAAATTAGAAAAACAATAGCAGACAGAGTGAATAACATGTCGTGTCAACGACGGAACACGCCGTGTCTGGGTAGTGCATGACGTGTCTGTTTTTCCACACGTCATGTGAGTTGACAGAAAAATACTCCAGGTGCTCAACACGCCGTGTTTGATTTTTCACACGCCGTGTGAGTTGCCAGATACTCCTAATGAAATTTTCACACGTTGTGTTGCTAGGGGACACGCTGTGTCAAGTTTCAAAGGCATAACTTTCACCATCTAGGACACGTCATGTCAAGGATGAGACACGTCGTGTCTTCTGCGAACAGTGTCGTCAGAACAGAAGTACTCGGCGGTAACGCGTTGTATCGCCTGGGATACACGTGTTAGCGGCAGACGTATACGTTGACGGGAATTGGCTTCGTCAAACGACGAAAAAAAGACTCCGAGAAGACGCATCAGAGAGAGGATAGTCCCGGGAAGACGTGCCGAAGAGAGGATAGCCCCGAGAAGACGCGCCAGGGAGAGGTGATGGGAATTAGCGTTGTCACAAGTCACTTGATGATGCGAAACTGACGCATCAGCAGCCCCAAGAGATGTGGGCACTCATCCATGTACAGGGACTACGTGGAGAGGAAAGAGGATGAGAAGGAAGGTGCTCCTCCTTCTCTCTTTAGAATAGAATGAGGGCTTCTCATCCTCTCCTTCAAGCAGTCGCCATGCCTTGACAGATCGGAGGACCAGCTGCCCAACGAGGAGAACCTCCGACGGTTATCTAGTTGTGTCGGCGACGGAGGATACAACTGGAGGAGGGAAGAAGGAGAACGAGCGGAGGGGAGGAAGAGGCGGCGGCTACGGTTGCAGCAGCCGAATATGCTCTGATACTGTGTGAAAGGATTGGGGTCAAAAGCGATACCCGGTTAGGGTGTGCTCTCCTTTATTATATAGAGAAAGACTATTTACATAGTAAACCCAACAGAAAAAGGAAATAGTAAAGAGATACATAAATAAGAAAACTATTTTCTAACAATAATGTAACAGTTGTTGACTAGTTATCATTTTATTATATGTGAAATTTTAGAAACCAAATCTCATTCAGTTAAAGTTTTAAGTGATAGCTCTCATTTGGATATTATATCCAAACTCTCAGTCCAACTACGGCGTCAAAAACTAGTTTATGGTCAGTATTAAGTTGACAAGCATTCAATCAGACGTAAAGTTGTCAAATCCAGCACCAACCCAACCTAAAATTAGACATGGTTTCTATTAGTATATATATTTTACTGGGCTTATTGTGTTATGGGCTTTTGACTTGTTTTATTTGTTAGCCCATTTTCTTTATTCCTTATTACATATCTCTAGAATATTCTTAACTCTACTTGTCTTTAGAATATTCTTAACTCTCTTGTCCTATAAAAGAGAGACCACTGTAATTGTTTTGATCATCTAATAGAAAACATATTATTTTAGATGGTATCCCTAAACCAGCCGCCACCCTTCCCCTTCCCTTTTCTCCTTGTCATCGTCGTCCCCCCCCCGCCCCTCCCCTCTTCTTCCTGCTACCGTCCTCCATCTCCAGCCACCTACAACCTCCTCCTTACCCGCCGCCACCCTAGATCCACCACCAACCTGCCACCGCCGCTCACCCTACACCACCACTAAACCGCCGTCGCCCACTCTGCTCAGCCCACCACCCGCCTCCTTGTTGCTTCTCCTCTCCTATTCTAGCCATCGCCCCTCCATACCGCCTTCACCCCACTCTCCCCTCACCACCCATACAGCTCGTTGCACCTCCTCTTCTACCTTCCCTCTTTCACCCATCATATCTTCCTCCGGCTAAGACACCACCACCAATCTTTCTCTTTCCCACCAATCTCTAGACGTCTCCAGTAACTTTCCAGTCATAGCACGTTGAGGGCGTAACCGGGTCTTGCGCTTATCCTGCCTACACCTCATGGTGGAGTAGTTCTTCCTCCATGTTGGCGTAGGTTCTTCTATATCTTCTGTTGTCCCTACGTGGGTTTCTGAGATCTAAGGCGTCAGATCTCCTACTACTATCTTCTGCCCTCGTACGGGTATTATTAGATCTACCCATGTGTTGGGTTTCTACTGTTGTCTTTTTCTGTTGATTGCTACGTGTCTGTTGTTTCTACTTGTTGCTCTTGCCCGCTTTGGCGTCGTCCATCATACGTGACTCATGGCGTCCATTGACCTGCCCCGAAACCTGTGTGTCACTACTGTCAAATTGGATGGCTCCAACTATCATCTGTGGACCGCCTCTTTCGAGCTTTATGTCAAAGCTCAAGGACGCTACTCCCATCTCACTACCAAAGGCCCCGACGTTCCTGATGCGACTACTGATGAAAAGACAAAGCAGTCCTATGATCTATGGTCTAAAGAATATTATGGTGTTATGGCAGGGATGGTCAACAGTGCTGAACCTAAAATAAGCCAATCTCTCCTACGATTGTGGACGGCTAAGGACATGTGGGATCAACTTTCCCACGTGTACTCTCATCAGCAAAATACGAAGAAAGTGTTTGAATTCTTCAAACACTTAGCCAAGGAGTACACTCAGACTGACTCTATGGAAGACTACTACAATCAGAGTTGCATTCTTTAGGATGAATTTGAGGTCTACCATCCACTCTTATCTGATATTAAAGAAATCAAACGACAGCGCAATGAGTTCCGGCTTGTTCAGTTCCTCGTTGGTTTACCATCATGCTTTGCGTGGGTTGTTGATCAGATCCTCTCTAGTGACCCTCTGCGTACCTTACGCGATGTCCTAAAACGTGTGCAGTGACTACCCTCTGTATCTCAAGTTCTTCCTGATTCCACTGATGGGGCAGCCCTTGATGTTCGGTTTGGTGATTCGTTTCGTGGTCGTAGTCATGGCCGCGGTCGAGGGCGCAGTCGCGACCGCTCTACTATAGGTCATGGTCGTGGTTCATACTCCTCTGGTTCTGATACTACTGAACAATGCTACTGCAACTTCTGCAAAAGAACCAAACATAACGAAGATTGTTGCTGGATCAAACACGGAAAACTTGCTTGGGCAAATCAAGTTACAGCTAACTAGCCCGACACTGATGCATCTTCATCAGCCCCACCATTTGTTGAATGGTTGCGCTCAGAATTGGAAAGGTTGCTCCAAGCTCGATTAGCTTCCTCTGTTGAACCTTCTCCAGATGGCAGTTCTACTCTCCTGACAATGTCTGGTAAAAATACATGGGTGATCGACTCTGGCGCGACCTCCCATATTACTGGAAATCCTATTTTATTTTCTAAATTGCATAAAACATTTGTTATTCCCCGTGTTACTCTTACTGATGGTTCGCAAACTCCTATCTTCGGCTTTGGAAATATATGTACTTGACTTCTGGTCGATTCAGCTATGTCCCTAAATTCCCAATAAACTTATTATCTGTCAGTAGAACTGTTAAGTGCCTACAGTGCTCCATCATGTTTGACCTAGATGGTGTAATCTTTCAGGATCTACGCACGAGGATGAAGATTGGTTCAGGCCATGAGGGATCAGATGACTTATATTATCTGGACACACCGAAGAATGTTGCATTCCTGACTACCTCTATGATGGGCATCCGAATGACAACATGATGAGCCCTTACTTGTGTCTCCGAATGACCGAGCATCTGCGCAGTGAAGTCCTGATCTCCATGCATGTATCTTCTGTCTGTCAGTCAGATGCTCCGCGGCGACGCCTAAAGTACCACGTGGATGTAACCGCAGGGATACTCTCCCGCCAAGCGCCTAACCCCGCAACAAGTGACTCGTCCCTCATTTTAGCATTCAGATGTTCTCCCGCTCCGCGCGGATACTCTCCGCCGGCGGTTCTGTGTAACCCGCAACTGAGCTCCTCCTTCCTGATAGTCGCCGCGGACGATTTTTCCCTCCCCATCCCGTTCTTTCCTCTACCTCCCGTTGTTCCACGCCGATGGAGTGGAGGAACCGAAATGATGTACTCAGTCGTACCGAGCACGGGGAGATCGGATTTGTGAGTCCCGCCTCCTTCCGCCGCCGGGTTGGCACGGTAATATTCTACCTGCTTGCAGATACCTAAATTGATTTCCATTATTTCTTATAATCCAATTACCTTCATATTATATAGGCTAGTCTTTATGCAAAGTGCGTGTGATGATTGCGTTGATCACGGATACAAGTTCCCTCCACATCATTTCTGTTATGTATGTGTCGTTAGATGCATTTGATATATATATTTTTCATGAAAAGAGATGATGAGTATAGCAGACGTCTAGGTAAGTTCAGTTGCAGTTTGATCCGACGCACGATATTCAGCCTATCGGCACTGCAGGCTGCTTTTTGGAAGACTAGGAAGTAAGGTTAGGATCTAGAATTGATAAGTGATAGTATGTAGACTTATAAGATGGAAGGCCATGAAAAGGAACCAAGAAATAAGGCACAGACTTAGTAGACCTTCTGTAACATGATAAGTAGCCCAATCAACATGTAGACTTGTAAAAAAGCCAACACACTACAAATCCAAGATGGCCAACAAGTTGGACTACCTTAAGTTGACCTCGAGGCTGCAGTTTCTGGTAGGAGGATTTGGGCCTGACATGCAGGGAAGTAATCTTCCATGTGTCTCGACTATTGAATAATAGCAGAGTTGTACTGTGGGACTGAGTGCCAAATAGAGCTTGTATTTGTTGTTCACATATTAGTTTGTATCCACATTGAATATGCATTGGTGTATGCATATACATCTTGAATTACTCTGGAAATCTATGTAAGTCTGCACTATAAGCACAAAAATAAGCCTTGAATCAAGTCCTAGATACACATTGGTAGTCATACGTTGCAGTCATACACAATCATTATATAGTTCTTGATCTATGTGAGCTGCAAACTTACAATACTACCTAGTAGATGATAACTAGGAAGAAGGAACCGTAGTCTGTGTGAAACAGTATGTCAGTATTTTTTTCTCTGTATGTAAAATTGCATGAGTATCCTATCTATCTTAAGTGCAATCTGTAGCTGTTTTGGTGCGGTACACTTGTTTATATTTAATCATGCATTTGCCTTTCTATGCAGTCACACTTACAGACTTTCGACTAATCTATAATGGCGATACTTTAATTGCAATACAGATTTTCTTTTTCAACAAGCGTTGCTTCCCTCTGCTAAGGATCTGACTGCTGGCTCCCCGCTTCCTAAAATTTAGTTTGAAATATTTTTCCTCGTGTTAACAGAAATTTATTGGCTTATAAAAATAATTGTACATTCTAATACGAAATGAAACTCACATGATATTTGAAGTCTAAACTAAATGTCACAAAGTCTGAAGACGGGAACTTTTGGCATCCTAGAAAAAATCTAGATTTGCATTATTTGGACTAACTGTAACAAAAACATGTTTCCTAGCTTAGAAAGTTGGGTATAGAATTAAAGAAGAATACATGTAGATCTTTCAACAAGACATTCATTCGTATATGTATCTATCCTGCGAAGTTGGCTCAGTAAATCCTGATTTAATTTGCTTTCCAGAAGTGAAAATGAACGGTTGACTCATGAATAATTATAAAGCGTACTGCATAAACATAAAAAGCCTGGATTATACCTTACTTAAGGAGGTCATGAGTAGAAGATAGCGCAATGTTGAGTTCATGAAATTTGGGGTCTCATGTAACGTACATGGATATGCTCACTAGAGTATTCTGATTTTGTTCGGTAGGGTCGGAATTTATAATATACTAGCTGTTTTAATGTTTTTTGGGAGGATTACCGTGAATTAATGATTGTTCCTCCAGAGGATTTACTTTGTTGTTTGCCTTAACTTTCACACAATCACACTGTCTTCGATCTGTTTACTTTGCCTCAAGACTTTGATTGTCATGGTCAATGTTTGCTTCATTGATTTCTGTCCATATTAGTTGCCCAACAAAATTACGAGGCTCCAATGCCTAGTCATGGGCGTTGTTGACCAGTATTGATAGGCGATGTGAGATAATGATGTCCTTTTCAAGGCCTCAATTGCAACGTGACTGTTCATATTACCACATTCATCTTACCAGTATAAAAATTCCTTTTGTTCAAACCTTAAAACCATATTAACCTGATATATATAAAATCTATAGGAAAATTAGAACTAGACAATTGATTTTGTGAGACTGCTTATTTGGTGTTAACATGTGTTCGTCCATATCATGATTCGTGAGTAAATATAGCCCCTAATATATACTATATTAATCAAAGCAGTAAACTAGAACCGTTGCATTAAGAAAATTATTGATTGTTAAAGAATCTATATTAGCCTATTTAGTTAATCGGTTAATTAGTTAGTGGGCCTTTAGTGTCTCGGTCCGTTTAGATTACTTGGGACACAAATCTCAGGGTTTCTCCCTTGCTCCTATATATATAGGACAGAGGGCGTCTAGTCTTGTATTCATCCCCATTGCATTCAAGATAATCTTATTTTTTCACATGGTACCAGAGCGGTGAACAGTAACGACAGCGTGAACAGTAACTCCGACGTAGCCATGGCTTAGGTTGGCCGCCCGCCAGGAACATCCCGGCCTCCATGGCTTCTCCTTCTCTATCTTAAAGATTTAATTTTTCTTTCCGTACGTCGGCTATCTCCGTCCCAGTGTCATCAACAGCCATCATCAAGCCGTTACCGGCTACTAACCACCGGCCAACAGCCATAACCGCCGGCCTCCAAGAAGCCAACTCCGCACCTTCGCCGCCTATCGACACCACTATTACCATCTAGCAGAAAAATCATAAGCGCCGCCAACCGCAGAAGCAGCAACCATCATCGCCATCAAATAGCAATCAACCGTCACCAACCTGCTACTCGCCGTCCAGAAAGATCTCAGTACTACCGACATCAACTCAGTAGTATCGAGTTCTGGCCATCTCCTGACGTCCTCAGCATCAGCCTTCATCGTCGCTCGTGGAGAGGCTCCGCCCTTGGCTCCGCATGCATCCTCTTGGAATGCAATATCTCCGGAGCCGTGCAGGAGACCCTTTGTCATCTCCCCCGTTACGACCAAGTGCTACATCAACTGAGTGACATAATCCAGCCATTTTTTTTGCTACATCCCGTAAGCTGTTGTTCTTCATCACCTTCCCAGCTATCTTCATCACTCCACCATCACCTCCCATCTATGTCTACTCCCAGTTATTAGTTCTCCCCATATTCATTATGCCTATTCGGATCCTTAATTGGTCATATCTTTGCTAATTAGATCCAAGTTTTAGCCTAATCGGATTTTTTGGGATTCGATCCATTTATTTTTCTATCTGGATCTTACATTGACCCATTTAGCATATTCTCTCCGGTTATCGGTTTCATTGTCCACATATTACACATCTCCATATACACAAAATTCTCTCAAATCCACCAATTCTTTTCTCACCCACCCATATCATGTATGTATCCCTTTCCACAGTACCGGGGGGGGGGTCATATATCCATTTCTCCACACTCACTCTCGTCGTATTTGGTGTGCGGGGGGGGGGGGGGGGGGGGGGGGATAGAGAGGAGAGGAAGAGATGAGAAGAGAGATAGTGAGAGAATATGTATGAGAGAGAGAGTATGAGAAGAGATGATATATGTATTCAGGCTATATATGTTCCAGGCTATTATCTTTATGGAGCTTTGCATTGTTCAGCACATTCGTTCTCTATTTCCAGACATCATTGAAGGATCTTCAGTCAGCATCAACACCGAGCTATCTGCGTTTACCGCGTTATGTACGTTAGGTGTTGATGGTGTACTTCTTCAGCTGCATTTACATGAGACAGATGGGTGCTTCTTCAGATTTTCAGACGCTCAACAAGCCTGTCAATCTACTTCTACAAGGTTGATTCATCCAGTTTATCTTCACCGAGCTGCTTCATCACGTCTTCTCCGAGCTGCATCTGCTATTTTGACATCACCTGTTGCTGATCTACTTAGGACTTTCCTTGATGGATGATATCTCCTTTCCTGTCAAGCCCCCAAGGTTCATGCGACAAAGTTATGGTACCTGCATCGTATCACCAGCATATCATCCGTTCGTGTTCGTGCCACGTTATGCACGTCTTCTTAGACAATTCGAAGATTCTGCTACTGCTACATCGACATTGGGCATCCGCGTTCGTGTCGTGTTAAGTACGTAATCCAATGAAGATGACGTAGTGATGGTGTTGAGGATCGTCTGCTCCAAGTGGTGAATTACTGTTGTAGTATCAGGTTCCATTCTTCAGATGTTCTTCATTCCAGATGCACTCCAAAAGACCTTTTTCAAAGCTCGAGGATCTCCAGCCTACAGAATATAATTTCAAAGAAGAGAGGCATTGTCACCACGTGGTTCAGGGGGAGTATTAATTCAGGGGGAGTATCAATTTTTGTATGGGGAGTGATATTTATCTTTTATCTTTCATTTATCATTTCTTTTATCATTTTATCGAGTCTTATAACCTCCAAGCTTTGGACATGTGTTTCACCCATGCTCCAGCTTGAGGGGGAGTGTTAAAGAGTCTATATTAGCCTATTTAACTAATCGGTTAATTAGACAGTGGGCCTTTAGTGTCTCGGCCCGTTTAGATTACTTGGGACACAAGTCTCAGGGTTTCTCCCTTACTCCTATATATATATAGGACAGAGGGCGTCTAGTCTTGTATTCATCCCATTGCATTCAAGATAATCTTATTTTTTCACATTGCTATTCTGGGTGACATTTATATACATATAGATCATTGTGATTTTAAATCATACTTCATTTATAAATGACAAGCATAATAAGAAAAACTAGTTTATATAGAATTGATTATAGTAATCTGTGTGTCCATGTGTTCAGTCTTTTGTGTGTGTACCAAATAGAGACTCATATCTCTTATGTAATAAGAAAAGTGAGTAACCTATGCGATATATTTATTTAGTATGTGCATACATATAAATTCTAAATCGTTTTCTCCATTCTGGCTTTATCTGTTTGCTAATTTCCTCTATATCTTTGAGTTCAATGGTTAGCGAAAATAGACTAGCCCTTTTTGACTTCCATATGTAGTGACAACAATACAAGGGGCATGATGGCTGCCAACGACATTGTTGAAAATGTTAGCTGGCAACTTCCCAAATGTTAAAGGAAACAATGTTTGCCAATACATGCTGAAAATATTCAAGATTTGAGATTTTTTGCAAAATCAACCTCACATGTTTGAAAATTCTCAAAACTCGTCCTGCCTTTTACAAATTTTCTTATAACCCCTCCTTTTTACCAAATTTCAAACAACTCTCCCTCCCCCTACTTTTTGTCTAGCACCATTAAATTCAGTATGGCTTTGTTTTAGGTGCTCTACAACCTAGTATTCCATAATAATTTGTGTATATTATATTACAAAATATGATATCTTGTAATTCTAATATAATAATTACTGACTGATCATCGTTTTATTATAACGTGAAACTTTAAAATTCAAATCTGATTTCTTAACCTTTAAACTTTTGGTAGACTTAAGAGAGTATTTTGTCATAAGTCTGGATCCGACTAGGAATGTCAAAAAAAAGTTTTGGGCTAGTATAAAGTCAAAAAGCATTCGACTTGGTGTAAAATTGTCAAGTACGATACCAAACCAGACGCAAAATGCTAAATTTGAAACTAGACTCGCTTTCCTAATGTCTTAACCGAAATTTTGGGTTGTCAAAGTTTTGTCTGAACATGTGAACATATCGTTCCTCCTAGAAAAATTGCTATCAGATTTGGATTTTGTCTGGTC